>OX453310.1:28073708-28298691 GCA_949710035.1 Crambus lathoniellus
TATGCCGCGCAAAATATGAAAGTTTTAAGCTTATTTCATAGATGAATAAAGTCTACAAATAGTGATTTATATGTTCAACCATGTTGTTAAATGAGGTACTATGGTAAGCAAAAGTTACTAAAAATGCGTTTTCAAAGCTTCTTTCAATTTAATCAATTGTTTTACTGCCGACCAGCTGCCGAGCGACAGTTTTAAATCAGTCATATTTTTTCTAGCTGAGAAATTAACCCTCGAATTCTCGAACGCAAATCATCTTTGGGAGCGTCTCAAACATCATGGCATCTGTTTCATACGTTTGACATTTAAAGTGACAGGGCGATGTGTGAGACGCTCCCAAAGATGAGTAACGTACGAGTATTCGGGCATAAGCTTTATTATTTAGCATTGTGACTACAAAATAAATAAAAAATAGAACAATGCGAGGAGGAGTATCTAAAGGCTGAAATCTTAAAGACTTAATTTCATAATGCATACTTTATTTGGCCGCACTTTGAAAGGCATAATCATTGAAAGGTATAATTTCAATAAGCATAACTATCAAAATACATACCTAACTTTAAATAATAATAATAAATTTCTTACAATCACACCAATTATCCAAATAATAAGTAGTTTTCATTAAGAAAATGTGTTACGAAAACCAGCTAACGGATAATATATGTACTTGTATACTTTTTTTTTGTAAATACATACCTACTTAATACACATAGAAAACACCCAGACCGACAAATAGACATGTTCATTTGACACAAATATTTTTCTTGTTCGGGAATCGAACACGAGACCTCTGGTGCAGAAGGCAGGTATTCTACCCCTGCGCAAAATAATCAAAAAACAAACGATTTTTTATTTTATTTTGAGGTTAGGTATGTGAAAATATTATATTTTTTCTGGCGCTTTGCCAGCCGCTACTGTCGCGGCACGCTCGCAACAAAAATTTAGTTAGCATTTAGCTACGACCGACACGCATCTTTTAGGTAATGATATATTGACATTATCATAAAATTAATGTGTTTTTAAATTAATTTCTTCTGTATGCTTAATATATTATAGTATTATATTCTTAAAGTATGCTTTCCGAAATTATGACACACGAAAATATAGATTTCGACGATTATGTTTTTTTAATATTTTGCCTTATTATCATTATGGGTTAAGAATTTATGCCAAAAAATATATGCTTTTCAATATTATGTATGGTGTATGCCAAATGAAATTATGACAATCAAATGTATGCGTTTCTATGTGTCACCCCTCATAAGATACATGTTCATCCCGAGTGGGTATCTTATCCACTACCCATGGCTCAGTAGGTAGGATCATTATAACTGCGCCAACGAGCCTGTCAAATTCTGCCCAACTTACGGAACCACTGTTGTCGGTGAATGTACTCGTACGGTACGCGCCAATACCACGGCTTTTCACGAATCTGTCGTGAGGCCCATACATCATGATCACGATGACACGTACATCCGCTTCTATGCAAACAACATAGTGTACAATGACAGAGTAAGTTAACGTTTGTTTTTAACTACAACGGGTTAGCACTTACCCTTCATCACACCTCATGTTAGTAAAAAAATTTTTTTAGTAAAAATTTCATTTTTATGACAAGCTATATTGCTGACTGTACTTAAATATTGTATTGTCATCTAAACAGGTTTGGACCTGTATACAAAGTTTCAGCTCCATCGGACACTGGGAAGTGGGTCAAATTAAGCTTGCAAGATTTTTCCCCCACTTACTAACAAACTAACTAACTAACTAACATGGCAAGTTAAGAAAAAGCTTGTAATAAGGCTGAAGGTTATATATGGCTTGCTCTTGATGCCATATTTGGGATCTTTCCCAAACAAGCATGAGGCCAAAAAACGAGATCAGCGATGCGAGAGCTCTCGAGGTCTCGACAGAGGATTGCTGTATAACCTTGTTCAATAAAATCAGATTATGTGAACTCGGAAACAAATTCAGTGAGGAAGTAAACAGTTTTTCGTTCACCTGTACTTCTTCAGTGGTTTATCTGTGTTCTTTATTCTTTATTAACAAATTGCGTTACATGTTACTTAGTAGCTAAACAAAACATTCAAGCACCAATTTTCACATGCACCTCGAAAGGCACTGCAACGAACAGGAGAAGGGCAGACATTTAAAAAAAAATTTCCTCAAAATATTCCTTAATGGAATAGTAAGCCTTTTCTACTAGCAGTTTTTTTAAGGAGCGAATGAAAATGCAAATTTTCGTTTCAACCTTTAAATGCTCCGGCAACTTATTAAAGATTTTGATTGACATCGGGTAGGGACCTGAACTGTGCAATGCTAATTTGGATCTTATTTGTAACAGATTATTTTTGTAGCGAGGCATGTTGTGCCGCGGCGCGTCTATTATTTTTGTGTAAAAATTTGGGTGATTTTTGACAAATTTACACATTTCGAATATATATAAGCACGGTAATGTAAGTATACTAAGGTTCCGAAAATGAGGCTTGCAGCTCTCTCTTTGTCCAATATTGGCAAGTATACGGATGCATTTTTTTTGCAAAATAAAAAGTTCATGTGCATCCACACTGTTACCCCATAGTATAACGCCGTAGTTTAACCACGCTTGTGCGTAGGCATGGTAGGCTGTAACTGCCGTTTTTAAATTTGTACATTTTTTTTAGTTCCCTTAAAGCGTATATAAATTGTGATAATTTTGACTTATTTTTTTGAATATGCGATTTAAAATTTACATTTGAATCAATATTTATACCCAGCAAAGAAAAATTTTGAACACATTCTAATTTTGCTTGATTAAATGTAAAATTTATGTCTAGTTTATTCTTTTGTCTTGGTCTGAATTGCATTATCTTAGTTTTATTGAAATTGATTTCTAAATTATGATCAATGAGCCATTGTTTTACTTTATTTATAATTGTTTCAATTTTTTCATTAAGTTTCGTACTATCGATACAAGGGAATACTACGGAAAAATCGTCGGCAAACATGACACAATATTGCAACATGACACTGTTGCAATATTGTGTCATGTTTGCCGACGATTTTTCCGTAGTATTCCCTTGTATCGATAGTACGAAACTTAATGAAAAAATTGAAACAATTATAAATAAAGTAAAACAACGTGTCAATATTTTTAGTAGAATTGTCTGTTCTCTTTCTACTGTTAGTCTCTCTGTGATGTTTCTTTCTTTAGTGTGCAGTTTTTTTTACAATACAGGGTGTTAGGGGTACCGTTGCAAAAACTTTAACCATGGCTTCAGGTCATCATGCTGAACAACGCACAGCAAGGTGCCCCCTAACACCCTGTATATTAGTATTATTAAATTACGCTATATGTAAGTTACAATATAATTACGCATTAATTATATTGCAATTTACTACTGATTATTAACTATCAGATTGACTGAAAGATCCTACTATAGCAACAGTTAACTATAAAATAAGCTTTGTTGTATTCGCAATCTGAATGGTAGTTACGACAGTGGGTCATTTTACAGCGAGGAAACGCCAATCCTTGTTTGAAGTAAGTATGACAACTGTTCTCTTATCAACTCTGGTCTTTCGAAAACTTTGAAAGTAAACCTTTGATCGAAGCCCACTTTTTGGTAGATTTAAAGATATGTCGATCAAAAATCAAACAACTCCCACAATAGTTAGATGACTTGCTACATAGATTACATTGCGGTTAATTATCAATGTCAAGGAATAAGAATAAGGTATTAAATGCATACAATTTTCGACCAAAACTTTGATTTTGGACAGCACTTATACGAAAAATACGGATCTCGTCACGATATAAGGTTAGATGGTTGGTGATAGGACTTGTTCTTAGTCCGACTGGCTAGCTACCCCATCTTATCTAAGTCTGACACCATAACAATGATGTTTTCAGCATTATTGTGTTCCGGCAGTTAGAGATAAGATAGCCAGTCCCTCAGCGCTTGAGGATTCCGGGAGTAGTGCGCTTCCACCTTCAGCCTTATCACCACTTAACATCAGGTGTCATGAAGGCGCAGTGCTACCCCGTTGAGGATAAATAAAACTTTGACCAGTGTGAGAGCTGCTATTAGTAATGGCTGATCCAGTAGCTGTCGCAGACTTAGACTTGCTTATTAACGGCGCCAGTACGTAGGCAGCAGGCTGTTTTACTTCAAGCTAGGGCTGGCGCTGGCGCTGGAAATCGTTTTCACGAAGGCAGTGCTGGATTGCGACATCTACTGGAAAAAACTAAATCTGTTATTTATAAACACTAACCGAGATGAAGATAAAAGAGATGGTTTACTACGACAGAAGATGGAAAGTCGAAGTGGGACATCAATTCTAAACAGTAAATCGTAGTCATTGAATAAATAAATAAATAACTTTTCACAATCAGACCAATTAACTAAGCCCTTGGAAATATCATGGAAAACTTGATAACAGATAAGTATATAATTAAATACTTATTGTTAGTAAATAACTTAATAACAGATAAATATATAACTAAATACTTATTGTTTGTAAATACATACTTAATAATATACATAGAAAACACCCAGACCGACACAAATAGACATGTTCATGCGCACAAATATTTGTCTTGTTCGGGGATCGAACCCGAGACCTCTGGGCAGAAGGCAGGTATCCTACCTCGGCGCCAAATCGTCGTCGTCAAATTTTAATGTAGTCACCCGACCTACAGTTCTCGACGACAAATACTCGGGGAGACTATCATATACCCATATTTCCTATTAATAAATTGTCGTGCGGCTAATGTTTTATTTATTACAGCTATCAAGTTTTATTTCCACTACTTTGTCAGAGGCATTCATTGAAAATTCAAACAAAATTTGAGCCCCGTACACTTCGATCAACAATAGTACTAAGTAGATGAAGGCACAACGAACTAAATGAAAACTTTATATGGCCAGACTGACTTTTTTTAAAGGGAGAAAAAAGGTTACGAATGTTACGATCTTACATTATAAATGACTAGAAGCGTTCCAAGTTAGAAATACCTTAGTATTATTGACACTGTCAAAATAACCTACTAATAATTATACTCACAAGTGGGCTTATGAGGCTTGGACATATCTGTCACTCCAAGTATGTATCTAGAACTAGGTGTTATTGTTGATCGAAGCCCATACACGAATGATATTTCATGTGTAAAACAAGCCTTGCACAATAACCTCTCGACAGTGCTAATCGATGGTAGATCAATTGAGGCGCTCGATACAATTAATTAAACTGGATCGATTAGATATCTTACTCCTGCTCAGAGTCTGTCCGATGATTACCAGCCGCTGATCAAATTCGTGATACATTTGTCTGTTGCTGATTGACTATAGAACTAGCTTTTTTGAGAAATAGAAGTATAAATATTAAAATTTTACCTAATCTGTCTTTTGATACTGAATGTATCATATTGACAAAATTACAATGATTTTCGTTTAAGATAAAAAATGAACATCATTTAAACGCAATATTTGTTTATTGTGGTTACGTAGCAGCGATGCCAGACGTCCCGTTTTTTGCGGGAAGTCCCGATTTTAGCCCAAATTTGAATGTCCCGCGCGGGACAGGCTTAGTCCCGCTTTTCAGAGATTACTTAACAGAGTTTTTCAACTATCTCAATGAAAAAATGAAACTTTAAAAGAAGTTAAATATGCAGAGAAATATAATCATTAAAATACGTTTTCTATGGCTATCTATCATTAACATCATTGTAAACTTATTTTGAAACTCAGATAAAAGCATAAGTAGGTACTTAGTAAAAATCTACTGATTATTTAGGTATTTTATTATGAGTAAAAAGTTCCTGAATCCCGCTTTGCCCGAAAAAAAATCTAGCAACGTTGTTACGTAGCCACAATTAACAAAATATTGCATTTAACTGATGCAAGATTCTAACTCAAAAACAAAACCTTAATTAAGTCTGCATCATCTGCATTTAAATGCTTCTAAGCGCATCATAGTTTATCATTCCATACAATTATTTTGATAATAGAAGCGTTTACAATTTCAACAGATTGAGCAATGATCGATCTGCCTAGTCATTAATTATAATAGCCGGTTTAATTACTCAGCTGCGACTGGCGATATGGCGAATGAACCAATATGTCAGCGCGTCAGGAGCCAAAGACAATTCATTCATTAAGATATCACTTTAGTGGTTGCTTCATTTTAATATATATCGAGATTGAAGAGTTGAATTGAATAGTTCAAACTAATTTTTTACATCAAAACTTTAGTTAAATAACCCATACCTAGCTATTCTCATTTTGAATCAATGTTTAAAAGTGTGTAGCAAAACCAAGAAATGAGAAAAAGTAAGTAGGGCAGAGGTACCCTTTGTGGCCACTTTAAGGATTTTTTGACTTTTAAGCACTAAGTACTAAATGGTCTTAGGTTTTTAAGACACAAATTATATCTTAAATTATAGATAACTTATCTAGCTTTCAAGGTACATTTTTCATTTTTTTAAAGTTATTTAGTTTTTTGTATATAATACAAAATGTGTGAGAGGTGCCAAATGTACCGGTTTTGGCCACTTACTGATAGTTAAACTTTTGTAAGTATTGCGAAAAATCAAAACCAAACCCAGGTAAAATCAATATATTCTAATGGGCTAGAAACCAGTCAATTGCAAAATAACAATTTAATTGTAAAAAACAAAGGTTTATAAAGTATTTCAACCAAAACAATTTTCTTAAAATTTTCATACAAAACATTTTTTCAAACAGAAAATGGAATTTATTGAAATAAATCTAATGACATAAAGAATTCTAATGGTTGTTATTATTACCTTAAAATACCTTATTTTAATTGCCTTTATCAGAAATGGCTAAAAGTTGTTTAGAAAACTTTTAGAGCAAAAAGTGGCCAAAACCGGTACAGCGGCCAAAACCGGTACGCCTGCCCTAGAGTTCATTCCAGCTTTAGTTAACGTTTATCAGGTATGGATTAATTATTTGGTAACGTGAAGATATACAGGATAAATTTTTAATCAGTGAACAAATTTTTAAGATAGACTTAGAATCGGTAAGTGAACAACTTTCTCCTAGAAACATGGGTCGACATATGACTAACTTTTGGACTTCCCATACTAAATCGATCACGTGATCAGTCCGATTTGTATGAAGTGTCAATTTTTTTTTGTCATATTTCGACTCATGTTTCTAGGAAAAAGTTGTTGACTTACCGATTCTGAGTCGATCTTAAAAATTTGTGCACTGATTAAAACTTTACCCTGTATAGATACTAATACTATTCCGCAAGATTTCAGATCTATCCCCAGAAGACGTAGACGATTTTAATGTCATTATTCATTTTAGTCAGTTCCTCAGTACTGAGGATTCCGGGAGTAGTACGGCCAGTGTTTAGCAACGCTTCTCGAGTCAGTCCCTCATCACAGTAGCTCACACAATGGCGTCCCACCCATATTAACACAGACTTATTTGCCCAATATCCGTGTGAAAACGACACAATACCACAGCAAATTGCTGCCAGTGCCTGCCTACGCATTAATGTCGGCTAGTTAATTCACACGTTTAATAGTTTACAAGCGGATTTCTTTATTTATTACAAAGTGAATCGCAATTAAATTACACATCCTTGTGTTTGAGCTTTGTAAGGTTAATGTTACGGTAACTGGTGTGATTAATATATTATTATCTGGTTCATCGTATTATGGACATACTACATGCTTTTATATGATTAATCAAACTAAGCTAGTAACTAGCCTGTTTTCACATTGTAAAATAATAGATATATATAATAAAATTAAAATATTTGTAATTTGTGATGAAATCGAGAATAACTCTTTGTTAAAACCTAAGATAAGGAATAGAAAGCTACGTAATCTATCATACTTACCTTTGTATGTGCTGCCCTCATACAATAACACTTATGGTAAAAGATGTTCTAGTATTTTGCTACCTGCCTTGTTAAATGACCTGCAAACGAACTTAGTTAATGAAATCCTCGATGCACCGGAGAAATGTAAAAAAACATTAAAAAAAATCTTTTTATCATTGTGTCAGTGACTGATGGCAGCAATACATAAACCCCTTGCGGTTTCTCTTGCTGCGATTAAATATAAATTTGGAATTGTGTTTTGTAAATTCTGAAAATAAATTTAAAAAAAAATAAAAAATAAGTACGATCACAAAATTTTCTCACGCTTTTAATTATGTTTGTCGTTGATGTCTTTTGTTTGGCTAATTGTGACTAATATTCAAAATCAAATTACTCGTCTAAACTTCTACTTTCCATCAATTACTTAATTTCAACATCTCTTATTCGAAACAAATGTTATTAACAAATACTTTTAAAAATCCTTACTTTTTTATATTATAAATGCGTCTCTGTCTGTCTGTGTGTTACACAATCACACCTAAACTACTGAACCGATTTGAATGAATTTTGGTACAGAGATAGTCTAAAGCCTGAGAAAGGACATAGGATACTTTTTATTCCTGAAAAATATCACCTTCCCGCGGGATAACGTCGTGTAGTACACGCGGGCGAAGCCGTGGGCGGAAGGCTAGTACGAAATAAAAAAATCCTTTCATCCAAGTTCATAACAGTTATGAACGTGGACCAGCTACAAAAAAATATATTTTATTCTTTTTTTTCATAACTAACTTGTCAAAACAGCTGTTCTGTAAACAAGCTGTTCTGACTTGTTTATTTTACACAAACTCAAATTCATAATTCTGAATGTTGCATCAAAATAACGAGGATTTAGCTTAATTACTGTAACTAGAATCTAGTGGTTTGCCCAGTATGAATTTAACTACGTATGTTAGTCATATAATTTAATGTACAGTCTCTACATTAAGCCTAACATTTGTAGTACGAGAACCACTCTTAACTTGTATAAAATAAGGCTACTCAAATAGAATACGCAAAATGTTATGATCTGCCGACTGTACAAGCTTTCAATTAGCTTCCCAAACATTTAACGCGCCAAGCAGTTGTTAAAACGATTTTAATTCTCGCTTCTTGTTACACTTTTAATGGCGACCTTGTGATGTGGTTCTTTTAAAATTAAACCGGTCTCTGCACTTGAATCGGTATACCCTTGTTAAAGGATACTTGGTATAAATGCTTCCATTGAATTAAGTAGCTTAAATGGATGTGCGTGATAAACATTAAAACAAATCGGCTTATTCTAAACTCGATTAGAGCTTAGACGAAGTTCAAGGACTAAATTAATGTCGTCTTGCTCGGCACTGCAATAATAGTTTGTAGGTACCCTTGCAGTGTTTTAATTTTTTACTAAAGAAGTTCTAATTTTGAGAAATTCCGAAAAGTAGGGCAGGCGTACCGGTTTTGGCCACTGTACCGGTTTTGGTCACTTTTCACTTTAAAGTTAGATAAATAGGAATTAAATAATTATTGCTTATATTTATTAATGGCGAATAAAAGATTGGAATTTTAGTTAATAATTACAGCACTTAGCTTTTTTTATGTAGTACGATATTTTAGAAATAAACACGTGTTATGTTTCAAAGTCTACATTTTGTAAAATTCTTAATCACAGTGTTAAGGGTAAAGGTTTTGTAAAATCATTTTTTTTCTACAATAAAATTATTTTATGGTTATTTAATATTTTATATCATATTGGAATATGTTTCTTCTAGATGGATTAAGTGTTGTTTTTTCACTGTTCTTACAATAAGTTGGGAAACAATAAGTGGCCAAAAGTGGGGCTAGAAATTTTGACATTGTACCACCTTTGGCCACTTTGGCATTAGTAGAAAGTTTCCAAGCTATCATAAAGTTCATTTATTTTAAAAGACTCACAACTCACTTTTGTTAGCTAACGTACTAGAAAATTAGCGGATTGAGGCTAGTGTAGGCACTGGCCTACACTAGCCTCAATCCGCTAATTTTCTTTTAATCAAGTGATAAAGGTATACTTATAAAATTGTAGTAAGGAGCTAGCTGTGATTGAAATACTATTTCATGTAGTGTTTTAGCCCAGAACTCTAATAAGACATCAATTAAGCATAAACTCAACTTATAAATATAGTAATTTTATGAAAGTGGCCAAAACCAATGCCAACGGTGTATTTGGCCCCCTCCGCAGAATTTGTTCTAAATAAAAAAAACTATTGATTTTTTTTTACTTTGTAGATTGTACCCTTAAAGGTCGATAAATTATCTATAACTCTACATTATAAATTTTCTGTAAAATACTTAAGATCATTAAGCACTAAGCGGTTAAAAGTGAAAAAATCCTTAAAGTGGCCAAAACCGGTACGCCTGCCCTATATCGAATTGATTTTTATTACTGGCACTTATAATTTAGTAAGCCGCCATTTGCTTTTCCTGTACTTTATTTTATTTTTATTTTTACTTTTCGGTGAATCAACAGCTACTCGATAACAATTTAAATAACAATTTAGAAATATAAAAGCCAATGACAGATTCACACACGTAGCAACAAGATACAAACATATGAACACTAGAAATAATCAACAAAAAGAAAATAACATTATAACATACAGCGAACCGGACGACGGCGACGTTCCGTGGGCAGACCCCCTACAATGTGGACCGACGATCTGTTACCCCGAGTGTAAGTTTTTATGTCAAGCAAACGCAAACTATTTCGAGTACGTATTTATGTCAATTTGTATGAAAACTGCATAAGCGCGCTACTCGCCGCTAGAGGCGCTGATACAGTTTTCATACAAATTGACATAAATACGCACTCACGATAGTTTGCGTTTTTTGACATAAAAACTTACACTAGGGGTACTGTGCCCGTAGTGTGAGTTTTTATGTCAAAAAACGCAAACTATTTCGATTCCGTATTTATGTCAATTTGTATGAAAACTGTAGTAGCGCCTCTAGTGGCGAGGAGCGCGCTTGTATTGTTTTCATACAAATTGACATAACTACGGAATCGAAATAATTTGCGTTTGCTTGACATAAAAACTTACACTAGGGGTACTGGTCAAGGTCGCGGGAAGCCTCTGGATGCGGGCAGCGCAGGACCGATCGTTGTGGAGATCCTTGGGGGAGGCCTATGCCCAGCAGTGGGCGTCGTACGGCTGAAATGATGATGAACAAAAGCTAAAGATACAAAGTAATGATACTAACAAACTTAACTGGTAATACGAAATTTTCAAAGAAACTTGAGCCAGTGAATCAATTTTACGTTTTTTTCGGTTCTTACTCATCTCTTCGGGTTTTTTGTTGCCTGTAAAATGCGTATGATTCATAATACATGTTCAATAGGAACATAACGTGAAACTAAAAGCAAAACGCACTAAAGACCTAAATTATAGCGATAAAAAACAAAATTGTCTAGAAAAAGATTAGGCAGAATTATCTCCGGCTCATTAGTACACTTAGTGCCAAAATTTCGACCTCGGATTCCATTTTCTCGCCAGTAGTGTATAGAACAAAGAGCATTACTATTGCAACTTTTATGGCATATGTCCGGATATGATCGGACGCCGCCGGTCGGATCGTTTCTTAATATCCGGACGGTCGGACAGTGGAACAATTAAACGATTGCGTTGGTTCATGACAATAAGGGTGGGGTGACCATGCTGCCAGTAAAATAAGGACAGAGACTTCAAAAGTGTACCAATAGATGTAACCCGACAGCAGTATCCCTAGTGTAAGTTTATCAATATGCAAGTGTTACTATATTTGCTTTAAAAAATTATATTATTTACTTTGTCCAAATTTGACTCAAACGCTTTAAGTAAGGCCGCTTCACTTTGTCCCGTAAATCATGGACACGGCAAGAATTTTTCTATTACCATACAAAAAACTTAATGTGCACAGTTCATAAACATGTACAAGCAGCCTTACGTTTGCACATTTTACTAACTTCCACTAAAGCGTCATACCAGACTTTACAGCTTAACTTTGAGAGCGCTCTAATATTGCTCGTAATCGTAACAATAACACTTATCGCAGTACAATTGTAAAACCTCACGTCCTGTTGACTGAACAACTCAGTTTAATCCAAATAGATAAATGTACAAAGGCGGGTGATGCAAAGGCGGGCAAAGGTCTGCGATAATTAATAAGAACAATGACATTTTCATGATAAAATTAATATTAATATGTAATTTATTAGCTTGACTTAACTCGATATAACTTTTGATTTATTGTTCGACATTTTGCATAGGGCTTTAGTTATGTTAGTTTTGTTAGTTATTCTTATGTGGGATAAGATATCCTCAACTTATTTACACGTTTTTATTTTTCTGCTTTTATTCTGATTGTACTGATAAATCAGTGACTTCCTGTACAAACTACGTAAATTATGCCCATGACATGATAAACGTGAGCAATTTAAATATATCAGAGCATAATTTTCTAGTAAATAAAACGATGCGCTGTTTAAACTATGTGCAGTGTAATCATTTTAACATATTATGTCATTACGCTTGCAATTTTATAATGGGCATGTAAGTAACATAAATTTTCCGCCGACAATTATTTCAAGTATAAAATCAATGTATTTATTTTAAACTGCATAATATTTCAATAAGTTGGTAGCTTCTGAATAATATTTAGTTATAGTTTCAAAAGGACAATACCTGTATGGTAGGCTTAACTCAAATATTATGTTCTGTTTTTTTACTCTTCTTCTTTGAAGTTCTAATCATAATTGTTATTATGTCCTTCCTTACCTTAGTTTGTGATTCAAAGAAATTATTATCAAATGAAAATTAAGTATTAAAAAGAACTGTCTCACATTTAACTCCGATTGGAATCGAACCCACGAATTTTTACTGTCCGGGCGAATGCTCTAACTACTGAGCTACGGAGTTGTTACGTTAAGAGTAATACTTCATTTTTTTTTAATAAAAGTTGCATTGGGAACGCAAAAACTAAAAATAATTTGAACTATATATTATCAATAGCAAATAGTTACATCGTTATAAAAAAATTACCTTATACATTTTTAGTATCAAATATTATTTTTAATTTTTATTTTTAAAAAGTCTGAAGTTGAACTTTGATAATGGTCACCGTAGTCAGGGTAAGCAGCAAGCAGGCCGACCCTGAGCCTCAAAACCTCATTACTCGGCGACTGACTACTATCCCACTTCTATCATTAGTGTTATATTCTTTGCTTCTGTTTCGCCGCGGTACTAATCCGATGAATCACACTTAGCATAATTTCAGAAATAAACAAATTACTAACAAAAAACCTTGCTCTTAACTTAATCGTCGCCGTCTTCCTGTTCTTATTTAATTTTTAGTTGGTTAGCAAAGTAGTACCTAATATATTGCACACTATCTCCAGTCATCGCCTTATTTAGGCGATTCACACACTGCACCGCTAGTCCAGTCAAAATAAATGTTTTATGCAATTAAAGCACTTCGGGTGATAATTTAGAATAACATAAATGAATACTTAAAAAACCGGAAATCTGAATAATCCCTGATATTAACTACGTACTTGTTAGTTAACTAATCAATAAGAAAGAAAGAAATAAAAAAAGAAATAGATTTATTGACACACACACACATATAAAAAAAAAAATTAAAGACAGGACAATAGGTACGCAGCCAAAGACAGGAGTAGAATAGAAAAATAAAAAAGTTGGTGTCAGGAGGTGTGTGTGGCCAAAGAACCCTATATCAGCGAGATGCTTCTTAGTCACACACAGGTGGGCGGAGTGACGAAGAAGCGCTGTTCATTCTGACAGGGTCGATTATTTTGAACCAAAATCAGTGAGCCAGCGAGAAACAAATGAATAAACCACGCAAGCAAAACAAACAAACGTAAAATAAGAAAATACAATTTGGGTGTGAACAAAAAATGGAAAACTGGTGATTTTGTTCAGATTAGAGTCTTTTAGGATGCTTTCATTAGGGTATAAAAATTTCTTGTCAAGGTCGATTTATTTCGAATATTCTATTTCAAATTGTTTCTAACTTTATAACAATAATGGCACTCCGAGTGATATTTAATCGTGATAGAAAAAACGTCGTAATGTGCAGAATATTGTTCTTACGTCAGGGATTACTTGCATATCATAATCTAAATGGTATCCATAGATTAAATTATAATATTCGCCTTAAGTGCCTTTTTTATCTAATAATTATAAACGGCCCAAACACAACTTTAGGTATTTCTCACGAATGCACACCAGTATACCTACAAAATCACGATGAGTGCTCAAAAAAATGGCAATTCTATTATTTAAAAATAGATTTCTTATAGGTGCAATGAATGTGACCCCAAACCTTATTTTGCTTAGACTATCCGGTTTGTGGTAGTACGCTTCTTTACTATGGCTGTAAAATCTTGATGTGCATACAAAACCCGCAGTGTATAACAAACTCATGCCGCATCTCCGTCCACCTGAGCGGAAACCGCAGCAGTGTGATGGAAGCCTTACTCCCCATTCATTCATATCATACCTCTTATTGAAGATTTTCGTCTTTTCCATTTATCAACGTAGGTTTTATTTACTTTCTAGTAACATACCAGGGTGCCTACCATCAACTTTACGAAAGCGATTCAAAAATAGCGCGATGCAGAATAGGTTCCTAAAATGAATTGCTTTCTTTCGTACTATGACCTTCTAAAATCTGGATCGCAAATGAATTGCTAAATGTGAATGACCGGACAATTTGTGTCTTTATTTCTTCTACCCGTCATGCCCGGAGAGTGAAAGGGACGGGTATAACCTGCAGGTGTCATGTTTGCTTAGCCGAGTTATAAGTCAAATAAGAGTTGATGACAGCTCAGCGGCTGTAAAATGTCATTGAATGATCACTGAATCGCTGTCATTGATATTAAGCTGTCGTGGTACGAATAAGCGAAGCAGATCAGTTTAGGTCCTAAACAAAACCGCAATAAGATTTGATGGTAGGTACCCTGTTATCTCTCCTCATAACATGTCCATACCAAGCTAGGCTTACATACTTGTCTTATTCTATTACTAATTAAAACTATAAATAGAAAATTCCTAGATGATTATTAAGCTTGATACATTGCTATCAACTTTACAAAGAATTTCAGCAACCGAATGGTTTACACTCACAGTAACGGTCAGATCTCGCTAACACAAGTATTATTTAAGATTCTCCTTATAATTCTCTACAGATCATTAATTTAACGTCGTTAAAGCAATTAACAAAAAAAATCTTAATCAAACTTATAATAGACAGCATATCACATACCTTAAAATACTTACATGTAAAGTTGCAATTAAACATCGTATGATTAATTAACCGATGGGTTAATATATCAAAAGGTTTATTATATTAATCAGCGATATCGTAAGCGCTTAACGGTGCAAGGTATGTGCAAGGTTTATTCCCGGTCAAGGCTAAATAAATGAAAACTATTGAATCAGCAGAAAATGGGAGTTCAGAGGTGACAAGACAAGCATGCATGCAAATTATAGAACTTTTATTTTATGGAATTGTCATAAAGTCACGTGGTCTAGGAGAATTAAAATGTAATTTAACCCGTGGAACGCTTATTGATCTAACGGTAGAATACCATTTTTTTGTCTTCTGTTCAATTGAAATCGATTCATTGACAAAATTCATTGCGGGACCGAATGAAACCCGACAAATGGAAAATGAAGTATTTAGAAAAAATAGAACCGTCTCACAACCAGCTCCGATGGGACTCGAACCCACGACCTTTCTATTTTTCTATTATTTTTTTACGATTTTTTCTAAATACTTCATTTTCCATTTTTCAATAATAAAAATTGCATTGTGAATCCAAAAAACTAAAAATTAAAAGAAACCCGACAACATTATGGAAACGTATATGTGTTCTACAGTAAGATCACTCAGCGTCCGGGGTACGAAAATTATTTGATCTTTCGTTGCATCAAGAAGCGTTCCACAGGTTAAAATCATCCTTCATACATTATTATTTAGCTAGTCGATTATTAGTACAAGCGAAAAGTACCTAATTCTGACTGTCTGGCTTTCTGTCCGTTTGTTATGTTTCCATTTGGAACCTAAACCATTAGACCAATTGAACGAATTACAGAAGGATAATCTATGCTTGCTTTGTATTAAAAAATTTAAGTGATCCCCAAGGAGCACGATACAGATGAATTAGTTATGATTTATGTAAAACCAGCCCTCTTACTCACAAACCGTTGGAACAGAATCGGATTCGAATTCTGCGCTCTCTGTCTTTGTCTATTCCGGAGTGAGTGACAGTGACAATGCTTACATTCCGCTGTCGGAAAAGTTTCCGACGGTAGGTATGTGAATGTAAAACTGTGAGTGGCCGATTGCGGCCAACTTACAGGCCGTTGCCTGCTGCCGGACTAACAGGTCATTGCCTGCTGCCGGACTGACAGACTGTGTGGCCCTTAACATAAAATCACTCCTAAAGCCGCTTTAACCGCCTCTGTGGTCTAGTGGTTCACACTACCGATTTCAGACCAAGAGGTCCCGGGTTCGATTACCAGTGGGGGTACATATTGTATTCGGTTTGGTTGGTGGTTGGACTTGTTCTTAGTCCGCCTGGCTAGCTACCACCATCTTATCTAAGTCTGACGCCATAACAATGATGTTTTCAGCATTATTGTGTTCCGGCAGTTAGAGATAAGATAGCCAGTTCCCCAGTGATTGAGGATTCCGGGAGTAGCGCGCTTTCACCTTCAGCCTTATCACCACTTAAGGTGTGTACATCAGGTGTGATGAAGGCTATGTGCTAACCCGTTGTGGATAAAAAAAAAGCCTAGTTTACATTAGGGCCCTCGCCCACGTTCGATAATCGGTGCCCGATTTTGTCTGATCTCCCTTTCTATTACGTGAGTGCGAAAGGGAGACAAAATCGGCCACCGATTATCGGACGTGGGCGATGACCCTTAGTCGAGTAGGCGGCAGAGTCGAGTAGCGAGCGACAAAAAGCAGGCTAAGGGCGTTTGTGCACTCCACTGAATTTTACCGATCCGGCGGTCCGTTTTTTTACAGTTTTTTTACATACATGTCATTTTACTTTTCCCCATTCCGGACCGTTTTTTTCCGTTCCGAGATGACGGCAATGAAAAACATATGTGCGCTTATGCACTACACTGAATTTTACCGTCCGGAAAAAAACGGATGGTTGTATTTTAATCATAAATCACTACATAGTATAAAACAAAGTCGCTTCCCGTCTGTCTCTCCCTATATATGCTTAAATCTTTAAAACTACGAAACAGATTTTCATGCGGTTTTCACTAATAGATAGCGTGATTCTTCAGGAAGCTTTTAATATATAATTTATGAAAGTTTTTGTGTAAATTGGTTGAAATATAACGATAATTGTCGAAAGTGCCGGCAAACGGCAAGCCGCAGGCTTATTACCAAAACAAGCAACCAGTTGCTAATTGTATAATTTCAACGCGACTGCTACTAGTTGCGGTTGGTTTGCAATCGGTACATGTCGGTACAGTACCTTACATGCAATTTTAGTTCACAAATCGCTCGCTTGTGGCGCTATCGTAGCGATTTACGTTCCGTAATACGAATATGTGTTTTGGGAGCGATTAATTGTTAATTGTCGCGATTGCAACTGTCACTTTAAGATCGGTAATAAGCCTGCCGCCCGGGAGCTTTCAGCAAAAAAGGCTGCCTAATCCCCTAATCCTTTCGAGGTTTAAAAAATAATGCATGTTGGGATATTCCTCTTCTATAGATCTACAAAAAAGTCCGCGATAGCATATGTCTATCTTTTAAGGATAGCATATTATAAGCCATTATTATCTCTTAAAAAATGGTTACGAACAATTCGGTAATTTGGAAAGCTATTTAAACGGATACTTTAAATGAATATCTTAGGAGTTGTCGCAAATAAATTAACGCAAGCAATTGCCGATGTTCCAAGGAACTCATTATTCCTCTCGTTTAAAACGCGTCCGTAGAGTGTAGTTTCAAAGAGATTACTGCGCTGCCCCGGCCAGTAAAAAACCGGACAAGTGCACAAGCCAATCATCCGTGTTTTTCATGCCACGCCGGTCCGTAAAAAAACGGACCACCGGATCGGTAAAATTCAGTGTAGTGCACAAACGCCCTAACTCGACCAATGTAACCAAAGGGCAAGTTAACTGTGCCGAGTACTAAGCGAGTCGAGTGTCGCGCGGAGCATATAGTTACTCGGTCGAGTTGTTCCCCCACCACTTGTAACTCGACTCGTCTGCCTACTCGCCCTGTGTAAGGGCGTTTGTGCACTACACTGAATTTTACCGATCCGGAAAAAAACAAATGCTTGTATTTTAATAATTAATTATTATAAATAACTGAATTTATTTATTTCCTGTAGTTTAGGGTTCGAAACATTGAAACTACACGAAATAAATAAATTCTTACTATTATAAATGATTAAATTATTAAAATACAAGCATCCGTTTTTTTCCGGATCGGTAAAATTCAGTGTAGTGCACAAACGCCCTAAACCGTTGACTCGCTCGGAAAGCCAACTGGGCCCAGTACTTTTACCAGAGGTTCTAGGCCCAATTACTTTACTAATGTAAATGGTGGAAGGCGAGTCCAGTAATGCCTCAGTCACTGGGCCCAGGTTGCTAGGCCGAGCTGCTTTGCGTGTAAAGCCTACTTTACATTAGTCGAGCAGGCTGCTCCACTAATGAAAACTAGGCTTTACACGCAAACGAATTGGCCGCCCGTCAGTAGGATGACCATAAACTTATTTATACTAGCGTAAAGTATGACATACATTGACATGAAGAGAAATAAGGTCGCGTCGAAATCGTTTGTTGTCTAGGTCCCCAGGTCTTGTACGATTTACAGCCTCAAATAAAACAACGAACAATAAACAATGAGGTGTTTGTTTAAACAATTCGTTGAACAAAGCTGCTCCGAAGGCGAACGGATGCATTATTTAAAGGATATATTGGTTTGTTACCCTTGTAGTGGCGGAGGATATATTGCGACCATTAATTAGGCTAACTATCCGGTTAATTAATTTAGTTAGCTGCGTCTATTTTACAGAATATTTAACCCTTAATTACTCGCGTGGGGTATATTTTACCCCAGTGACGTTTTGAAACGTTATAATTCCACCAACGTAACGGCGTTCATAGTAGCTGCCTAAATATGTTCTCCCGCCCTGATTCAGTCCCAAACACTACTCCACGCTACGTAGTTATTTTATGAGATCGCGTCTGGGGTACATATTGCCCCACGCGAGTGTTAGTGCGACTTATTTTGGCAAGTTATTTCTATGACTTTTAGTTTTTTTTTATTAACAATGAAGTGCAAAATGTTCTGTTTTATACTTAACATATTATTTTTGCTATTTTTTGCTTTTTATATGTTCTAAAGCTCAAAATGGCTAGTAGTCACGCGTTTTGACCACACCTTAGTATACCACAAGTAACCCGTGCCATACAAAAAGGTACTGATCTTCAAGATGTTGGCTCCACGTCTTAAGATGGTCCAGCTATAAATTATAAAAGCTGCCATATTCGGCCATGGTAGAAAAATAAAAAAATAAGATTTGTATGGTCCAAATGCACATAAGTCATGGCCACTCCAACATGATATGAGATGAAGTCACTGACTAAACAACCGTTGAATTTTTTTATTGATCTTGCTAATAGTTTATGAAAAACGTTAATTATGAATACTGTTATTTTTAAGTACTTACAGAGATGATACTATCTATATTTTATGATAAAATACTAGAAAGATGTTTAAAACATTTTTTATTTTACCTTAATAATTGGGGTAACATATACCCCACGCGAGCATTAGTGTAACTTTTTTGAAGCGAATAATTAAGGGTTAAGGATTGTCATTTGTTTTCTTTTTGTGCTGATGAATTGAAAGACTTGTTTTATTCACATGGTAGCTGATAGCTCTCTGGGATTTTTACGTTTATATCCTATATGTTTTTCCAAACAACAAAATCCCTATTCATTGATTACATTCAGTAGGTACGCATCGCGTATTTCTACAGTACCTAACTAAAATAAATCATCAATACATAGGAACAATCGAGTTCAATAATATCTGTGCATTTTTGGACTTTGTCGCATTTAGTTTTTTGATATCATCTCTGACTTCTGTAGGTACAAATTAGCACAATAATTACTACGACAAAGTTCAAAAGTGCAAAGATATTATTGAACTCGACTGTACATTGGTTGGTACATAGGTATTATTTCTTTGACGTTTCACTCTTTAAACGTAACACATACCGATAAAAGACTTATCTTTTGAATTTAAAATATTTAAAACAATACTAATATAAGTAAGTAATATAATATTTAATAATATATTTTTTTTACAATCACACCAATTATCTAAGCCCATGTAAATTTCATTAAGAAACTTTGTCATGGAAAACTTGATAAGTATAAATATATACTTAAATACTTTTTGTTTGTAAATACATAGGTACTTAATATACATAGAAAACACCCAGACCAAGATAAATACCTAGACATGTTCATGCACACAAATATTTGTCTTGTTCCGACCTCTGGCGCAGAAGGCAGGTAGCCTACCCCTGCGCCAAATCGGTCGTCAAATGCCAATGCCAATTGACAGAAAAGCTATGAAAAGGAGCCTGATAGTTTACACTGGCCTCCCTTATGGATGGATAAGGAGAAAGGGCCACGACCCAATAGTGCGGATGGGTGGGTATTAACGACTGCAAATGCAGCCGGGACCAACGGCTTAACGTGCCTTCCGAAGCACGGAGGAGCTCGCGATGAAAAGTTTTTGGTCACCCATCACGTGACAGACCATTGCGAAAGTTACCTAATTTCAACGACGCAGGCCGAGTGCACTAACCACTGGCCCACGGGCTCCTCAAGATCCTTGGATCAATAAATACCTTATAATAATAATAGAAACCGACATCGCTCGAAGGATTGCATCATCGAAGTGGCAGTGGGCGGGGGAGGCGGGACACAGCGCGGAGAACCGATGGCCGTTGGGGCGGAAAGGTTTTCGAATGGCGACCGCGTACCGGACGACGTTCCGTGGGCAGGCCCCCTACAAGGTGGACCGACGCTCTGGTCAAGATCGCGGGAAGCCGCTGGATGCGGGCAGCGCAGGACCGATCGTTGTGGAGATCCTTGGGGGAGGCCTATGCCCAGCAGTGGGCGTCGTTCGGCTGACATGATGATGATGATGACGAATAAATAAAAAAATGAGTTTACTCATATCATGACTAGAGATCGGATAATCGAATGCATATTTACCTATAGTTAGTATTTGGTTAGGAAATTATGGAAGCGGCTTCTTAAAACATGTTTTTTTAATAAAAATATCTGGATTCCAGAAAATTCGCGAATGCAAAATTAGTCAGTAACATGATATGGAAACGGAGTCTTTAGCATGAGCTATTTATTTAAAAAATTTCGAGACAAAAGTGCATTCCATAACAGCTAACACCTCAACTTTAGGTAAATATGCATCCGATTATCCGATCACTGATCATGACATACCTACGAGTAACTATACTTAGTCCCTAGATTCACAGATGAAGCTATTTCAATAAGTTAATCTCGTATAATCTAATTTTAACTAAATCGCATAATATTTTATGCTAATACATAATTTATAATAAGTAAGTACATATTATCCTGAGATCAAGGTTGCTACAAGGCTCGCAATTATGTAATATACAGTAACCAAATTAAGCCAAAGCGATTACAAATATATTAACCTAAACAACTATGGCTTATAAGATTAAAATAGCCGCTGAGCCAAGGAAATCCGATCAAAAACTATATGAGATTATCAATTAGTATCTAGTACTTATACCTATAGTATACACGGTAACTTTTTTATTTTCCTGGATAATTTTAGGATTATCTGGATACGCGGCAGCGTATCAGCCAAGTTCAAAAGAAAACAGAACTGGCGAGCAGCACCGTGTGTATCTTAACACGAACCATTTGGAGCCACTTTTGATCCCTCATAACTCAAAAACTATTACACAGAAACATGTCAAATTTGGCTTATGTATTGAGACTAGCGAGGTAAATATGTGCTCCAAATTTTATATACACACCTCAAACAGTTATTTAGATATTTATGTCCAAAAATCGTTATTTTTATCACTGACTCACCTATAATCAAAACTATAACCCACTTCCAGATGACCTAGAAAGCTGAAATTTGGCATGCAGACAGGTAATCTGGTGAATACAAAGGAAAAAATCCGAAACTAGTATTTTTTTAAAATAAAACGTTGACAAACTTATATTTGCGTTCCCTATGCACTTATCCTGTATAAGATCTTGTATTAGATGAAGTACAAATATAAGTTTGTAATAGTTTTTATTCTGTTATATACCAATAATTCGTCATACCTCTTGAAGTTCGGCTAGCGCCGACGGCGTAGTGGCCATTCAATATTGAGGACTCGAGAGAACCAAGTTCGAACCCCAGATTACCCAAATACTTTTTGTCCTCGCGTTAAATTAATTACAAACTTGCGCCGTCTAGCACGATATCCATATTATTATTTATTAATTATTAATAATAATATAAATTACTAGCTGACCCAGCGCGACTTCGTTCCCGTGGCCCTACCCCCTACTCCACCCTACCCTACCCGTACTCTACCCCTACTCTACCCTACCCCTACCCTACCCTACCCCTACGCTACCCCTACCCTACCCCTACCCCTAACCTACCCCTACCCTACCCCTAACCAACCCTACCCCTAACCAACCCTACCCCTACCCCCACCCTACCCCTACCCTACCCTACTCCTACCCTACCCCTACCCCTACCCCTACCCCTACCCCTACCCCTACCCCTACCCTACCCCTACCCTACCCCTACCCTACCCCTATCCTACCCCTATATCCTTCCTTGGACTTCCACGAACATTTCAAGACCAAAATTAGCCAAATCGGTCCAGCCGTTCACGCGTGATGTCGTGACCAAGGGAAATAGGGATTCATTTTTATATATATAGACTAGCTGACCCAGCGCGACTTCGTTCCCGCGCCCCTACCTCCTACTCCACCCTACCCTACCCGTACTCTACCCCTACCCTACCCTACCCCTACCCTACCCGACCCCTACCATACCCCTACCCTACCCCTACCCTACACTACCCTACCCCTACCCTACCCTACCCTACCCTACCCCTACCCTACCCTACCCCTACCCCTACCCCTACCCCTACCCCTACCCCTACCCCTACCCCTACCCCTACCCCTACCCCTACCCCTACCCCTACCCCTACCCTACCCTACCCCTAACCTACCCTACCTTTACCCTACCCTACTTCTACTCTACCCCTACTTACCCCTCCTTCCCCTATTTTCTCACCGTTAAAACCTTCCTTGGACTTCCACGAACATTTCAAGACCAAAATTAGCCAAATCGGTCCAGCCGTTCACGCGTGATGTCGTGACCAAGGGAAATAGGGATTCATTTTTATATAATAAGATAAAAATATTGAAATGTTTACTTTTTTGCATTCACAATCCAATTTTTATTATTGAAAAATGGAAAATGAAGAATTTAGACAAAATCGATCCTCATCTCACAACCAGCTCCGATGGGACTCGAACCCACGACCTTTCACTTAAATTAATTATTAATATTAATATAAATTATAAAGTTATTTAAATTTTTACTTTTTTGCATTCACAGTCCAATTTTTATTATTGAAATATGGAAAATGAAGTATTTAGAAAAAATCGACTACATCTCACAACCATCCCCGATGGGACTCGAACCCACGACCTTTCGCTTTCCGGGCGGCTGCTCTAACCACTGAGCTACGAAGTCGTAATGATAAATGTGAAAGTGTGTTTGTTTGTTTGTTTGTCCTTCTTTCACGTCAAAACGGAGCTTTTTGGTAGAAAAAACAAATGGGGCGAGACCAAAGATGGGCAGCCCTTCTTGTCCATGCAAGCGATAAAGTGTGTTTAGTGTATACCTGGTGGGTTTGCTGAATGTACTTTAACCCGACCACCAGGGGGCGCAATTTTCATACATTCAAACGAGAAGCCAAAAAATGCGAAAGTTGCTATGTTCTCCCTGTAGGTGCACACTTTGCACATAAATAGTTCACTAAAGTCAACGATAGATGGCTCCAAGTTAATACACCCACCCACAGTATAGAAAAGAAGAGAAAAATCCTTTTTTTCTATACTATATTGTTGAAAGTTGATGGAAGGGTATTAACTTTAAAGAGATTAAAGTGTACTTATGGAAAATAATGTCAAATAATCTAAATTATACTGTTTGTTAAATTTGTTATTTGCTATGTTCTGTTTCGTAAAGATCCGTAGTTCCGTTAGCAATTATATAGTTTCGTTGCTCGCTCGGAGTACCTACCGTTTTTTGAGAAAAAGACTCGTTTGTGTTGAGTGTTATATAGAATTCTTTGGTGATGTGCTGTGTTTGAAAAAAGACTTCTTTGAACATTGTAAATGCCTTTAGTGATTCATATTTGTTGTTTTATCACTACATAGTATAAAACAAAGTCGCTTTCTCTGTCCCTATGTCCCTTTGTATGCTTAAATCTTTGAAACTACGCAACGGATTTTGATGCGTTTTTTTTTAATAGATAGAGTGATTCAAGAGGAAGGTTTATATGTACTTTTTCTCGGGACACTCGTAGTGGCGGCGCTTTAAATTGCCACATAAAATTAGCTGTAATTTGTATGGAGACAGATTGCCCAGTGTATAAATAATAGAGGTCAGTGGCTACGTAGTAATAATTATATAGTATTCTTTGATACTGCCAAGGATTCTATATAAGTGCATTGTGCGGCAAAAGATACGAGTTTGTCCGGAAAGCTTTATCGCTTAATGAAACCAGAATCAAAACGCAAATGGAAATGCAATATCTGCTCAGCCGGCCTTGCATGAGCGGCTTATAGCTCGCGATATGATATGGTACGGCAAGTTGTCTTGCTTACCCCACTAAGGTGTAAACAAGACAACTTGCCGTACCATATCATATCGCGCGTTATAAGCCGCTCATGCTAGGCCCTCAGGAACATTAAATACCTACTGCAACTTCGTCGAGCAAAACACCGTACACTATTACGACTAGGAAAAAGAAACTGTTGGAAATAAGAAAATATGTTAAAAATGATATTTCTACGTCCACACCAAACATGAGCATAAAATTAGTTTCATTGTCAGTAGCTGATACACAAGGGCAAAGTAATATAACTGGCCAAATAAAATATACTGAAACATTTGGTATTAATTTATTATGAATAAGTAGGTACCTACTAATAATTTCTCTACAAAAAGTAATGATATCTCATCAAAAACATAAAATATGTGAAGTGAGAGCCAACTTCAATATTAGGAAATATGCCTTGGTTGTTGACTTCAACGACAAAAGATGTGAGATCTAAATGGGTGCCAAGTTTAACGGTCAGTCCTTAAAATTTAGTACTTACATAAAATGTTTCATAACAACTTAAAATATAATTTCTTCTTATAACTTAGGATAATATATTGAAGCCTAAGGTCTGACTTGGCTAGTTTTCATATACGAATTATATATATATTATAGCCTTCGCCAGCTCTAAAGCCGAAGTTCTTATTGTATTCTTCCGAAAATTTGGCTTGCTGGTAGACTAGAAACTAGAGATGAACATAGGGCTCTTCCATGACTGTTTCAGTAAGTACCTAATAATAATTCGTATACGAGAACTAGCCAAGTCAGACCTTTTGCTTCAGTATATTATCCTAAGTTATAAGAAGAAATTATATTTTAAGTTGTTATGAAACATTTTATGTAAGTACTAAATTTTCAGGACTGACCGTTAAACTTGGCATCCATTTAGATCTCACATCTTTTGTCGTTGAAGTCAACAACCAAGGCATATTTCCTAATATTGAAGTTGGCTCTCACTTCACATATTTTATGTTTTTGATGAGATATTATTCTACTCATGAAAACAAACAACTTTAATTATGGGACCAAAACTGAAATCGCGAAATTAAAATCAGCTGTTATTTGCATTTTGATTAAATATTTTTGCACTTTTGTACCTAAGTATTGACAAATTGCAATAATTAAAATTCGAATTTTGATACAAATTATCTTGATAATTAATATTACAAAATTAAGTTCTTATTTATTTGTAAACTGTGTTAAAAATCCATAAATTATCAAGAATATCAATAAAAATAGTAAGTAAATTGGAGGCGCCGGGTATCGATCCCGGTACCTCTCGCATGCTAAGCGAGCGCTCTACCATCTGAGCTACGCCCCCGATGACAAAAGTGTTGAAATTACTAACAGCGTTCTACATGTCTATACGTCACGTCCCTTCGTTTTATTTTTACTGCGTATTTTCATTTGGCCGACCTTAAAAATTATGAAATATTTTGCTTACTATCATAACTGAAAAATATATAACCAAACCTAACTGCTAAATCATTAGGGAATAGAACTTTGCTATTGCTAACCGGTGACATAGGTAGCTTTTGGCATTCACAAGTGCAAATTCTATGCTGGGAACAACCTTTAGCTATAGATAGACTATAAAATTATTCTTATTTTGAAGGTTTAATGTAACCATTTTAACCTTTTAATCACTAAAACAGTAGATCATGCGTAAACAAACGCATTGACCAGCAATAACGTTCCCACCTCAATATCACGTAAATT
Source organism: Crambus lathoniellus (assembly GCA_949710035.1). NCBI lineage: Eukaryota > Metazoa > Arthropoda > Insecta > Lepidoptera > Crambidae > Crambus > Crambus lathoniellus. The sequence goes on from OX453310.1 coordinate 28,100,281, forward strand.
TTTCGTGTTTGTGAATTCGAATCGTGCGCACGTGTTAACACATGATTGCATTGATCGCAGCCAAAATTAACTCATCGTTAGCCATCAATCAGTCATTAAATTAATGAATAATCGATATGAGAACCGTTGGACTCACAAAGGAAATGATTTTGGGTGCTTATGTCCTTTAACGGTTGTTTATGATATCATAGAATTGTATACACACACATTTATTTTAACATATCATATTAAAAAAATTCGCAACCTTTCTTTCCTCTTTAAGTTGAGCAAGGTTTTCCGTGTGTGTGTGCCTTACGTTTTCACCGGTTTACGTTTTTGTGTCGAAAAATTTAACTTGTGTTCAAAATTCATTCTGTCATTTGTTTAGTTTAGTTTCTCAGGCGTGAAAAATTAAGAAACTGGCATAATTTGAAATAAAAACTATTATTTGATTTAATAAAATAAGTATTATCATAAAACCAATTTGACGACCGATTTGGCGCAGGGGTAGGCTAACTGCCTTCTGCGCCAGAGGTCTCGGGTTCGATTCCCGAACAAGACAAATATTTGTGTGCATGAACATGTCTATTTGTCTTGGTCTGGGTGTTTTCTATGTATATTAAGTATGTATTTACAAACAAAAAGTATTTAAGTATATATTTATCCGTTATTAAGTTTTCCATGATACAGTTTCTTAATGAAATTAACATGGGCTTAGATAATTGGTGTGAATGTAAGAAGTTATTTATTTATTTAATTAGAACATAGCTACATCATAGTGTAGCTCTCCGTTTTAAGTAGCAGATGTTTAGTACCTAATCTTCCACAACCATTGCCAAATATTTAATGTCGAAATCACTTCTGAAAACGAAGCTTAATTTAAGTAAGCTAATAACTAAATTTGGTTGTACTTAACCCAGATGTGGACTGTGCAGCGCATAATGTGCGTGATAAACATCTTGACAAACAAAATGGACTGATAATGTCTATGCTAAACTCTGTAAAAGGTTACGATGACAAGCCGACTTTATATGTCGTTACTGTACGCGACGCCCAAATACTCGAACAATAAGTAGGGCAGAAGACCCCTTTAGGAGTTTTTCACTTTGAAGGAATGATTGCTCAATCTTAGGTGTTCCAGACATAACATATATCTTGAATTATAGAGAATTTTTCTGCCTTTAAAGATACATCTTTCAAACTAGAAAATATAAAATTTAATAGTCTTTTGTTTATAAAACAAAATGTCCGAAAGGTGCCAAATGCCACTTATTGATAGCCAAACTTTTATTATACGACTATTTTCTCATTGCAATAACAAAAGGTGACAAAACCAAGAAACTCAAGCTTTCCTTTTTCAAAAATTATTTACAGCTAAGTACTGTATTTTTTTTGTCTTTAAAAGTAATGCAGCTTCAGGGTGCCTACCATCAACTCTTATTGCGGTTTTGTTTAGGACCTAAACTGAACTGCTTCGCTTATTCGTACCACGACATCTTAATATCAATGACAGCGATTCAGTGATCATTCAATGACATTTCACAGCCGCTGAGCTGTCATCAACTCTTATTTGACTTATAATTCGGCCAAGCTAACATGACACCTGCAGGTTATACCCGTCCCTTTCACTCTCCGGGCATGACAGATTCGAGTGAAAGAGACGGGTAGAAGAAATAAGGACACAAATCGTTCGGTCATTCACATTTAGCAATTCATTTGCGATCCAGTTTTTAGAAGGTCAGAGTACGAAAGAAAGCAATTCATTTTAGGAACCTATTCTGCATCGCGCTATTTTTGAATCGCTGTCTTAAAGTTGATGGTAGGCACCCAGTACCTCATGATTTTGTGCTAAACCACAGATTACTAAATAGTTACAGCTAAACGCTCGAACCACGCTCGAAAATCTACTTATCCATGTTTAGAATCGACTTGCCTACGCCAGGCCCGCCAGGCCAGCCACACTACCGTGTCACCTCACGGGTCATTGCCAAATTCTACTGTTAAACGACAAATACGTAATACAATACAATTCATCTACCAATGTGAACTTAATGTGAAAGAAAACTTTAAATTTTTTATTTCCAAATTGGACGACACCGCCTTTGTGATCGTAAAGTGAAAATTAACCATAGACAATGTTTGATTGAAAGAACAGTGTTAACTAAAAAAGAAAAAAATAAGGCGTGTATTTCACGAATTATACAAAATCATTTGTATAAATGATTTTGTATAATTGATTTGTATTGTAGGTAACAATTTTATTGCAACACTTATTGTAAGTTTTGCATGAGACGAAAGTTGCCTGATAGGAGAAGCTACAAAATGTATGACACCTGTAACAACTTGTAACACATGTAACTTAAACAATCAAGTGCAAAAAAATATAATTTCTATTCTATTCTAAGTAGCTATAACTTGCAACTTACAATATTACAAAAAAAATGCATAATTTCTCAGGCCTGACAAAGTATATAAAGATACATGGACAACTCTTGGTTATAACACATATTTTAACATAATAACTCATCGGATTTTGTTAAAATACTTACCTACAAACTACCTATTTTAACCGCCTCTGTGGTCTAGTGGTTCATACCACCAATTTCAGACCCAGAGGTCCCGGGTTCGATTCCCAGTGGGGGTACATATTGTATTCGGTTTGGTTGGTGGTAGGACTTGTTCTTAGTCCGCCTGGCTAGCTACCACCATCTTATCTAAGTCTGACCCCATAACAATGATGTTTTCAGCATTATTGTGTTCCGGCAGTTAGAGATAAGATAGCAAGTTCCTCAGTCATTGAGGATTCCGGGAGTAGTGCGCTTCCACCTTCAGCCTTATCACCACTTATCATCAGGTGTGATGAAGGCTAAGTGCTACCCCGTTGTGAATAAATAAATGTAATGAAGGTTAGTATCATCTCATTACCCTATTACCCTCATTACGCATCATAGAATCTTAATTTTGTAATCCTTGCGACAGGTTAACTTTTACTAAATAAATAGCTTAAGTCTAGTAACTCTAGACCTACCTAAATGGTCTGCATTAATGATTATCGGTTAATTACTAACAGACGACGCCGCGGGCAACTTCTAGTGTTAGGCAAGACCAAATGTGGCGCCACGCGCGTAATCCTAATAGAGCAAGAGCCCACGACGGCCAGACCTTCGTTATTTTATAAAAACTGAAAGTTTTTCTGTGCATGCCCCCTATACAGGTAAGAACGACCAGCGACTATAGAGTTTGGGTTGTGGTTACTTTAGCAGGTAATAGGTAGTAAAGGTGTATGAAATAATAGTACCTAAAAGTCGTTAAAGTATAAAGCTCAATTTTTATATGTTTTTCAACACACTTGCTCATAAAGTGAGCCTTATTACATCGATCTTAGGGCCATAAACCGAACTATAACCCACGCGTGCATAATAATATTACAGTACTAGTTGCGTAATAGAATTATCCCTACAAAGTTAAGTAAGTACCTAACTGCAAATTATATGCGAGTAAACAGAGACTTTTTAATTTAACCGGGTAATACAGTATCCCTACAAAGTTAAGTTAGTACCTAACTACAAGTTATATGCGAGTCAACAGAGCATTTTCAATTTCAGCGGGTAATAGATACAGTTCTTTTTTTGTAACAACAAAGAGGTTTTATACGGCTGAATCCATTTACGTTTTTAGAATAAATAAATGTGTCCCTAATTAAGACAAAAAACATAATTAAGTATATTATTATCAAATTATTTATAATTCACAATAATTTGTTATAAAACATTTGCATTTTATCACTATTATTATACTTAATTATTTTCAAGTAGGCTGTATGGCTGTAAGTTATCAATCACCTCACATTTGGCGCGTGCAAAAAAAAAACTTGCGCGCTTTTTCCCTTAGTTAATATTAGGTTAATACAATATGTATGCAATAAATGTTTGTTTTTCCTCGCAAGTGTGTTGAAAAAGTGCGTATGAAACTCGTGAGCAACTTACTCACTAGACACTCGGCTGATTTACGCCCTCGCCTGCGGCTCGGGCTGCAATCCACAGCCTCGTGTATAATGAGCAACCTAAGCTCACTTGTATCATAATATACTATTCTTCGGGATAACTCAACTCTATAGTCGCTGGTCGTTCTTACCTGTATAGGGGGCAAGCACAGAAAAACTTTCAGCTTTTTAACCGACTTCTAAATCAAAAAGGAGGAGGTTCTCTATTCGTCTGTATGTACGTTTTTTTTTTTTTTTTTTTTGTGTATGTCCACCGATTACTCGAAGACGGCTGAACCGATTGAAATGATTCAAACGTTATTACTTCAGGTTGGTTTCCAAGTTGGTCCCATTTTTTGAAATTTTGAAATCGGTTCAGTAGTTTTCAGGAAATCTTGAAAATACTGTCGTTTTCGTTACCACTTTATGTGAATTTAATACGTATCTTTAGGCATAACTCCTTTGTTTGTAAACCGATTTAGATGATTCTTGTTTTGTTAAAAAGGGGATACCTCAAGGTATTTTAACCGACTTTGAAAAAGGAGGTTTTGAGTTTGATCACATACCTATTTACCAGAAAACACGTAAATTGCCTGCACGATGCACTAAAAAGAGTGAAATAAAAATTATTTTTATAAAAAAATAAAACCGCCTTCTAAAAAACCACATCAAAAAAGTAAGAAATAATTCCTCACCAAATAAATAACGTAAGTACTTTGAAGTCGGGCGTGAAACATGTACAATGTTTTGTTGTTTTTGTTAAAACCGGCCCGACTTCAAAGTACTTACGTTATTTTTTGGTGAGGAATTATTTCTTACTTTTTTGATGTGGTTTTTTAGAAGGCGGTTTTATTTTTATAAAATAACGAAGGTCTGGCCGTCGTGGGCTCTTAGGCTATAATCTTCGTTGAGGCAACGCTCCGTTTTTGGTGAAGTCGAGTTATTATTTTTAACATCACATTTAGAACTAATTTAGAGTAGCGACTTCGCCTACATAAGTAGTTTATTTATTATCTTTTGTGAGCGTAATTAATTATTCTGAGTCGAAATATGTGATACAAATTGGCTTATCTTTTGGTGGAGGTCACTTAGAAGATAGATATTTTCGAACCTACTAGACCCATTCTCCTACCATATAACAAAATATGTAAGTATAGTAATGTTTATGACGACCTCTGTGGCCGAGTAGTGTACGCACCGGTTTTCAAGGTGCCATTATATCTGGAGGTCTCGGGTACGATTCCCGGTCGGGTAAATGTTGAAAACAAACTCTTTAATATTTTCTCGGGTCTGGGTATATGTGGTAATACCTGTGTGCAAGATGAAGGGCACAAGGGGCGGCGTTATAAAGGACTTCGGGTGTGCAAGATGAAGGGCACACGGAGAGTTCTACCCCGCCTGCCAGTGGCAATATAAAGGTCTTTGCGTGTGCAAGATGAAGGATGAGTACACTGAGCGTTCTGCCCCGCCTGCAAGTAGCGATATAAGGTCTTCGCGTGTTTAAGATGAGGGGCACAAGGGGCGTTCTGCTCCGCCTGCCAGTGGCGTTATAAAGGTCTTCGCGTGTGCAAGATGAAGAGCATACGGAGCGTTTTGCCCCGCCTGCCAGTGGCGTTATAAAGGTTTTCGGATGTGCAAGATGAAGGGGCGTCCTCCATCGTCCTGCCCCGCATGCCCTTCATTATCATCGTCATTAGATGTGCCATGGGAGGGGGGCACCACATTCGCATCCTTCGTTGGGAGGAATAACCCCACCGGCAAAGGCTTAATTACTATGCTTAGGTACATCCGAAGTCTGTTCAATGACTTCCAGGCTAGCCACGGTACTATATTTTATAGCAGACTAGTAGCTCTCCGTGGTTTTACCCGCGTGGCGTGGTATCCGTCCGTTCCCGTAGGAATATCAGGATAACGTTTAAACTATGTCACTCAGGACAGGAATAAAGTATGTAGCTTTCTAATGGTGAAAGCGTTCCAGTAGTTTTTGAGTTTATTCGTTACAAACAAATATACAAATGTTTTCTCTGAATATAGATGAGATGAGAACATTTTGTACCTAGACGCCGGCAACTAATCTTCGCCACTTTTGAGTAACACTTTGTTTTACGAAAGTATTATGAAAACCCAATGTCGTTAAAATTGACATTGTAGCTTAGGCAACTGCCAAGTCACAATTATGTAAGTACCTATACTGAATAAGAAATTTTCACTAAAATATTACACAAAATTTACCTAGCTAACCATATTATAAATACTTACCTACCTACATGAATCTATGTAGGTATTAGAACTCCAGTCGTAATCAGGTTTTTTCTTAGAAGTATTTCATAATTTTGAATTAGGTACAATGCCATTCTTAAAAGTAAACTAAAATAACTCGTCTTTAAATCCTTGACGAGGCCTTACTTTTCTTCTTTATTAAAATGTAACATTTCGAAATGCAGTCCGGATTCATTAGTATTCTTGCACTCTTCGTCACCAGACATAACGGTCGGCAAAATTCAATTGCGAAATCTAATATTTAATTGTTTATTTTTCTTTATAAACTGCCATGCGTTTTAAATTATTAAGAACTAGCGGATCCTCGCGGTTTTATTCGCGTGGTACCCGTTCCCGTGGGAATATCGGGATAGATTAATATAGCCTATGTCACTCGGGAAGAATGTAGCTTTCTAATGGTCAAAGAATTTTCTAAATCGGTCCGGTAGTTTCGGAGCCTATTCAATGCAAACAAACAAACAAACAAGCAATCTAATCTTTCTTTTTTATAATATTAGTATAGACTAGCTTTCCGCCCGCGGCTCCGCCCGCGTGGACTAAACGACGTTATCCCGCGGGAATGTGATATGTTTCTGGGATAAAAAGTAGGCTATGTTCCTCGAATGGCTACAAAGTATCTGTGTCCCAAATTGCAGCCAAATCCTTTCAGCCATTTCGTCGTGATTGAGGAACAATCATTAAAACTTTTGTATTTCTGCCATCGTCCTTGTCGGTGTGTAAACTAAGAGTCAGCGTGATGTTATTGGTCAAGCTAACAAACTCTAAGTTTATTAAGAGAAGTGTGTAGCCCTGGTTCTTCTTCATTTTAATAACATACTAAAAAATCATTGCTGTATGTTAAGGTTTATATGTTTGTGTGGAGACCGTTTGCTACACAATCCTCTTAAATTAGTACAGAAATATGAGTTTATAATGCTTCGATAACGTTGCATGAAATTATTTTGAGCGACTAGGTAACTACATTACCTTCTCTCTGTTCAGAGTGAGCGCTTTACTAACTACGGTAAAGCAATCCATTTTAGTTCATTTGTGTCAGTCAGAGGTACGTGAAATGATCCGTATGACCCCACTTAATTCCCAAAATGATTGTGCAAGTCAACCTTAAGTTCGATCATTCTGTTCTCTAAGAACCATGCCATTAGCCACTTCATATAATTCAATTATTTGTCTTTTTTGCCCCCGACCGCCTCCATTACAATAATAATGTGGATTTTCTTCATTGTATAAGTATTAAATTAGGATGATTGCTTCTTAATGATCATCTCGTTGCAAAACCTTTTATGATGTTTGTTTTCGATGCATTTTTAGGGTTCCGTAGTCAACAAGGACATTAATGCCCGTTTGCACTAAACTCGGGTTGAGCTTGTCATAGATAAGATACATCTTAGCTTAGAAACAGCCTAAAACAGCCGAGCTAAAAATTTTGTTTGCACTGACAGACTACGTCGTAAATTAGTCATCACCTTGCTAAAAGAATGAATGAATGAATTCAAATATTAATTGTATATGTATTTTAAACCTGGCGAGGTAAGGTAGGTCACTGGATATTTTTTTGGTTGAAACTTCTCATTGATTCCTTCGTAAGTTAAAAGGAGACAAAAGCTAAGGCGTTGTCTATTTTATTTGGTAGGAGTAATTCACCGAGAAAAGAAAAAGTCAACTGAGCTCAACTGTCAGGAAAAACATAAATACAGTGCGCAACCTTTTCTGTTCCGGTGGCCAAAACTAGAACTAACGAGTTTTATTTTTAATGTCATTTTGCTAATACTTTCATGTTTTGCTGCTAAACATAAGCGCCGCTGTCATGGGAACAGAAAAGATTGTCGATCTGTAATGATTTTTTTAAATAAATGATGAATGACGTATGTCACATGTGTTGTGTCTCTATCATGAAGTTTGACTTAATACTCGTTACCTCAGTATTAAGTCGAACTTCATGGTCTCTATCTAGCAAACAAGAATACAAAAGCCACAAGCTTTTCTGTTCCGGTGACAGCCGTGACACAGGAGTCACTTGCAATACGAAATTAGCTGTCAAAATGGACTGTCGTATGAAAACTGTTTTAGTTCCAAAGATAATCACCGGAACAGAAAAGCTTGTCGCACTACTCTTTGCTCACAATGCCACAGACAATAATAACTGATATAGGTATTTCTTAAGCCTTAGGCGCTCGATATTGGGCCCGTAAGTTAAGAATAGCCAAAAGTACATTTAAGAATATCCTAAGGTTAGTGCAAAGCAATTTTTTGTAAAGAATGTCTTAAGTTAGCTAGGAAAAGACTTAGGGGATTTTTAAGTTTAGTGCAAACGGGTGTTAGTACTCTAATAGTTTTTTAGTTTAAAAATAAATATTGAAAAACTGAACATTAATACGTTACTACGTCCTAATCCCAAAGTAAATAGAAACATTATTGTTTAATATGAACAACTATGGTACTACAAATTCCCAGACTAGACAGACATGAGATAATCTTACTAATATTATAAATGTGAAAGTTTAGTCACGTCAAAACGCCTAAACGGATTTGGTTGAAATTAGGGACACAGATACTTTGTAGCCTGGAGAGGTACATAGGCTACTTTTTATCCCGGAAAAATATCACATACCCGCGGGATAACGTCGTGTAATCCAGGAAAGCTAGTAAAAAATATTAGGCATTTAATTAGTTTGGTAATACTGTTATGAAGGATGTCACCCAGGCACTGTTGAAAATAATATCAATAACTCTTTGTACTCAATAAATTCTAAGTGTGTTTTCGAGTAAACATGAAATTCACCCAAAATATGCCGATGCCGCACGGACGCTCCGAATAAGTAATTCATCATGTCAGCCGAACGACGCCCACTGCTGGGCATAGGCCTCCCCCAAGGATCTCCACAACGATCGGTCCTGCGCTGCCCGCATCCAGCGACTTCCCGCGACCTTGACTAGATCGACGGTCCACCTTGTAGGGGGCTTGCCCACGGAACGACGCCGGCGTCGTCGGTCGTACGGTACGCGGTCGCCATTCGAGAACCTTACCGCCCCAATGACCATCGGTTCTCCGCGCCATGTGCCCTCCCACTGCCACTTCAATGATGCAATCCTTCCAGCGATGTCGGTTGTTGTAGTTCTCCTGCGGATCTCATCATTTCTGATTCGATCGAGCAGGGAAATACCAAGCATCGCTCTCTCCATTGGTGACTTTGAGCCTTCTTATGATACCCATAGTAAGTAAAAGACCACGTCTCACATAGGTCATTACTAATGACCTAATAATCACTCACATCTACACATGAAGTTCGACTTAATACTGAGGTAACTGGAGAGTGCAGTACGAACAATTTTTTGAATACCACAAATAACACAGTGGCTGTCTTCCGTCTCACCTACACTTTAAAAAAATACGTATGGTCATATGAGACAACTGACAGCCACTACCTGCCACTACATACATAAATGTCAAATTTGCTGGCGACACTTTTTTATTCAGGGTGAGAGCTCCAGTTACCTCAGAGTATTAAGTCAAACTTCATGCATCTACATAATATATTCAAGCACCAAACAATAATTTTTTCCCACAATACTGAATAACAATAACCGTCAAATCTAGATCTTGACCCATTCACGTCCCAAGCACCAATTGCCCTGTCAAATTAGTTACACTAACAATGAGTAATCTCCAGAGTGGCTATTAACGCATTTTGATCGTTATAATTATGGCCGGAAGGTAGCTGTGGCATTTCCAGCGGTATGTCAAGTTCAACCACGCCTCTATCATATTTTATTGGAATGCGTTTTGTAGGGGGTCTTTCTCATAGTGGTATCATCAGTACCATTCATGATATGTACTAATGATGGTTCCAATAAGCTATTAATTTATATTACATATTCTGCTGCAATAATGTTCTTATTACATTTTTCACTTCATAGAAATCTTAGCGGCATCTTGGTTAAAAGCTCGTATGCTATTTTCTACTTTTCCTTTTTCATGCGAATGGGTTGGTTTTGCAGTTCATATAAATATTTTTAGAGCCAGCGCGCACTTGTGATTTTTAATCAGGGATAGTTTGATCTTTCTCGAATTCAGTAAGAGTTAAATGGCAGTGCGCGCACTGACGATTAAAAATCGGCTGATAGTGGTCCGATCAAACTATCGCACAGCACAACTATCGGCCGGTCGGTAATGTGTATGAAGGACTATGTGAGGGCGCGCACTGCATTCAACTAAACTATCGCCCAACTATCGGCCGACAGTTTAATCACGATCGTCTTACGATTCTGACTAAACTATCGGTCGACTAAAAATCACAAGTGCGCGTTGGCTCTAGTCATTCGTGGCTTTTTCAATCTTATTTAAACATTGGTATTGACTTCTACACATCTTTATTTTTATTTAATTGGTATTGACTGTTGGTTCATTCGGCGCTTATTCAATATTTATTTAGACTGCTTGGTTTATTTTTTTTCTTTCAAGCAAAAAATAAGTTCCTATTCAACTTTAACCTCAACCTCCGGAATCGAATGCATCTGACTCATTTGATCTGCTTAACCTCCTTGAACTTATGATTACAAAAATAGTTCAGTTCCGAATCTGTGTCAAGTGCTCTCCGTTATATAAATGTTTCCAATGCATAACTTATGTTATTTTTATCATATTGATTGAAAAAGTAAAATAGTTTTATTAGCCAGGCAACCAATTAAACAAACTAGGTATAGGTATTCTATTTTAGTTTATTTTTAGGCTCAGGAAAATTTACCTAAAAAACGCTTTAAATATTAACCTAAAAACCCTGTAAATATTTACCAAAAACCCTCAGTAACTTTAAATCCACTTCTACCTTAGGTAGGTACTTCAGAATTGAAATAAAAGAATATTTACATTAATTTATAGTTTGAATACGAATTTAATCTACTCTATTTTTGTTACTATTGTGGAAAAATATTGTATAAGTATTTAGTATTAGCGGCCGCCTGCGGTTTCACCCGCGTTCCCTTTCTCGTGGGAATATCGGGATAAAAAGTATCCTATGTGTTATTCCAGCCTATAATCTATCTCTGTTGCGAATTTCATCCAGATCCGTTCAGTAGTTTTTTGCGTGAAAGAGTAACAAACATCCATACATCCATACTCACAAACTTTCGCATTTGTAGTAGCTAGGTATTAGTACGATTTATAACTCCAATTGAAATAGAAATAGAAATAGAAATAGAAATAATTTATTTCACACACAGCAATGCATGCATAAAAACATATCTTAACAATAAAAAAAAAAAGACAAAACAAAGAATATAAATAATTAAAACAGCTTCTAAGCAGCACTGCAGTGGTGAAAAAGTCCCCGGCTCAGCATAATGTCACGGCATGGCGACAGCACGACATTGCCATGACGCTGTTTTTCAGCCGGAGGCTACCGTATGTTTGAGTGACATAGTTTAATTTGGTAATTGATTCATTGTACATAATTAAATAAAACAAAGCAAAAGCAATCAGGTAGGTAATTTAAAAAATGTCATATGTTAATGTTAATTAATTAAATAATACACAATTATAATATATTATATATGAATGAATAATTAAAATAGAGAAGTAAAAAGTAATAAAATTTAAATTAATATTCCAATCGAATGCATCAATGTCAAATATTGATTAAAAAAAAAAAATAACAATAATTATAATGACCATGAACATAGCAGACATAATAACAACGCAAATATGAAGAAAATCGGTACTTAGCAACCTCATGGTGTGTTGAGCTGAATAGACAGTAGAAATTTCCTAAGATTGGATTTAAAAGCAACCTTAGTCCTTGACTGTCTAATTGGCGGTGGGAGATTATTCCAACATTTAGTCGCTAAGTACCGAAAGCTACCCCGGAAAGCAGCAGTTCTATGACGAGGCATGACCATCTTCCAGGAAGTTCCTCGAGTATTTCGGTGAATATTTGCACTAGCCCAGGTCAGTTTGTCTGCCAAATACTCAGGTACTTTATTAACTACTACATCAAAGAGTAGGCTAGCAAGATGCAAATCACATCGCGCTTTCATTTTTAACATGCCAGCCTCATTAAGAAATGGCGTGATATGCGTTCTAGGTGGTACTTTGAAGCAGAATCTCGCACAAGCATTCTGCACCCGTTGCAGTAACTTCTTTGTTCGCTCCAAAAGACGAGGACCAAATACAGGAAGACAGTAATTTAATTTTGAGAGCACAAGTGATTCACACAATTTAACTCTAAGCTGTTCACTGAGATATGACCGGATTCTGTATAGTAGCTTGAGTTTGTATAAACAGCTCCTAACAAGTTCAGCCACGTGGTCCTCAAACCTAAGCCCTGCATCCATCAATATGCCCAGATTCCGAGCAACAAAAACTCTCTCCACAGGTTGAGAATCTATACTCACCAAAGGATCCTTGGTTTCTACACCTTTGACTTGTTTCTCTGAACCAAGTATCATGAATTTAGATTTACTCGGATTCAACACCAGAGAGTTTTTTTGGACTGCCCAAGATTTTATCCTATTTAAATCATCATTCAGCTTACAGATTTCACTTGCAGTGTTTTGGGGATCAAAAGATATGTAGACTTGTATGTCATCAGCATACATATGATACCTACAATTGAGTATTTCCTTGGTCACATCACAACTGTACAGAATAAACAGGAGCGGACCCAGAATCGATCCCTGTGGTACACCTCTACGTATACTCTTGCTGGCAGACATAGAAACAGATCCATCATTACTGTTACAGAGTTCAACTTGTTGAGTGCGATTCATTAAGTAGCTACCAAACCATGCAACAGTATTCCTGTCGAAACCGTAGTAGCAGAGTTTGGACAACAGCAAAGGAATATTAATACAGTCAAATGCCCGTGAAAAATCTAGAAGAACAAGCACAGTAGCCTGACCATTATCCTGCGCCGTAAGTATATTATCCACTACATCCATCAGCGCTGTTGTAGTGCCGCGCGCCCTACGGAACCCAGACTGATGAACCGGAAGAATCTTATTTCGCTCTAGATAGGAGACCATCTGCAGATAAACTACTCTCTCAAGCAGTTTGGACGCACACGGAAGGATACTTATGGGCCTAAGATCTTTTAACTGCTGCGGATCAGAAACCTTAGGCACAGGCGTGATCTTTGCCATTTTCCAAGCATCAGGAAAAGTGTTAGTTGCAATGGAATAGTTAACAATATGCGTAATGTAAGGAAGCGTATGAGGTAATGTTAACAGCACCATATCAAGACTCATTTCATCCACTCCCCTAGCATTTGATTTGAACTTAAGTAACAGTTTACCCACTTCACTCTCGGTAATCGGGTGCAACCCAAAAACATCTTCATTGAACCTATTTTCTTCAAAGAATGTCATCAAAGCAATGTTAAGAGATGTATTACCTGGTATGTCAAGGAAATGATCATTTATGACATCAGGATTAGATAAAGCTACAGGTAACTCAGCACCTTTTTTTTTATTTGGGATAACGGAATCTTTAACATTTTTCCACAAAGCCTTAGGGTTATTAATATTATTATTAATAGACATATTGAAAAAAGCTTGCTTTTCACTATGTAGTGCAACACACACCAGCGACTTATGATCCTTATACTGGTATTTACTGTCATCCTTACCATCTCGACGGTATTTAGCAAGAGCAGTGTTACGGATATTCATCATTTTCATTATAACATCTGTAATCCAAGGCGGTTTTCTGTTCCTGACAACAATATTCCTCAAAGGAGCATAGGCATCAAATAAAGCTTCCACAAACTTATTAAATATATCGACCATGTCATTTACATCATTAGCCGAATAAATTAGATTCCACTTCAGCTTTGCCAGGTCCCTATTGAAAGCACTAATGTCTATATCCTTCAATGGTCTATAAGATATGACTTTAGGGGAGGTCTTCTCTTTCTTTATATTAATAGTTGCACTCACAATAGCATGACGGTTTAGATCAGGTATATGTGTTACCTTTATGTCTCTCACATGAGCATCTGTACAAAAGACATCGATCAAACTATGGCCGTGATCCGTAAAATGAGTAGGTTCAGTTACAAATTGTTTTAAGTCAACAGTGTCAAGAAACTGATAGAGTTTTTTAGTTTTATCATTAATAGGATGCAACACATTAATATTAAAATCCCCAAGTAAGATGATACTATCAAAGTTTGAGAAGGACATTATGCTATCTGTAAGACCGTCAAAAAAGTTGTCAACGTCAAGCCACTGGGGTCTGTATGCGGTACCAACAGCAAGCCTTCTACCATTTATTAGAACCTTCAGCCACATCTGCTCAATACCGGCCGCCGGGTGGTCTATCACGCGAGCAGAGACCCCACGTCGAACGTAAAACCCTACACCTCCCCCACGCCCTCCACACATAGTGGTAGGTCGAGGTAGGTGTTTGAGACAATAACCTGGTACAGTAGGTGCCTTGTCATTTTGTCCTATGCGTAGCCAGGTCTCATTTATTGCCATTAAATCCGGCGACATGTTAAGAACAGCTGCGATAAAGTCGTCATGAGAAGTTCCTAAGGAACCTGCATTAAATAAACTTATCTTTAAAAAAAATCATTTATTAATATTAAACAGCCAAACGCAATATACGTAGGTACATGAGGCACCGATGGACATACACACGAATACATCAGGGCCTTTAGCGATCTGATCAACAGCCAATCAAAATAAACACCAGAATATGAATACATTGTCACAAATGTCAAAATCAAAGATATCATTTCTGTCATAACAACAAGATAACAGTGCAAAAATATGCTTATGGGCATAAAGCGGTTAATTAAATAATAAATAACACAAGACACAAACAAGAAACATAAGAATGGGAATAATAAGAATATTAAATTAAAGCAGCTATATGTAGCGCTAGCGATCTGATCAACCGCCAAACAAAATAAATACCTCCCAGAATATGAATTCATAAAAAGGTTGTCGCAAATGTCAGAATCAGAGATGTCATTTCTGTGATAACAATGCAAATTTAAGCATATGGATACAAAGCAGTAAAATAAATAATAGATAGCATTAAATATAAGTAAAAAATATAACAGTGGAAATAATAAGAATATAAAGTTAAGGCAGCTATGTGTACTTATATTGAAGAAATCCGATTGATTGCCATTAAAGTATGTTTCACTACCACGATACGAAGCGATTTGTCTACAAGCTAGCATATCGAAGCATAGCAAAAACCTCGAAAGCTCCCCCGCCACTGCTAACCAATTGGTTACTTCAAAACTTTTTATGGTCTCAAGAAACATCTTTTATCATATTGAGAATGAGATCGAACTTGTAAGCTCGTGATACAGTTTATTATGGAAGCTACGAAATAGTTCGATGTCGGAATGTGCAAGAGCATCAGAAAGGTCGAGTCGCACCACGTGACGGGAGGGGACTATGCTGTCACCGCTCGCTATGACTGCAATGCAATAAAATTTATTAACAGACGAGAAACCATATTATTTGGGAAAAGTTATTGAAAGGGTTAACTAAAAAATTAAGTATAGTTAATTATTGAAAATGAAGTGTTAGAAAAAATCAACCCGTCTCACAAAACGGGTGGAGACGGTTCTTTGATTTTTCGATTTTTTGAAATGCTTCATTTTCAATACCTACCTATAAAAATTGCATTGTATAATATACTTACTTCACTATCACTACATAGTATAAAACAAAGTCGCTTTCTCTTTCCCTATGTCCCTTTGTATGCTTAAATCTTTGAAACTACGCAACGGATTTTGATGCGTTTTTTTTAATAGATAGAGTGATTCAAGAGGAAGGTTTATATGTACTTTTTATCCCGATATTCCCACGGGAACGGGAACCACGAGGGTGAAACCGCGGGCGGCCGCTAGTAATGTATAATTTAAAAATAAAAAAATAAGTTTTTATTTTTTAGTTTAATAATAAATTATTTAATTTAACACAATCGGAAACCAGCAGGTATCCGGAAAAATAATTAAATACACTTAGGTGACTAGTGGTATAAATAGTTTGGTATTGAAACAATGTAGGTATGTGATGATGTCCAACATTAACTTATTTAACTACTTGCTTTCCGCCCGCGGCTCCGCCCGCGTTGACTATACGCACGACGTTATCCCGCGGGCATATGATATTTTTCCGGGATAAAAGTAGCCTATGTTCTTCTCCAGACTACAATGTATCTATGTCTAAAATTTTAGCCAAATCCGTTCTGGCGTTTTGGCGTGATTGAGTAACAAACATACATACCTACATCCAAACATCCAAACTTTCACATTTATAATATTAAAGTAGGTTAAATACCTATATTATAGTAGGAGTAGGACAAGTAGGTATTAATCAGCCCGAATTATTAGCCCGTTTTGTTAAATATCAATAGTTTCTAGTTATTTGTTGTTGTTGCTAAAGTAGGTAATATTTTTTTTCAGCTACCTACGAGCAGCTTTCGAACGATTCGTAATAAGCTTCCCATACCGCGTGGGAGAACGAAGGTCGCTATTTTTGTTTACAAATCTATTTAAATATTCATTGGATTCATTTCTTAACTACACGCTTCGTATACTCATTGAAAACAAAAGATTTTGCTTCTTGCTTTACTATGTTATGTCTAACCTTACGTACGTACCTACTAACATTTGAATAAGGTATTTCTACACCAACTATCGTACCTCAGAATATAGACTTTATTAATGAAGACTAGACTATAGTAACAGGCAGGCTTCTTTGGTAATAATCAAACTGATATCTAAGTAGGAAGGGAAGTCCCTAACCATTGTGAAAAAGAAAATATATGTAGCTATCAGTAACTATCAATGCACAATACCTGCGACATCCAGCACCGAAATTAGCACGATCTAACAGCTCCGGAGGGACCGGAGGATGCCCCGGGTTGGGGGTGAAACACGTGTAGAGTAGTCTAATCGGTGAAGGTGTGTTGCTGTCTTGCTATCTGCAACTGCAGTTATTATGCACTGACAGTTTCGTGGTGTGCATGTGCAATTTTTTGCAAGCTGGCAGGCGCGGTTCATCTTGCATGTTTTTTTTTGCGGAAGTAATCTACATATCATTATCATCATCATCATGTCAGTCGAATGACGCCCACTGCTGGGCATAGCAATCCCCCAAGGATCTTCACAACGATCGGTCCTGCGCTGCCCGCATCCAGCGTGACCTTGACCAGATCTTCGGTCCACCTTGTAGGGGGCCTGCCCACGAAAACGTCGTCCGGTACGCGGTCGCTATTCGAGAACCTTTCCGCCCCAACGGCCATCGGTTCTCCGTGCTATGTGTCCCGCCCACTCCCACTACAATGATGCAATCCTTCGAGCCATTTCGGTTGTCTTAGTTCACCTGCAGATCTCGTCATTTGTGATTCGATCGAGCAGGGAAATACCAAGCATCGCTCTCTCCGTTGTTCGCTGGGTGACTTTGAGCCTTCTTATGAGACCCATAGTAAAAGACCACGTCTCACCTCCATAGGTCATTACTGGCAACACACACTGGTCAAAGACTTTCGTCTTGAGACATTGAGTTATTTCGGACGCGAATATATGCCGGAGCTTCCCAAACGCTGCCCATCCGAGCTGGATTCGACGAGAGATCTCTTTCTCAAAGTTGGACTTACCTAACTGCGGACCGTCTGTCCTAGGTAAACATAGTGGTCAACAACTTCGAGTGTAATGTTCCCAACATTAACTGGAGCGGGTGGAACATGGGCATTGGACATGATTTTCGTCTTGTCCATGTTCATCTTAAGACCCACTCTTTGAGAAGCATTACTGAGATCTTCGAGCATTGTGTTCAGGTCTTCCAAGGTCTCAGCCATAAGAACTACATCATCGGCAAACCGCGTAGGTGTGTTAGGTACTCGCCATTGATGTTGATGCCGCATCCTTTCCAGTCCAGAAGCTTAAAAATATCCTCCAACGCAGCTGTTTTTGGAGAGATGACGTCTCCCTGTCTCACACCTCACTGTAGTTGGATAGGATTAGAGATCTAGATAGATGACGATAATTATGTAACATGACATTTTGTATTTAATGAAAAAAATTAAATCTATCTTCGCCCTTGAGTAGTACCTAACAGTTTAGTAATTGGGCCTTGGGCCAGGTGAAGGTCAAGAGTATGCCCGTAAATTAAAATCAGTTCATGATTCGCAGATGTTTTTGACTTCGCTTGATCTTATATCTTATTCTTGACTTTTAATAAGAATGGAGACTTAGATTAATGAAGTATCGAAGATACCATCCGAACTGAATGGATCTAATTTAAATTTCGCAATTGAACAAACAATGAGCGGCATTAATTCGGTGTAACGGGCGCCATCTTTTAAATACCATCGACAATAGAAGCATTAATATGGCGCCTCTGTGCAAACAAAAGGTGGGCTCTGATGGGTCCTTGACCTTTTGATTGACAAGGGCGGATTAGATTCTGGCGGAAAGCTGGCTGGTTACAATGCAACTGAAAGTGTGCGTAGAAGTAGTTCACCAGAGGGTGACCTTCAAAGAGTATGGTGACCTTAAATAATCTAAAATAAGTTTCATTAAACACAAATAAAATCAGACAATGTTTAAACTCACAAATATTTGGAAAATAAAGTATTTAGAAAAAATCGACCCGTCTCACAATCTCCGATGGGACACGAACCCACGACCTTTCGCTATCCGGGCGACTGCTTTTTTATTTTCCATTTTTCTATGATAAAAATTGCATTGTGAATGCAAAAAAGTAAAAATTTAAATAACTCACAAATATTTGTCTCGCATGCGAATTGAACCCGAGACTTCTAACCTGAAGGAATGTATTCCTAGCGCTGCGCCATACAGGTCATCCATTCTAAGTAAGATGTACACATATTTTTTTCTCGTCATCATAATGAGCCCTACGACCACTGCTAGATAGGTAGGCCTCCCCCGGAGCTATTACCACTAGTAGTATTTTTTTTTTACCTGAGCTATTACAGCCATTGATGTTGGTTGATGCCTTATCCTTTCCTATCAATATGTATTTTCTTTATTTGTTTTGGCTAGGTAAGCGGTACTAACGAAAAACTTTTCCATCTGTCAATACAGAGGTCGGAATAGTCTGTTTTAGAAGCACATTCATCAGCCACATGACTCACATGATTTACCATCTTATACTTGGTACCTAAACATGTCAGCCATATTTTAACCCTAGAACCGTACCCTAGGGTACAGTGCCACAATCTTTTCTGTTCCGGTGACCAAAATGTTAAACAAACGTGTTTTTTTTATGTCATTTTGCTGTCATAGTTGATGTCCAACCATAGCTCTGCTGGCGACTGTAGGTCTTAGAAGTCAGGGCCGGTTAAATTGCTACAAAAAAATAAAAAGTACATAGCGTCGCAGCTGTCACCGGAACAGAAAAGTTTGTGCCACTGTACAAACAAATTTTGTTTTTGGAAATTGGAGATTATTTTTTCGTTTCGCAACGGATTTCTTCGCGGTTCTGTATATTTTCACGGGGTGGTACGCGTCGAAGAATCAGTCGGACGCATCAGTCCTGCGTTATTACGTGTTGTGGCGAGGCGTTCGTGGGGTGCTCCAGTACCCCTGGGTTGACGCATCTCCAATTAATTATTGTCGGTATGTTGGAAAAAAGCGTTTTTCTGATGCTCTAGCCTCTTCAGATTGGAAGTTGTTCCATTTGTCCTAGGTCAAAAGACTGTAGTTCACGCGCACTTGATTGAAACATGTAAAAAAATATGCTCAGAGCACCAAAAAAATATTTAACAAAGCTAATTAAGTCGTGTTGCTTTTAAATAGATCTTGTTGTATTCTGTCAGACTGAAATAAGTGCCATAAAAGTCTAGGCAAGTTAAATATTGGATGAATGTTTATTTTTATGTAAAAAATTGTTTCATTTACCGGGGTACTCCAGTACCCCTGGGGTACTGTGTGTTAAAGTCTTAAATGGGTACGTTTGTAGGGTTAAATGCGCTTTACCTTGCTGATCTCCAACCTTGGCGTGTCAGATGCAGCTGATCTGCCCCACAATGCGATTGTTACCGAACGCTTGTCACTTGAGGAATTCCACAATCGTGAGTTGTCCGATACCTTTTGTTGACCTGCTCGTGAGGAGTTCGACCGGCTTGAGGGTCAGGTCAGCAGTTCAATGAAAATGCTCTCAATAAAGCGATAAAATTTAGTTTTGACATGATATGAATATTTAGGTATATTAAATGGAAGTTGATTGAAAATGTTGGGATAAGTAGGTATATGATTCTTAGCACGCATTGGCCATGAGCTTTTATACAAAGTACGTACTTAGCTATGAATATTTCATAGAAAAACTGTTAAGGTGTCAATTGTTTCCTTGAAGTCAAACACATCAAAAACCATTCAAAAACTATAAAAAATATTTTTCTGTTGGACACAGTTCCAACCCAAGCCTGTCAGCTGATGTTCATATTATAAATTTTTAATAAATTACTATTGGTACAAATCTTGGTTGAAATAAGGTTGAAATCATAAAATATACTTACTTGTATAATATTTTATAGACGATCGCCAACAATAAAATAATATCCCATAGGTTACGCCTGTTTGATAACCGACCACAAAGTTGAATTTAGGAGTGTTAGTGAGAGTTAATTTTAATATCTTGGATTTATTTGTCCAAATATTATTACATGAGAGCGTTTTAACCGACTTCAAAAAAGAAGGAGGTTATCCGTTTGACCGTATGTATGTGATATTGTTAGAATTGGAGAATCCTACTATTTATCCTACTAATATTATAAATGTGAAAGTTTAGATGTTTGGATGTTTAGATGTTTGGATGTTTGTTACTCAATCACGCCAAAACGGCTGAACGGAATTGGCTGAAATTTGGGACACAGATACTTTGTAGCCTGGAGAGGAACATACTTTTTATCCCGCAATAATTTCACATTCCCCCGGGATAACGTCGTGAAGTCCACGCGGGCGAAGCCGCGGGCGGAAAGCTAGTATATTTTAATAAAGCGTCACATTTAGGCTTCCGTCCACGTGTGCTCGTAATTGTGTATGTGAGTATGTAGGTATGTTTAAATGTTTGTATGCTTGTCCACGAATTTCTAGTAAACTAAAAGTCATATCGAAATGATTCTTTTTGATTTAAAACAGGCGTAAGTATTCCAACTTAGGGAACAGTTTAAGTTTAATTAAAATTTGCTCTTCTTCTCAATATACGGCGTCCCTCGAATATTTATTCCTAGAAATTGTTTTTCACCATAAAAAAATCCTCCTGGGTACTTTATATAGCCCTAGTGATAAAATCAATTATTTTACCGACCTAGAAAATATCCTTGATAATCTTGCCCCTCAATTTGACCATATCATTCTCATGGGTGACTTGAACACCTGCCTCTTAAAGCTTGACGCCAGAGCCAACAAACTACTATCTCTTATCTCCTCTTTCAATCTTCACATTCTTTCAACATCTTCTCCAACTCATTATTTTCCCAACTGCGCGCCGTCTCTTTTGGATCTCACGATAGTTTCTGATCCCGACTTAGTTGGATCTCATGGGCAAATGACTGCTCCTTTTTCCCACCATGACCTAATATTCTTTAGCTATAAAGTGCGTCCTCCCAAAGTCAAACCCAAAACTCTTCTTCTCCGTAACTTTCGCAATATAGTACTTGAACGCTTGAGGTCTGATGTGAGAGACATTGACTGGTCTCCGATACTAACATCGAACAATATCGACGCTATGGTCGATCATTTCACGTCTACGCTGATCAAGGTTTTTGATATTCACGCCCCGGTACGTCCAGTAAGGGTCAAACACCTGCCTGCACCTTGGTTAACCCCTGAGATTCGTAGTGTTATGGCCAAGCGCGACAAGGCAAAATGCCGTCAAAAAACGTCACCGTCACCGGATAACCAGTTATTTTACAAAAAACTTCGGAATCTCAGCAATAGGATGTGTCGAGATGCTAAGCGCAAATATATACACTCGCAAATTGAAGGCTTAGACCAAAGACATATTTGGCGTTTCCTAAGGTCACTAGGGGTGGGAAAGCTCGCGGACTCCAGTCCGCATGCGCTAGACCTCAACTGTCTTAATCAACACTTTTCAACCCCTCCCCTTACCTTAAACTCAGGTTCTAAGTCGGCTACTCTGTCTTCTTTATCAAGTCTTGACTCATCTCTTTACCCTTCTTTCACTTTTAGCGCAGTTTCCGAAACAGACGTCACGAAGACTATAAAATCCATTACCACTAAAGCTATTGGCAGCGATGGTCTAAGTATGGATATGATTCTTCCGGTGCTGGATGACATTGTGCCAGTTATCACTCACATTGTAAACTTTTCACTGCAACACAATGTCTTTCCTTCATCATGGAAGAAAGCCTACGTTTTACCCTTACCTAAAATTTCTAATCCTACTTCTCCGTCACAATATCGTCCTATCTCTATCCTCCCCATCCTATCCAAAGTACTTGAATCTATTGTCCACTATCAATTATACTCCTTCTTCTCGTCCAATGCCCTACTGTGTCCGTACCAATCTGGTTTCCGTCCTTCCCACAGCACAGTTAGTGCACTACTAAACATAACTGAAGATATTCGCGGTGCGATGGATAACACCAGGCTTACAGCAATGGTCCTGCTTGACTTTAGTAGTGCATTCAACTGTGTTGACTTTGATCTCCTCCTCGGTACCCTTCGTTCCTTTAACGTCTCTGTCCCTGTGATTGAATGGTTACAATCCTATCTTTCTGAGCGCTTCCAGTGTGTAGTCCATAATGATTTTTTCTCCAGTTGGTCACGTATATCAGCCGGTGTACCACAAGGTGGTGTTCTTTCTCCTTTGCTTTTTTCTATATTTATTAATGGTATTTCTAAAGTAATCTCTTCCCCTTTTCACATTTATGCTGATGACCTTCAAATTTACAGACACTTCTCCATTGCTGAGGTTTCAGAGGTTATTGACTCTTTAAATCAAGATCTGGCTTCCATTCGTGACTGGGCTGCTTCATTTGGGCTTATGGTTAACCCTGTTAAAAGTCAAGCCATGATTGTCGGTAGCAGCCGACTAAGGAGCAAACTCGCCTGGGAATCTGTTCCTCCACTTGTTTATGACAACGTTACCATCCCTTATACCGATAAGGTCAAAAACCTTGGGCTCGTTGTCGACTGTACCTTGTCTTGGTCTCCGCATATTAATGAGGTCAGTAAACGCATTCACTATACATCTCACTCTCTCAAGCGTCTTCAATACTTCCTTCCTTTCAAAACAAAATTGCTGCTGGCACAATCTCTCCTCCTTCCACTTCTCGACTACGCCGATGTTTGCTATCTGGACGTGACAGAAGAACAGTTGAACAAGTTGGAGCGCCTTCAAAATCTGGCAATTCGATTTATATTTGGATTACGAAAATATGACCATGTGTCATCATTTCGTCATCAACTCAAGTGGCTCCCAGTTCGACTTCGCCGTGATATGCACATCCTTTGCACACTATATAAAATCCTCTATGACCCGAACTCGCCTCAGTACCTTGTTTCCCGCTTCCAAATACTTCCTCCTCCCACTCGCTCTAGGCGGCCTTGTATCACGAAGATGCTTGAGCTACCTAGAAGCAACACCAACTTCCTCCTTAATTCCTTTTCCGTTAGAGCTACACTGCTCTGGAACAAACTCCCGTCAAACATTCAGACTTCTCCGAGTACTAATTCATTTAAATGGAAATTAAAAAAGCACTTTTTAGAACAGTTGTCACATCCCTAGAAATCATCAGATAGGTTACATTTAAAATCATCACGTTTGTTATTATGTATATATAATAATATTATGTAAGTATGTATATTTTATAATAATATGTATTATTTATGTAGGTATGTTTATGAATTTAGATTTTAGTAAGTATTTGTCTTGTTTTTCCTCCTTTATTTATGCACTTTGTCTCTCCTACTTTCCTTACATTAATCTCTCACACATCCTGGTTGGCTGGAAGAGATCTCTTTTAGAGATAAGCCCACCTTTGCATACCAATTTTATGTTATTGTTTATTAAACTGTGTTTTTTTTTTTAAGTGCAATAAAGAATATAATAATAAAATCGATACAGTAGTTTTGGACTGGATACAATTCGAGCGATGATGAGTAATCATAATAATCATATAAAAAATAATAATTATAATATTTTTTTGTAAATCACTTATTTAACTTCCTTTTATATAAAGATAGCCAAATTTTCATTGAAATTGACTTTGGTACCCAGCTTGAGTGTATTATTTTATATCTTCATTTTATAGCAAGAGCCACAATGCCGTGCGGGTGTACCGACATTATCGACATTACCGAACGGACTTTAAATACTAGCCTATAATTTTACCTTTTCAGTTGACAGGTACTTTTTGAAGTCGGTTTAATTTTTTATTATGTTTTTTTGCGATGACGGCTGCCCCTTTAGAACTCTAAAAGATAAAGACTTAATGCAATCGCATACATAATGCAATGTAATTTAGTTATTCACACTTGCGCAACCAAACAACATTGTGTCGTTAAATTAGGCATTGACATTTTCATTGGCAGATTCTTAATAAAGACGTTTATTGTCCAGATAATTATAACCAGTGCATTCATCAATCTAACAAAATAAGGGCCTTTATACACTGTGAGGAGAGAGCGATGCTTGGTATTTCCCTGCTCGATCGAATCAGAAATGATGAGATCCGCAGGAGAACTAAAACATTGCATCTTCTTCTTAACAATACGGGCGGTTTCCGCAACTCGACGTCTATTGCGCCTATTTTGCGTCCTAAAAAAAGAATTGCATCATTGAAGTGGCAGTGGGCAGTACACATAGCGCGGAGAACCGATGACCGTTGGGGCGGAAAGGTTCTCGAATGGCGACCGCGTACCGGACGACGACGACGTTCCATGGGCAGGCCCCCTACAAGGTAAACCGACCGACGATCTGGGGGCCAAGCCTGCTAACGTTAAGTCATAATCGTGTCTCAATCGTATTTCAATTTTTTACACACTAGTTACAAGAATTATGACAATATGATGTGATGTAAATGTAGTATGTGGTGTGACCATCAGTAGTATGGTGAAAAAAGTACACATTTCTTGTAACTAGTGTGTAAAAAAGCACTACCATTGAACTACAATTGAAACACGATTATGACTTAACGTTAGCAGAATTGGCCCCCTGGTCAAGGTCGCGGGAAACCGCTGGATGCGGGCAGCGCAGGACCAATCGTTGTTCGGCTGAGGCTGACATGATGATGATGATGATAGAATGTGACTTTTTGCTGCATCGAAGCAAACGCGATGCAACTCGCACAAAAATCTGCGATACAATGGCGATGAAGTATGATGTGTCGTGCTCGTGCAGCTGTCGAACACAACGCAAGCTTCTATCGCGCAGTGTGTGAAGGGCCTTAGACAGCAATAATTATCATGCATGTTTTTTCTTTAGCTTTTTTTTTAATCATTTGTCGTTATAAAAGGCTGAAGGTCGGAGACTGTCGTGTCACGTCTTTCTTTAACACTGATTGGACAGTTGACAGTCATTTTAACACCTCATACAAAACAAAGATGGATTAAAATTTAATAACTTACGAAATGTTGAATGGGGACTTATTTTTATGCGCTTATAAAGTTTGTATTTTTTACACAGAATTTTTTATTTGTGAGGGTTTTGCTTTTGACCTCCGATTTGGTCTGCTCCCGGACCAAATCGGAACGTGTGTAGCGCGGATTTAGTCTGGAGCAGACCAAATCGGAACGTGTGTAGCGCAGATTTGCAGACCAAATCGGCTGTCGGATCGGAACGTGTGTAGACACTATAATACCTATAGCGATAGGTATCCAATTAGCGATAGTTAGGTACCTACACTAAAATCCTTCGATTATTTTTTGTAAGTGGGCGTCGTTCGGCTGACATGATGATTATGATGACGGCTTTTACTAAAACTTTCCTATTTTTGATGAAGACAGACCAATTATTCGTTCTACTAATAATATTAATATTATAAATGTGAAAGTTTTCATGTTTGGATGTTTGTTACTCAATCACGCCAAAACGGCTGAACGGATTCGGCTGAAATTTTGGACACTTATACTTTGAAGAACATAGGCTACTTTTTATCCCGGAAAAATGACACATTCCTGCGAGTTAACATCGTGTAGTCCACGCGGGCGTAGCCGCGGGCAAAAGCAAGTATTTAATACTTCCTTGTTAATTGATTATTCTTTCTTATCGACTTTGAAAGAGATAGACAATGCTAACGCAGTACAATAAGGATTATTTGAATCATTAAAGCACGTCACTAGATTAGGCATGCGGTATGTTGTTTTATAGAATTATCGGATTATTATCATATTATTAATAATAAATAATAAATCATTTATTTGGTCACTTTACAAACTTAATATACTTACAATTAAAATTTTAATAAAAGCTAAGTAACCTAAGTTTGTGAAGGACTGGTGCCTGAAAAGGGTTTCTTAGAAACCCGTCCCACCCTTAGCACTATTATTTATTCTGTGGTCCCACACACAGCACGCGTAGCATGACGAACCCGAGAATTGTTTTGTCTACCTCGAAAGTCTATAATTGACAGCTGAACAATAGGTTTGTCTACGATGAAATGTCATTTTTGACGTTTCGATATAGACAAAACCTTTCTCGAGTTCGTCATGCTACCCGTGCAGGTCGCCAGCCTTCTCCCGCAGATAGAACTAGGTACACACGGCGGCACATCAGACTATACATATTGAGCTTGAGATCGCCTTTATGCCCTACGTAATAAAAGCTGTTATAGCAGTTCAAATGTTTAACTTGATGTGCTGTCGAGTGTACATCAACACTCAAAGCTAGCTCCACAAATTAATTTTGTTTCACAACCAAAATGAAGATAAATAAAGAAGGTAAGAAAAAAGAAAAACATTTTAAAAGAATAATTTAGTTAAGTATATCTACAGTTACTTACAACAAGCATTATTAATTAATTGTGGTATTTTATATCTGTCACCATTTTTTACAGTTATATCCAAAACTTTAAAATCAAACAAATCTGAATACCTTTAATGTAATGAAGGCAATTAAAAAGGGTATAATATGTAAATAGTTATAATAATTATTTATTAAAGACGCGGAAAGAGTTGTTTTGTTAGGTACGCCTAAAATGAAAAAAAATACATATTTTATGAAATTTTATGGCGGTAGTTGAATAACACCAGTGAATATTCTTCCTTAATTTTTTCATATTTGTTATTTTCTTTTCGTTTTAATCTTTTGCGGCACGTTCGGTATACTTGCTGTTATTTTCTTCGCTAACAAAAGACTTTCAATTCTATAAACGTCTAACTTCTAAAAGAATGAGTGGTTTTCTTATTTCGACATATTAATTAAGGTATATAGAGGTTAGGTATATACCTATGTGTTAAATCAATGTTTTCTTTGCCAGTCAGTGTTGAATTCGATAGTAACTTAGTGTGTTTGTTTCTATCATGTTATTAGTCTCAAATAAGCCTAAAATTCCCTTATTTCCGGTTAATAACATCACCACTTTTTTAAAGCACACAGCATTGTAAACAATATCTTTGATTGAGTCATTATTTACATGTTCGGAAGAAAGTCCACAATATGAGTAGTACATACCTAGCAAGTAGGTATATGTGTTAAGATAAAGTAAGTTATCAGAGACATGTTTATCAGCTGATATCTGTTTAGTTGTGCTGTGGCCGAGCTCTCGGCATGTATAAACATGAGGTTCCCGAATAATTAAAAACATGGTGAGTTTTGTTTTGATCCATATTACAATTTATATGGAATTGTTAAAAATTTGTTTAGTAAAATAAGTGACGTTTCCAAGTGAGATCTTTCTGAAATTACTCCCAGTTTTCTCTTATCTATACATATCTATACCTACCTACTTATGTCTTAATAGAATTTTTATCAAAACATTAGTCTTTTAGAAAATTTAGATACAATATTGTTCTAAATTTTCTTATTAGCATAGGTTTTTCATATTATTGCGCTAAAATACAGTTAAACAAATGAAAACGAAAGTACTTATCCAATGCTGTTAAAAGACTTTTAAACTATTTAATTTCAGAACGATAGGTCGGCACTTGGAATAATTCCGCAAGTTTATAAAGAAGAAGAAGTTGTGATGGTCCAAAGGCAATGTTACTCTTTTATAACAATAGTAATTTACAAATTTTCGTCTCAGCCTAAGTAGATAATCCAAAATAATCCAGATATATTTCATCACATCTTTCTTTTATCGGTATTGGGTTAAACACATAGCTTGCGATAAGATAGAGGATCTTTGGTGTTAATTCGGCTGTTTATCTAAGGCATGGATAGAACATGGATAGAACTTAAGTAGGGCAGGCGTACCAGTTTTGGCCACTGTACCGGTTTTGGCCACTTTTTTACAATCGTTAGAATTCCTTATGTCATAAGATTTTTTTTCAATAAATTCCATTTTCTGTTTGAAAAAATGTTTTGTATCAAAATTTTAGGAAATTTGTTTTGGATGAAATACTTTATAAACCTTTGTTTTTTACAATTAAATTGTTGTTTTGCAATTGACTGGTTTCAAGCGCATTAGAATATATTGATTTTACATGGGTTTGGTTTTGAGTTTAGTACGTCAAACAAAAAGTTAGTACATAATAATGTACTTAACAAAACAATATTTTGGTAACACTACTACAAGATAAGGTACTTTATCATACTATTTCTTCGTCATCATACTATGTTATCACTTAGGAATGTTGAGAGTTATCAAAAATCAAGATAGGTTAATTTTTTCTAGCAGCCTTCTTAGAGTTAGTTTACGTGGATTAAGGGTCATAGGATGTATGTCTGTGGTCATAGGCAGTGTGATTTCATTTTAGAGAGAGGAAAGATATATTTTCCACAACAATAAATCAATTATATTATTATAGTTAGTACTTACCTATGTTCTAAATCGCAACAAAAAAAAACCTATATTCCGTTCAGTAGTTTTTGCATGAAAAGCAGACGGCCTACCTAACTGACACCCACAATTTAAGGCGCTACTCGGAAAAATATGGACATTTTGATTTAAAACTATAGGACGGTTACAGTTGTTACAAATCTGGTAATAAGATATATATTTCTTCATACCTTTATCTAGAATCGTATAGTTTCAAAAACACGATTTTATGATTTTGCCACGACACTTTTTATTTTCGAAAACACCTCTAAAAAATACGAAAAGTGAAGATTATTCTTAAATGGGGTTACTTACACTATTGGAAATTGGTTTAATTAGTGGACACCAATAATATCGAGGATCGTATAGAAGCATTTTTTTTTAAATCGCTATAGTTTTTTAATACGAAGTGATTTTGTGTTTTTTTGCCTAATCTGCAAAATCGGTCTCGCTCCCGCGCGCGTTGTTTTCTCATTGCTATCTCGCTTCAGCACATTTTTTCCGAGTATCACCTTAAGTTGATTAGTTCAACTTGAGGCCTAATATGTAAAGAATATCATTTTAACTGACAAATACATTTGACGGTCCCTACGTATAAAGCGACATGTAGAAAACGTAGGTTTACAGTAAGTAGAGCATAAATTGAAGTTCGAAAATACGCGCTTAATTATATTCGCTGCATTAAGGCATAGGCAAAGTAACTGAATTTCACTGTACTTAGGTAAGTACAGTGAAATTCAGTTACTTTGCCTATGCTTTAATCAGTGGTGGTGGGTGGCAGCTAGTTACTAACTTAAGTAACTAGCTGCCACCTTTTTTTTTATTTTATAAAAAAAAAAAAAAAAGTAAGTACCTACCTACCTAGATAGGTACTTACTTAAGTTAGTAACTAGCTGCGCTAATCCGTAACTTTGCTCAAACTGATTAACGCCTTTATATGTTTAAGGAGCTAAAGATTCTCTTGCAGCTTCTGTTATTGAGAAACGTAAGGAGATGCCAGGTAACTTTTGTTCGCAACACCGTCATTGTCTACCGTTGTCGTGGCTGGTGCTTATAGGGCTCGTGGTTTTTTACTATCACATGTTTCCTTTACTTACAGAATTGCAATGTGAATGCATAAAATTAATTTAAAATCTCGATTGTCTACCTTTCCAATCTCTCTTCCTATAACGGAAAGGAGTGAATCAGCGTCTCCACTGTGATTGAAAACTGACCTGACTGCCTAAGTTTTTAGTGAGGGAGCACCTACCATGAATGTAGGGCGAAGCTCCTGTTTTGGCCACTGTAGGTACCGGTTTTGGCCACTGTACCTGTTTTGGCCACTTTTTGCTCTAAAAGTTTTCTAAAAAACTTTTCTGCTAGGTCGTACGGTTTTTTTAATATAAGCCATTCCAGTTTTAAAATTTTTGTATGAAAATTTTAAGGAATTTGTTATGGATGAAATTTATTAATAACCTTCGTTTTTACAATTAAATTGTTGTTTTGCAAATATTGATTGGTTTCTAGCACATTAGAATTTACTGATTTAACCTGGGTTTGGCTTTGAGTTTTCGCTATAGGTAGTTACAAAAGTTTGACTAGATATCAATAAAGTGGTCAAAACCGGGGCATTTGGCGTCTCTTACACATTTTGTTTTATACAAAAAACTATCAAACTTTTTAAATTTGAAAAATGTACCCATAAAGGTGGATAAATTCTCTATAAGTAATTTAAAATTTAATTTGTGTCATAAATACCTAAGACCATTTAGTAATTCTAGCTTAAAAGTGAAAAAATCCTTAGTGGCCACAAAGGGGTATCACACCCCTCATGACACCACCGAGTCTGCGGCCGTGAGTCGCCTATGTTCACCAACACCCAAGGTGGGCAAAGAATCATTGAAACTTCCATAATATAAGATTTTAAACTTTCGCGTTCCATTATAATTATAAACAAGAGTAAAGTCAAGCTGTAAGTACATAATAATATGTACTTCATAATAAATGTCGCGTTGAGTCCCGTTACTCTTGTTTATAACTTCCATAATGTTCACCCAACATGAATGTACAAACAAGTGGTGTGTTCAACAGGATCAAAATACGATAATAATCGTAAGCGTGCTCGGCGCGTCGTGGTTGGTGCTCTGTACCCTGGTGGTGGTGCTGTTCGTGCAGATGACGCGCCTGCGCCGCCAGGTCGACCAGATGCAGGCCACCGGCAGGATCCGGGTGCAGTGAGTATTATTTAAATAGCCTCACACACTACTTTCCTTAAAGTACACTACTTTCCTTTCCTGCGTGTGAGGCGGGTCGTTACGTTCCCTAAAATATGGTTGAGCGAAGCGATGGCTGGTTCATGCGTCATGCTCGTGAACGGGTGCTGCTAGTGGGAATGGGTCTGCTCTTATCTGCTTGCCTTAAAATGTGTTTTCTTTTGTTTTTATTCATTTTATTAAGAATTACATTTGAAACATGTATGGCGCAACTTGCAGTATATAGTAGGATTGTCTTTTGTTTTTAACTAATATTAAAGCTTTAAGTAGAGTTCCTAAGTAATTGAAAATTACTTCGCCTATACTGAACGGTATATATCATAACCCATTGTGTAATTGTGATGGAAACTGACCTTAGTCATACCATGTTAAGGTCATTTTTCAATTTGACGACTCTGTATGAAATAAAACAGGGAGAAAAAAACAACCCTTGCCGGTTCTTCTCCAAGGCCTCCCGCTGTAGGGTTTGCGAACCGATGGCGTAGCTTCTATGACGTTCACAAGTATTGTAAATAACAATCTAAATTGAATAAACAAATTTGAATCTTGAATCTTGAATCACCGCACCGGTAAACAAACAATCCCTTAGCAGTAAAATAAAATTAATGCCCATTGTCCAAGTCCAAATCAGCGTTGTGGCTACAAGCTGCAACATTAGCTGAGCTGGTCAGCCCTTTCAGTAGTTTCAGTATATCTAGATTTAAGGAACCATTTGTAATTTTTTATTATGTATGAAACACTGAATAAATACTTACTTTACTTACTTTACAATATAAATGACAAATAATATCACTTTTACTTATAAGACAAATGTCATTTATATGGGACGGTGGGCGATTTTAGGGAACAAATATTTTTATGATTAGGCGTCGGGAGGTTAAATAGCCTCACTCACTTACACACACTACTTACTTTCCTTAAGAATGTACCTAAAAGGAGAAGCCAACGATCCGACACGCGAATCCAATAGGATTATATTTAATGGGTGTTAATGACTGTATTTGCTGCTGGGATTTGTTTACGTGTGCCGATGCCGTCGTAATCAAATCACGGAGGTACTCTGAGGTAAAGTAAAAATTGTGATAAGTACCTAGATATTAAAATAAGTTTTTAGTAAAAATTTCATTTTTATGAAAACCTTTTTTGCTGACTGTACCTACTTTAATATAGGTATACAAAGTTTCAGCTCCATGGGACACTGGGAAGTGGATCAAATTAAGCATTGCAAGATTTGTCCCCCACTAACTAACTAACATACAAACTAACTAAACATGGCAAGTTAATAAAAAGTTTGTAAAAATCACCGCCGTGCCACGGGCCGTGCGATTCTATAAGACTTCATTTTACACTTTGCATCTGAAATCTGAACTTTTTGATTGGCATTCTAAAAACTCGCATGACGCCCTGCAAGTTATTTTCAGGCGGGATAACAGGAAGTTACTTGCAGGGCTGGTGGTCTTTTTACTAACACAATATTTCCTTTACTTACAGAATAGCATTGTAAATGCAAAAAAAAATAATTTAAAATCATATTCTGATGTAGTTTTACATTTTTCGTCATTCATTCTGTGAACTGAACAGCCATATAGCGAATGTTGGGTTTGAACTTCAGTGTGAACGCTCCACCTCGCAGCGAAATCATAACTTGTATTGTATCCCAACAGTCAACACCTATAAAGGTTGATGAATAATCATCAAGAGGTCATAAATATCGACGTTTTAGTATAAGTATTATACAGTCAATATAACGAAAAATTATTTTTATAAAAAAATAAAACCGCCTTCAAAAAAATCACATCAAAAAAGTAAGAAATAATTCCTCACCAAATAAATAACGTAAGTACTTTGAAGTCGGGCGTGAAACATGTACGATTTTTTGTGTTTTTGTTAAAACCCGCCCGACTCAAAGTACTGATGTTATTTATTTGGTAAGGAATTATTTCTTACTTTTTTGATGTGATTTTTTTGAACGCGGTTTTATTTTTTTATAAAAATTATTTTTATTTCACTCTTTTTAGTGCATCGTGCAGGCAATTTACTTGTATTCTGGTAAATAGGTATGTGATCAAATTGAAAACCTGAGGTATCCCCTTTTTAACAAAACAAGAATCATCTAAATCGGTTTACAAACAAAGGAGTTATGCCTAAAGATACGTATTAAATTCACATAAAGTGGTAACGAAAACGACAGTATTTTCAAGATTTCCTGAAAACTACTGAACCGATTTCAAAATTTCAAAAAATGGGACCAACTTTAAAACCAACCTGGGGGGGCAATTGCGTAAGCTAATCGTATTAATTTGACAGTTCATATCGTATTCAATCGGCTGCGATTTGTATAGAATGACATTTATAATGATACAATATGAACTGCCAAATGAATACGATTGACTTTACGCAATTCCATAGCTGATGTAATAACGTTTCAATCATTTCAATCGGTCCATCCGTCTTCGAGTAATCGGTGGACATACACAAAAAAAACATACATACAGACGAATAGAGAACCTCCTCCTTTTTGATTTAGAAGTCGGTTAAAAACGAGATTTTTACCATGTTTTGATTTGTTGTTGAGTCCCCGATATTTCGGCGCAGTTGCACACGCCATGATCACGGAGTAACTCTTTGGCTTTAACACTAAGTATTATACATTTTATATGATGTTATAGATAACGATGTGCCGAATTTGAAACTAAAAACAATTGTGTGCATGGCAAAGTTACAGCTGTGAAGTAATAAATATATCTACTTATCAAAAATATTTTTTTTTTTAAACATTTTATCAACACTTAGAAGAGTGATTAAATTTTTCCGAATACTTGAAAGTAGGTGATACTTACATTACACTTACGTACGGCTTTTCTTACTAATCTAGGTTATCAGTCAGGTACTATAATACGGCAATTAGTCATTAGAGGTAAACACATAATTAGTGACTTATTCATAGTGATTTGTGCCAAATGAATTTTATCAGTAGGTAACCCAAGCTAAAACTTCACTTTGATTACTTTGACTATCTTGTGAAGATAACTACAGTGCCACAACCTTTTCTGTGCCGGTGACAGCGGCGCTACGTACGTTTTTCTTTTTTTTTGTAGTAATTTAACCGGCCCTGACTTCTAAGAACTTCAGCCGCCAGCAGCGCTATGGTTGGACATCAACTTGACAGCAGAATGACATTAAAAAAAATTACGTTAGTTTCACATTTTGGCCACCGGCACAGCAAAGTTTGTGGCACTGTACTAGACTTAACCCAAGGAATTTATAAGTACTACGTACAACAGGAAGGTGCACTGCTGCTAAAAAACGGTCCTAATGAGATAGTCAGAACGAGGTCAGTTTATCTCACTCTATTCCATTACGACAACATGCGCGACGGGCGGCGGGCGGCGACGAGCGAATTGCGGAATCATTGCGCGCTCGCGACAGACGTCTAATCAAATAAGTCAATGAGACGCACCAACTGATGCGCAATTCGCTCGTCGCCACCGCCGTCGCGCATGTTCGTGTCTAGGCCGTTAGGGTGACCATAAGTTTTAAAAGAAAAGACTTGTTTTTTTTACAATTTGTTATAATTGGTTAAAATTATAAATGCGAAAGTGGTTTTCGGTTGTGCTTTCACGCTTCGTGTAGTGAACCGATTTTGATGAAATTTGATCCATGAATAAATTGTCATAAGATTGAATATAGGATATTTTATTTTTAAAATACGATAGCATTCGAATATTTACGTAATACGGATATATTAAACAACACACGAGATTAACAATACTAACAACTTGGATGTTCGTGGCATCACGTAAGGGCCCGTGCAGCGTATACGGTCGCACCGACTCGCAGCGACATCCGGCGTGCCTGCGATGCGACTGGTGACCTCTGATAAACAGTCAGTGCCACCGACGCCGACGTCGGTAATAATTATTCTCTACTTATAAACCTAACTCTCCGGCCCCATTTGGCCATTCCCACTGGCAGCACTCATTCACGAGCATGACGAATGAGCCAGCCATCGCTTCGCTTAACCATATTTTAGGGAACGTAACGACCCGCCTCACACGGTCACACGCCACCACCGCATTAGAAATAAAAACAAAAAAAACACATTTCAGGCAAGCAGAGAAGAGCAGACCCATTTCCACTGGCAGCACTCGTTCACGAGCATGACGCATAAGCCAGCCATCGCTTCGCCACTTTTTGGGCTGAATTAAATTTAAAATTTAAAAGGCAAATTGCCCTACTGCGCTCTTTTGTTGATTTTTTAAAAAACATCTAGGTAACCTAATAATTTTTGTACCCTTTTGGAAATCTTATGAAACTAGTTAGTCATTTTACTTATTTGTACGCCAACTTCCATACAGTTTTTTTCCAATAATTTAGGGCGAAGTTGGAGAAAAATGCAAAAAATAAAAATTATTGTTACCTACTAAAAATCTATTATTTCTGAGATTATGTAAGTTTTTTTTTAAATGATCACTAATTATTCAGCTTTCAGAAAAGTATTGATTCAATGTTAAGAGTAGAGTAGTTTATTCACAATCAATGATTTTTGGTAACAATTCAGAAAAATTTTAAGAAATCGAAGAACCGTCACAGCTCGGTAACCATCTAGTTTTGACCCCTGGTTCACTGGACTTAATTTGTTGCTAATGACCTCTAGTATAACCCCTTTCAAGAAATAGGTCGAGTTTCCCCGTAAGCCTGTATAATAGTACCAAGGTATATGGTTAGAAACACACTTATGCAGTGTGGCGCGACTCTTTCTGTCTCTGTCGTGTCCATACTAAGTGCATGAAACAGACATTCTGGCGTCGCGCCACACCACAGAAGTGTGTTTCCGACTTTAAACTAGTAGGGATGCCAGGAAATAGGTGCCAGTAAACAAAATAAATCATAATAATAGTTTATTGTTACACAGATGTTTAACAAAACATGATTACCTATACATTACTGAATAAAATTGTAAGATACGAATCAGACAATAATTTTAGGTATAAACGTTTTATAGAATCAAATGAAAAGAAAAAGGAAATTTGTTGTCACCCTAATTGTTCTATAGTAAGAACTCGTGTCATTTTCAATAAATTCTATCTCACCTGTGAAAAGAAATATTGCAACCAGCAAATGTTTCATTTCCACAGCCCATAATTATTAACGCAACACCTTTTCACGATATTGCAAAAAACACCACCACAAGGCAAAATATTTACGCATAATCAACTTGACACAACGAAGACGGAAGATGTCATTCAGCTTGTCATGTTGCCACTTTAGAATTCTGAAATCTATCATTCAATTTTTTTCTAGGATAAGCCGTAAAAAACTTGAACGA
Source organism: Crambus lathoniellus (assembly GCA_949710035.1). Taxonomy (NCBI): domain Eukaryota; kingdom Metazoa; phylum Arthropoda; class Insecta; order Lepidoptera; family Crambidae; genus Crambus; species Crambus lathoniellus. Next base: position 28,137,036 of record OX453310.1, read on the forward strand.
CCTGATACATTTTTATGCATAATACGCTAATACCTAAATTAATATACGATGTTTTTTATTGACTAAAAATAATACGAAGCGAAAATTTTACGAAATTTTATTTTCATAACGAAAGTTGTGTACCCAATGTGTACCATAAATCTACTAAACCTGTTATTTAAGAGTGCTGGCAATTTGAAAGAAAGGGATACCCTCACCTCGTTCTTGCGGTCTCAGCTGGACCGTTGACATTTTGTATTGAAATATAAACCTTATCTTTTCAAGTTAAAGTGTATTTTTAAATACACAGAAATACGGAGTGCACCTTCCTGTTGTAATATAAATTCCTTGACTTAACCTTAATGTTAGTCAGTCTGTTTTCTATTAATTTATTTACTTAGTTCGTTCTTCTAAACAGTTAAAAAAGGCTTGGAAAATATTTATAAAATTAAAAGATCTTATGTATAAAATAAGCCAACATTTTTATGCTAAATTATGTAGAAGCTGTATAAAATCAAATTTATGTGATCAGCAATTCCAGTTTTAAGTAAAACAAATTTTTGAAAAAACGCATTCATACATATTTGTACCTATGTTATGTATCTATATATATAAAATTAAGTTCAAAAACTAAAACCCGACTACTGAAAAATGACGCTTTAAAAAGTATGAAACAAGAAAATATTCTCATCTGAAATTGCCGTGGTCGTATGCCACTTTTCCCTAGAATGAAAATATTGTTTTGTTATAGTACCTACGACTAGGCATACGACCACGGCAATTTCAGATGAGAATATTTTCTTGTTTCATACTTTTTAAAGCGTCATTTTTCAGTAGTCGGGTTTTAGTTTTTGAACTTAATTTTTATTTATATTATTTTGGGGTCATAATTTTGCGCTGTGTAGTGCCGGCACATAAAAATAATAGCACTACCCCCTCTCTTCTCGAGGGGGTGTCGTAAGAGGCGACAGAGGGAAAACTGCCATCAAGAGAGAGGCAGCAGCGTCTCCATGTAACAGCAGGACATACTGCGATCGCCAATACTTGGCAGGCCAAGCGTGGCAATTATGGCAACCCCCCTTTCCCCCCCCCCCCCCCAAATGGTTTTACACCAAAAAAATCAGCCCCCAGTCCACAGATGACTTGACCTGGCAACCTACAACACGAGCATATTGCGGACTGACTCGAAGCTCATAGAGTTGGAAGAGGTTGTTAGTAGATAAGTTACACTGGGACATTATTGGATTATCTGAAGTCCGAAGAGAACTCGATTATCCTGCAATCCGGTAACTTACTTTACCAACGAGAGGGCGAACAACAATCCCTAGGTGTTGTCCACATTCCACAAGTCCCTAGTCAACAACGTGATCACCATCGGAAGCGTGTCGAGCCGGGTAGCGTACCCGATACTCAGAATATCGAAACGGTATTCGCTAAATGTCATACAAGTATACGCTCCGACCTCGACACATGACGATGACGAAGTGGAGTCTATGTATGAGGAGGTTTCGAAACCCATGCATAGCTATAAAACCCACTACCTGGTTGTGGTGGTAGATTTCAATGCTAAGTTGGGGCAACGTTGCAGTGATGAGTTGAGAGTGGGGCAATTTGGATTTGGGCAACGGAACGATAGCGGCCAGATGTTGGCAGACTTCATGGAGACGGAGAACCTCTTTATGATGAACTCCTTCTTCAGGAAGCCCGTAACCGACAAATGGACCTGGATCAGCCCGGACGGTAATGTCTAAAACGAGATCGATTTTAATCTGTCGACCAAGAAGCACATCCTCTATGATGTCAGAGTGATTACCGCTGTTAAGACAGTAAGCGATCACTGATATGGTCAGAGGCACATTGAATATCAACGTTAAGCTTGAAAGATCGCGGCTGATAAAATCCACGCTCCGACCAATACCGGCTCAAATTTAAAACAATGGCTCTCAAGCAGCTTAAAAACAACAAGGCGGCAGGCGGGCACAACAGAGCTTCTGAGAGCGGGCGGAAAGTCGGTATTTCCCTGCTCGATCGAATCAGAAACGATGAGATTCACAGGAGAACTAAAACAACCGACATCGCTCGAAGGATTGTACCGTTGAAGTGGCAGTGGGCGGAACAGATAGCGCAGAGAACCTTTCCGCCCCAACGGTCGTTGGGGCGGAAAGGTTCTCGAATAGCGATCGCGTACCAGTTCCGTGGGCAGGTCCCCTACAAGGTGGACCGACGATCTGGTCAAAGTCGCAAGAAGCCGCTGGATGCGGGCAGCGCAGGATCGATTGTTGTGGAGTTCCTTGGGGGAGGCCTATGCCCAGCAGTGGGCGTCGTTCGGCGATATGATGATGATGAATTTCGTGATAAAGTCAAAATTCGATTTATGCAAGCAAAGCTGCAAGCAACAACTAATAAAATATATATTTTTGAAACGAGCTCACCAAGAGCTTTCATTTGATACCACACACGATATTCTTCTCAAAAAAAAGTTTTTTTGTTCACAACTTTATGTCTTCTAGAGGGCGCCATATTCAATTTCATGAGACGTGCTATAGCCTATAACCAGCAGACAATCAAGACGCTTCCAACGATACCTCAATTGTGAATATATGATCAGCAGTTTAGAAGTTATGCGGGAACAGATGAACATACATACAAACATACATACATACATACATACCGGTCAAACTCATAACCCTCCTTTTTTTGCTTTGCCGTAGTCGGGTAAAAAATGAATCCCTATTTCCCTTGGTCACGACATCACGCCTGAACGGCTGGACCGATTTGGCTAATTTTGGTCTTGAAATGTTCGTGGAAGTCCAAGGAAGGTTCTTACGGTGAGAAAATAGGGGAAGAGGGGGTAAGTGGGGGTAGAGTATAAGTAGGGTAGGGTAAAGGTAGGGTAGGGTATAGGTAGGGTATAGGTAGGGTAGGGTAGGGGTAGGGGTAGGGTAGGGGTAGGGTAGGGTAGGGTAGGGGTAGGGTAGGGTAGGGTAAAGGTAGGGTAGGGTATAGGTAGGGTAGGGTAGGGGTAGGGGTAGGGGTAGGGTAGGGGTAGGGTAGGGTAGGGTAGGGGTAGGGTAGGGTAGGGTAGGGGTAGGGGTAGAGTAGAGGTAGGGGTAGGGCAGGGGTAGAGTACGGGTAGGGTAGGGTGGAGTAGGGGGTAGGGCCACGGGAACGAAGTCGCGCTGGGTCAGCTAGTGTAATTATAATTACTCACGCCTGTTTCCCACGGGTGTAGGCAGAGACTATGGATCGCCACCTGCTACGATCCTTGCACACTTATTTTATTATCCATCAATCTTTTCATACATGCCCGGCGGTTTCTACCGGCATTCAGTTTATGTGTTGTTTTCTTTTACAATATAACTTATTCGCCATTTTTCACAAATTCCAGGAAGCTGAAGATGGACAACGACCGCAACCACGCTTTCCACAACCCTGCGATCACTCCTGAAGAGGAGCTGTCCAAGCGAGGGTTCTCCATGTACGCCAGCGACGACGTCGAGGGCCAGCCCGCCCCTAGGGGGCTCGAGCGGTACGTGCTAATCCATCACCTTCTTTATCAAAGCAATCCTGACTATCGGCCACTTTAAGTCATCACTGATGAGGTACAGGCCTTATTTATTTATTGATAATGAGGATACCTACGCTATGGGGGATCACTCCTGAAGAGGAGCTGTCCAAGCGAGGGTTCTCCATGTACGCCAGCGACGACGTCGAGGGCCAGCCCGCCCCCAGGGGGCTCGAGCGGTACGTGCTAATCCATAACCTTCTTTATTAAAGCAATCCTGACTATCGGCCACTTTTAAGTCATCACTGATGAGGCACTGGCCTTCTTTATTGATTGATAATGAGGATACGCCATCAAACACTACCTACGTGATCCAAAACCATGGGATGGTGATTCCCGACTGGGCTCTTCGTCAGGAGTGCCTGACGAAGAGCTCTTCTTCAGGAATGATCCCAGGGTATTGTTTTTGGACAGCTGGGCTGTCAAGAGATAGTTCTACATGTGCGCGAGCGACGACGTCGAGGCCCACCTCGCCCTCTAATCCATCACCTCCTTTATTAAGATCATCAACATCATCACCTGCTTTATATCATAACAGCAGGCCTATCCATAGATTCGCCATAGATATATATAGATATAGATCCGCATAGATTCAGCCAGAAGGTGCCCCGAATCCAGCAAATCAATTTAGATAAAGAATTAATAGGTACGAATCCGGCGGAGATGGTGCAAACGATATTTACACTACTGCCATAGATAATATAATGTATTATGTTTACATTTATGTTTCCCAACGGTTGACTGGACTGACAGAGAATACTTTTAGTATTAAGTCCGCCTTGTATATTACATTATGTATAATGTAAATAAATACAAAAGTTTAATTTAATAACAAAAAAAAATCTTGCCATTATCGCTCAAGTTGTTAAATCTCGAGTACCTATTCAGATTACGATCGTCAGTTTCTTTCCAGAAAACCGTGTTGTGGTTCCTGACCCGACCACGACAAGAAACGGAGTTTTTGCTGTGGCACAAAATCAACATTTTAAATGTGCTTTTTAGTGCCACTGATCTCAGGAATTTGTGCCTTATACTTTTTGAGTAACAAGAGTACGATTGTGGTCGGGCTAGGAATCGCGGTACCTGGCCCGACCACAACCAAATCTTATAAAATATCAATAATGCGAAGTTACTTAGTATGCCAAATAAATGTGTGTCAATTGTGCCTATTGCACACAGAATGAATCTAGCTTTATGTCACAGAATGTATCGACATTTTGATAAAATTAAGTGGGCAAGGTATTATGTGTGTCTATTTCATGTTTCTTAATTCGAATGCAATAAGTTATATTTTATGCAATAGCTTATATACAAAGCACTGTTGGCTATTATGTTTCATTTTACTAAAAGTACTCTCTCTGTCTCCCATGCAATTGTTTTAAATAAATAATATATTAAATATTATCTTACAATCACACCAATTATCTAAGCCCATAGTTTTCATTAAGAAACTGTGTCTACGTGAACTTAACCTTCGGAAGGATAGGGGGGTGACTCATCACCCCACACGTTCAAAAAAGATGCGATAACTTTTAATACGTTGATTGAGGGTAGTTGTGATTTTCAGTATTCTCTTATTTTATCTTACGTAATTAGTAGGTAGCTTATCTCACTGATTTGCGGACTGTCGTGGATTTTGCTATATTAACCTCGCTGGGGTGACCGATCACCCCCCTATCTTTTTACGTTTATGTTTTTTTCAAAGGGCTACCCCCCTACCTAAAAAAAGGGGCGAACTCCCTTTGAAACTGCAAAAACAAGTACGGTGCTTAATGTGTCCAAGATAAAAAGTAAAAAAAGTTAAAATTGTTTGTGTAAAATGTCTTTTTCCGGTATGTTCCGATCACCGTAAAGATGATTGTCTGAACTGCGTTAAATCATAAATATATATAGATGTATGCATATAAGCTACTTAAAATTGTTTTTCATTCTTTGATTTGGAACTATATAACATGGTTCTTTAAAAATAAAGTGAAATTTTTGTATACATATATGTTTTATTTATGCAAATATGTTTTGGTGTGATGGGTCACCCCCCCTATCCTGCTGAAGGTTAATAACGGATAATATAAACCTTATTATTTTTTTTTATGTAAACACATATTTATACAGAAAACACCCAGACAAACAAATAGGTACAGACATATTCATGCACACAAATATTTGTCTTGGTCGGGAATGCAACCCGAGTCCTCTGCGCAGAAGGCAGGTATCTTATGTTACCTATGCACTAAACCGGCCATCAGCTATAATTTGCTTAGTAGCAAAATATTAGTGTAAATAAAAAATAACTCCATATTATACTGGGATTTCTGCATAATCCTCATAACGCACATTCAGACCAACCGGCTCGGATCGGCTGGGCTCGGCACGGAGCCGTTGTTGTTATGTTCGTTGTTTTATCGTTAATTATTCACCTGAAATGCACTTATTATACTTAACAATTGCTAAGGAAAGAGAAAGAGAATACCTCTAGTAAAATAAAACATACTAGTCAATAGTGCTTTGTAAGTTTGTATATACTTATTGCTTACAAATTAGGAAACTTTTAATAGCTTATACGTGGCCTACTCAATTTTATCAAAATGTCGATACATTCCGAGACATAAAGCTAGATTCATTCTGTGTGCAATAGGCACAATTGACACACATTTTTTTGGCATACTAAGTAACTTTGCATTATTGATATTTTATAAGATTTGGTTGTGGTCGGGCCAGGAACTGCGATTCCTAGCCCGACCACAATCGTACTCTTGTTACTAAAAAAGTATAAGGCACAAATTCCTGAGATCAATGGCACTAAAAAGCACATTTAAAATGATGATTTTGTGCCACAGCAAAAACTCCGTTTCTTGTCGTGGTCGGGTCAGGAACCACAACACAGAAAACCTACAAAGAGTAAGATAGCATTGTTATTGTTAGTCATCTTAATCAGACTGATATGAAGAAATTATAAAATTTACTAACATTTGAATCACACAATGACGAATGAGTTTACACCAAATTCACGCTTAAAAAATCAATATTTGTAAACAAAATGAAAAATTATGTCACTGTGTTACGTACAACTATCATTAATTAAACATCAACATTCTTCTACAACAAACAAGCTTACCAAAAAGTTTATACTTATTAAATCAAAGTTAATCCTACTATCCTTACTTTACTTACTTATATTATAAATGCCTCTCTGTCTGTCTGTGTGTTACACAATCACACCTAAACTACTGAACCGATTCGAATGAATTTTGGTACAGAGATAGTCTAGAGCATGAGAAAGGATACTTTTTATTCCTGAAAAATATCACCTTCCCGCGGGATAACGTCGTGTAGTACACGCGGGCGAAGCCGCGGGCGGAAGGCTAGTAATAATATTATAAATGTAAAAGTTTAGATGTTTGTTACTCAATCACGCCAAAACGGGTGTCCATCGTTCCAGCAGCGCCACGGTCTCCGATTTGCTTGAAAAAAATACACCATGCAGGCCAATTTTTTACCAGTCGGGAAAAAATACGATTGATTTTTTCCCCCCACTGGATCCGAGGATATACGGGGATTTCTGTGGCGCTGCTGGAACGACGTCGTCCTGGCAGCGCCCCGCTATTTCTCATTAATTACAAAAGCTATAATAAATCTAATAAGACACATATTTTTTCCTTTTTTTCCATTTCACATAAGCTAATGTCCACCTGTAAATGTCGACAGATTCAGGAGTAATCGTAGGTCACTTGGGGCGCTGCTGGGACGACGTCGTCCCAGCAGCGCCACGGCCGAATCTCAGCAATTCGATTTTTTTACTGAAAACAGTGTGCCTGTATATTGAGTTCCTTCATCATAGGGTACGGAAAAAATTGAATTTCTACATTTCATCATGGAATAATGATTTTATAGGCATCGAAAAATTATAACCTCAAAAAAAATTTTTTTTGCTCTAACGCCTTTAATTGATGTATTAAATAGCATTTGCGCATTCTTTTATCTTCCTATAAAGGGAAAAAAATAAACCACTCTCGCAGCATTAACTATTCCAGAGAAATCCTAGGTTTAGATTGTGTTCATACATTTAGGCATCGTTCCAGCAGCGCCACACCCAGTACAGCATGATCCAGGGCACCTGTCACCAAACTGAGCATGCCAATATTTACTACTACCATAGCGAACACGGGAAAAAATCTGATAACGAGTATAACACAGCGAATTTCCGAGAAATAAGCCTTTGATTCAATATGCCATACAATTGGTACATTCGAGTAGAAAAGTTTTATTTAAATTCTTTTTAGTGCCACAAACTTGGGGGCTTTAAGCCCCCAGTACAGGCTGTCCGATCATGTTGGCCGACCATGATGGGCCATCGTGTACAGGGGCGGTTTGCGTGTGATTGCCGTCTGCGAGCAACGCAAACCGCCCCTGTACACGATGGCCCATCATGGTCGGCCAACATGATCGGCCATCCTGTACTGGGGGCTTCATACTTCATGTTTACCGGGCTTGTCAAGCATTGCATTGCATCATTGGGGCACAATATCGGTATCGCTATGCGGATCGCAGCTCAGCATTATTATGGTGCAAATAATGCAATGCAAGCAAAGTAATATCACAGTTTAAGCAATCTTTCTATACAGTTGGACGACGCCCTTGAAGTTGGGAGATGCCGACGCCTGTATAGGTATTTACGTAAGTACGTAAGGGTTGTCACTTTAAAATGTGACGGTGGACCTTTAAATAGCCTCAGAAAATTGCTCATTAATCGATTCGGAATCGATTATCCGGCAACAATCACTATATACCTACGTCGAATAATAAGAGCGATAAAAATTTAATTAACGGATTTATTTGAAAATGAAATTGTCTTAATTTTATGAGAACACAGAATCCTAAACTTATACTAGGCTCCTCAGAGTTATCTGATATGCAGTTTAGTCTCTTTAAATGATCTCGAAGATTTGTTAGGTACCTATGTTTCCACAAAGCTTTATTTTCTTTTTACAAGTTTTATTTTTCTTTTACAAGTTTTGCACGTGGCCCCCAGTTCCCCCTCTCTTCTAAAAATGCGTCCAAATACGAAATTTACTTTTTAACAACGACAGATAAATAAATAAACGGCCCTAAATTACCGCCCAAATAACTCTACAATTCAAAGGTAACTGTACTGTCATTGTCATGTCACTATATGACACTACAGTCTGTAAAATTTGGCATGGTTGGAATAGCAGCTCATTTGTGCAAAGCAAAAAGATGTTTATGCTATTGGAATAAAGCTCAAGAAAAACCGCATCAGATATTTTTTATGACAATGTAGCTTACGCTAGAAAATTAGACTCTATTCCTTGTCAGGCTATGATGGATGATGTGGTTTACCCACTTCTATCATGCTTCTATCCTACACTCTATAGGTTAACCTTTCTCTATGGCATGTGGAAACAAATGGCCAACGTTTTTTTTGGCTCGTACGTTCTATATTACGTTAATATTACTTTGCTTGCATTGCATTATTTGCACCATAATAATGCTGAGCTGCGATCCGCATAGCGATACCGATATTGTGCCCCAATGATGCAATGCAATGCTTGACAAGCCCGGTAAACATGAAGTATGAAGCCCCCAGTACAGGATGGCCGATCATGTTGGCCGACCATGATGGGCCATCGTGTACAGGGGCGGTTTGCGTTGCTCGCAGACGGCAATCACACGCAAACCGCCCCTGTACACGATGGCCCATCATGGTCGGCCAACATGATCGGACAGCCTGTACTGGGGGCTTAAGGCCCCCAAGTTTGTGGCACTAAAAAGAATTTAAATAAAACTTTTCTACTCGAATGTACCAATTGTATGGCATATTGAATCAAAGGCTTATTTCTCGGAAATTCGCTGTGTTATACTCGTTATCAGATTTTTTCCCGTGTTCGCTATGGTAGTAGTAAATATTGGCATGCTCAGTTTGGTGACAGGTGCCCTGGATCATGCTGTACTGGGTGTGGCGCTGCTGGAACGATGCCTAAATGTATGAACACAATCTAAACCTAGGATTTCTCTGGAATAGTTAATGCTGCGAGAGTGGTTTATTTTTTTCCCTTTATAGGAAGATAAAAGAATGCGCAAATGCTATTTAATACATCAATTAAAGGCGTTAGAGCAAAAAAAATTTTTTTTGAGGTTATAATTTTTCGATGCCTATAAAATCATTATTCCATGATGAAATGTAGAAATTCAATTTTTTCCGTACCCTATGATGAAGGAACTAAATATACAGGCACACTGTTTTCAGTAAAAAAATCGAATTGCTGAGATTCGGCCGTGGCGCTGCTGGGACGACGTCGTCCCAGCAGCGCCCCAAGTGACCTACGATTACTCCTGAATCTGTCGACATTTACAGGTGGACATTAGCTTATGTGAAATGGAAAAAAAAGGAAAAAATATGTGTCTTATTAGATTTATTATAGCTTTTGTAATTAATGAGAAATAGCGGGGCGCTGCCAGGACGACGTCGTTCCAGCAGCGCCACAGAAATCCCCGTATATCCTCGGATCCAGTGGGGGGAAAAAATCAATCGTATTTTTTCCCGACTGGTAAAAAATTGGCCTGCATGGTGTATTTTTTTCAAGCAAATCGGAGACCGTGGCGCTTCTGGAACGATGGACACCCAAAACGGCTCAACGGATTTGGCTGAAATTTGGGACACAGATACTTTGTGGCCTGGAGAGGAACATAGGCAAATTTTTACCCCAAAAAATGTCACATTCCCGCGGGATAACGTCGTGTAGTCAACGCGGGCGAAGCCGCGGGCGGAAAGCTAGTTTTTAATAAAATTCTAAGATTTCTATCACGATTCTTATCTAACTTCGCATCCGCTGCGCCGCGGCGTCTGCCGTCGCGTTTGCCGCCGCGACCGCCGCCGTGTCAGCCGCGTGGTAGACTTCTCCAGATCTTTCTTGATTACGGATAACAGACATCCATGTTATACGGGGTCTGCCGCGACTTCATGACTTCGATTTCAGATCCAGCACGTTTCTAGACATCACATGACCATACCATCGGAGTCGTGTATCTTCCAGCTTTTCAGTTATGGGTGTTGTCTTAAAGCTTCCTCTAACAAACCGATTTGGCACTTGATCAAGAAGAGTGACCCCTGCCGACCATCTTAGCATTCTCATTTCCGCGACTTGTGCCTTGTCAGCAGGCATTAAGATGAATTCGTAAATGTAAGGGAAGGAAATAAGGATAGGAGATTGATTCTAGGCTGCACTGGCTGCAACAATATTCCCCATACCAAAGAAATCTTTAGAATAAATAGTGAATAACCTAGCTGTTAATCATTTTGTATAGTAACATGAGTATTCCTCCAGGCAGACAGGTGGGCAACTGGTAGACGAGCTGCAGCGGGAGATCGACAGCAGACAGCAGCGCTCCACCACCGCACCGCCCTTCCTGCTGCAAAGCATCGAGGAGAACAAGCGCAGGAGCCGCCTCTACGGCCAGACCAACGGCAGCGGCCAGACCAACGGCAACGGCCGGCAGAGCGACACCAACCCCAACTTCATTTATTGAGCAAAAACAAAAGGCGGGAAAACAACAACAAGGTTGGGAAAACAACGACAAGGTTGGGAAAATAACAACAAGTTTGGGAAAATAACAACAAGCTTGGGAAAACAACAAAGGGAAGGGAATGGTAACAAAACAAAATGCATGCAACAACTCGATTTTAAAATGATTTTTTGATTTTGGTCTTTAAAAATTGTCTACTATTTATGTACCGAGGACGCATAACGGTATGTATTTAATACACAATTTAGTAATCCAATCAAGAATAATAATAGTTTTATTACGCCATATTCTTAACTATGAGTGAAAATGCCATAATGCCATCTTTCTGCTAACTTTCAGAGGAAAGTTTAGTTGAAAAGGTTTTGATTAATTAAGATTTTTTGTAATAATTACATAATTTAAGGAGTAAAATGGTGTTTTTATTTACTTTGGATATGATACCAGTAGATACCTATATATATACAATAGAAAATGGAAAAGAATTTCATTACACGCTTTTTTATTAAAAAAATGTTTATAAAAAATAAGAAAATATCAGTAAAAGTTACAAATACCTTAAAATCAATGATACGAACAATAACAACCGTTTTGAAGTAACATAGTAAAACATATTCAATAATGATCAACATCTTAAATTCATTAATAAATTGTTATCATTTTTCTTTTTAACGAGGCACTTAATTATACGAAATAATATCTGCAATTACTTAGGTACATATTCTTAGTCCTTATTTGATATAGTCACCCACCAAGTCAGTTACCAAATTGACCTAAATAGCTGATCATAAAATTTACTAATCTCATGCTAGTTTATTCGTTCACTGGCTAATGCCGATAAAAATGATTACATTCGGTTATAATTTGTTAACCGACTTGATAAATACAATATCTTACTTTAAATCACGATAAATCCAATTAATCTTAATACTACTTTTATCGCAAACTATTGTTTTTATCGATACTTTTAAATTAATCTTATTTAGTCAGCTTTCTATGAAAATTATATTTCATATTTTTATTAACCTATTTGATAGTGTAAAATAATTTAAATCTTTAAATAACGTACTTATCGACTACCGATTTCTGCAAGAGGTGTGGTCCTAATGCCAGCGATTTTGTATGATCTTCCGTATGTATGGTCTACTCCTAACCCTGACATAGCTGCTGACTGCCCGCTTCCTGCACCTTCCAGACCAACATCGTGTCTTGTCTTCTGCTTGTTTCTTCCTCACGTTATTCTTCTTACTCTTACCACTCCCGTGAGTCAAGTATTTGATCTGCTCGTCTCGCTCATCTTCGTCCTCTTTTACACCTTTGTTCGCTTCGTGGGCATCCAAAATATCCTGTATACTTCTATAAGCTTGATCTTCTAGTTCATCATCGTGATTGGTCAAATAAGGTTGAAACCCTCCACTAACTTTAGGGAGTTTAACTTTATCCTTATCAAGCTCTTCCAAGTGTTTCAAGTAATTGTACGTTTCTGGATCATTGTCCTGGCTGATGGGGTTAAAGTTAGGGTAGCTGATGAAATTTAAGGTTTTGGGTGCTTTAGTTGTTTTGGTGTCTTCGCCCAGTATTTGTCTGGAGAAGATCTTGTTGTATCTGTCAGCGAACCTGTGGCCGTCGAAGTCTACGAAAGCCTGGTTGTCGATAAATCGTTCCTTCTTCTCGGTGGCCTGGGCTCCTTTCTTCCCGAGGTCTGCTAGAGAGATGCTCGGTAACTTTTCTCCGTAAAGATCTCTGTCTGACGTCTTGCCATATATTTGCTCGAATACTTTGAAGTCGTCTGTCCAGAAGTCTCTAATACCTGCAAAATTATACAATTTAACATTAATATAATTTACTCTTTTGCAATCACTCAGGTGGGATTGGACCCTAAATGCATAAAAAAACACGTTGTAACTCTCTAGAACTTTTTACTCTGCCCCATTATGCCTGCATTGAAAAACAAGAAGGGTTTTAATAAATGAATATTGATATTTGATAGTAATTTTATTACATGTAAAGTAGGTATAACATAATACCTAAAACTTATAAGCACCGTTTTTTAATCTCTGTCTGTAGTTTCAAATTACATTTTCCTTGATATTTTGAACACTGCTTGTGAGTTAAGTAACGAGACGCTAGCACTGTTGTCATTCAATACGGTTTGACATGGATATGGAAAGCCCTATCAAGAATATACGATGATCGCGTAATCGCTTTGTAATAAAATGAAAGGCATTATAAGGAGAAGGCTTTAATTAATCAGATTCGAGAAATATTAGGCCAAATCTTAGTAGGTATTTCTACGATTTAATACGATAAAAAATAGCAACTTGAGCCCGAATACTACTCACGGGGCAGAGGGCCTACTCTGAAACGCAAAACCCGAAACTTCGTTATACCCGTCCCTCGCACGCTCGAGTCATGACAGAATCGAGTGAAAGGGACGGGGCTAACCGAAGTTTCGGATGTGCGTTTCAGAGTACGGTCCCTGCTTCCGAGATGGGAACCAAAATGTTTTTATTTAATTCTTGTAAATTGTACTTGTATCTTGTAAATTGTATTGATTTTATTTGTAACGATTAGTGGTTTTACTTTACCTACAATGAAGGGCGTTTTGGAAAAACAACAGATGTCACATTTTTTAAATCTTGTTTTTTGTTCTTTGATTTCTCTGTACACTTCTTCTTATAATAGCTGGGCTTGACATTAAAGCAAAAACAACCGACGACGTCCGGTTGAAATATAGGTTCAAAAAAATAAAAATTTTTATAAAAAAAATAAACCGCCTTCAAAAAAACTGCAAACAAATTTCGCTTCCCAAAAACACGTAAAAATGAAAAATAAATTAAATCATTCAATTCAAAGGACGAAAGTCCGGGAATTTTTCTAATTAATCTTGGAACTTACTGATCTGATTGAAGTCGGTGCCAAGCCATGTAATATTATGTATTTGATAGGCTATACAATTCACACCACTCCGTGCATGAGTAGGTTTTGTGTGTTATTCTTTCACTAAGTATTTATTCTTGTTACTTTGGGCTTGTCACCGACTTCAATCAGATCAGTAAGTTCCAAGATTAATTAGAAAAATTCCCGGACTTTCGTCCTTTGAATTGAATGATTTAATTTATTTTTCATTTTTACGTGTTTTTGGGAAGCGAAATTTGTTTGCAGTTTTTTTGAAGGCGATTTTTTTTTTTTATAAAAATTTTTATTTTTCCATTTTTAGTATAAGAACGCTACCAAAAGTAACCGCAAAGTGAGCAAGCGTAGCGCAATGAGCAGCTACTAAAACCCATATCTCGGACAAGAATCACCACAGAACACGGACGGACACATTTTCTCTACTATGTTCTGTGAGAATCACCATCTCTTACTCTGTTATAACTGTTATGCACACAGAACACAAAATTATTTTTTCTTTTAATGTTCTGTTGTTTGTTATGCACCATCCACCATCTGCTAACCTAAAAAACTTGAAAGAATACAACTTAAGGTCTCGGTGGTACGTAACCAAACATGCTTTAACTCCTAAGGAGTTTTACCTTCCATCATCAGCTCACCTAAATAACCTGAAAGATTACAACTATATTTTTTTACGTATCAACAATAATTCAAGAATTATCCTCCAACTCCTAACCATTGAGGAGTTGTATCTTCCATCACCAGCTCATGATGATGAGCTGATGGCTATCATATGCAAGTGCTTGAAAATTTTTAGAAAATACATAAAACACCTAATCTATCTTCGGGTTTACCTCGTTCCCCTGGATTCTACCATCAGATCCTGACTTGGTTATAATGAGACCAAAACAGGAGTATACTCTTTTAAATAAAAAGAAATATTGAAATTGGTAAATAGTATAGATAGTAATTTTTCATTTAATTCTACGACCAGCCCTTGCAAACGTTGCTTAACCGCAACGATCGCAAAACGCGGTGATAACCCACATCACCAATCGAGGTCCTGGAAGTGAAACCCATATACCCATTATACTATGACATAACTAGTATATAATTAGTTTCCGCGTGTCACTTTATTGACGCTATTTTGAATAACAAACTATTCAGCCCGAACAAAAACCTAACGTTTACTTACATGGATGACATTATACTTTCTGCTAATAATTCATGACTCCCATGACATCAGGCCCCATATCTCCGAAGATTGTTATCGGATCTCAATGAAACTTATATGGGACCAAATCGAAAGTATACCCAATCGAACAAAAAAACAACTATTAAAATCGGATCACTAACGCCAGAGTAATCGGTATACATACATCAAACAAAAAAAAAAAAAAAAAAATACGGGTTGAATTGAGTACCTCCCTCCTTTTTTTGGAAGTCGGTAAAAAAATAAAAATACGGGTTGAATTGAGTACCTGGAAGTCGGTAATAAGAGTGTTTCAGGAAAAACCACCAAAGTCCATACATAACTTGGCATTTGTCACAGGACGCTGATCGTCGGAAAAATAAACTTTATTCCCATGTCATAATTTTAGTGCCAGATATTGACACGCGCCAAGTTATACGGCGCGTAGGTACTCTATTGTATCTAGCAAAAAGAAAAAAAAAATATTATAAAGATCAATCTGACATTGTTTTTTTTTTCCAAAACACCCTTCTTAGTTAGTTATTTATTTATTTTAGTTGTATTGTAAAATAATAAGAGAAACAAGAGAAATAATTTTTGTCAGTGGTTCCAACAGTTCCGCACTACGAGCAATAGAAATATTTAGACCCTTTGATAGACAAAGTAGCGGATCCATGAGAAAACAGGGTTCTCCCTCAAAAGCTCGTAAGCAGCATCGTAAGTGCAAAAAGTTAAATCCTATTATATCGCCTAAAGTTGTTTGGTCACCATTTGGTCACTTTACCACTGAGATACTTACTATCATTACGGTGGAGCTAAAAGCTTCCGGTGACATAAAAAAACTGCCGGCAGTTTATTATTATAACAACGTGAAAACATAGTTAGGTAAGTACCCAGTCATGTCTAAATAACATTCTAGCTCAGAGTAACCGCGAAAGTAATACCATAGGAAGGTACCTGTCTGCGAGCTGCTTTCGATTTTATGCAAGAAACTGACTTTACAAAAAGTATCTAACTGATGATATTTTTGAAAAA
Source organism: Crambus lathoniellus (assembly GCA_949710035.1). Taxonomy (NCBI): domain Eukaryota; kingdom Metazoa; phylum Arthropoda; class Insecta; order Lepidoptera; family Crambidae; genus Crambus; species Crambus lathoniellus. The sequence continues at coordinate 28,153,241 of OX453310.1, forward strand.
AAAGTCCCTTTTAGAAATAAAACCAATGATTTACGGATTAAATCACGCGTATTATTGCACACATTATTGGTAATGTTTAGTTATTTTTAAAAGATTTTTATTTTTTCCGACGACGTTTTAGGCACGTTTTTAGAGGCCGTGGTCAGGGAAATCTCTTCTTATGCTCGAGTCATTATTTGACAAAACGATTGAATTATAGTATATTTTATAACGAGGGACTAAACGAAGCCATTATGTACAAGAGGTGGTTTGACTCCCGAGCGTGCGAGGGAGTCAATGAAACCGAGGGTATATTATGTTGACGTTTAGTCTCGAGGTGCAAACTGTAATTAAGTAAGTACCTATATTGTTTGTGTGACCAAATAATAGTGCACGTTTCGAGCTAACTAAAGCAGAACATTATAAATTACCGAATTCCGTACGAAAAACGTGCGGAACGCACCTAATCTAAACTTAGGTATCTAAGTACCTATATAAAAAACAAGTAAAGTTTCGTAGTTTGGATGTCTCTGAATAAACTGAATATTATATAGATTCAGTAAATTCAATTCGTTATACCTAGTTTAAGATAAATGAAGAAGTTTCTGCAATTCAAAAGTAAACAAATTCTCCATTTCATATGAGTAGATACTTTGTGTAGTATAGGAACCTTATCAAGGTTTAATTAAAGCAAAGATTGTTATTCGTTTTACAGTCAATATTTTAACGACATCGTAAATATAAATTACGTAAAATGAGACAAAAAGAAAGTGCTCAACATGCAAAATATAACACTGGTTTTTCGAAACTCACAATTATTTGGTAATTTATAGCTTCTCAATCACCAAACATATGGATTTGCTTACTTAACGACCGACACATTGCTTTCGCCAGTTGCGAAAGATGACTAAGGATTTTTTTTAATGAAATGGTTATGTGATATTCAAACACAAGTTTTTTATGTACTTAGTGGCATTACTAAATTAGAAAAGTAATGGTTGGGTAATAAAAATTTAAATCCAGTGGGTTTCTTTAATTAATATTGAATGAAAACTGATGCTAATCTAGTCTTACTTAGCACAGTATCTACATAATGATGTAGTTAGACTGTGGTCTTTGTGCGTTAGTTGCCATAGGTACCTACGTTCTATCTACGTTTTCACGTCTCGATTGCTGAACTAATTTCAATAAAGTTTGAAATGAGTCTTGAAGGTAATCTCTAGAGGTAAAAGTAGAGACTTTTCTCTTCGGGAAATCAAAATTCGTACCTACGGAAGTCGGGAAAATTCCACACGTTTGCAACTATAATGTCACGAAGTCGTTATAAATAAGTCCTTGCGAATTATTTTAATTTTTAGTTTTTTGCATTCACAATGCATTTTTATTACTGAAAAATGGAAAATGAAGTATTAAGAAAAAATCGACCCGTCTCACAATCAGCTCCGATGGGATGGATGGGATGGATTGTGAGACGGGTCGATTTCGATAAGTTTAGTTTAGTGATTAGTTTTTCAAGTCCTTGCGAACTAAGTCGCGAGAGTTGTAGGTAAGTTTAAGACTCTCTATCCTCAAAAATTTAATGTTCTTTTATCTCTGAAATGAATTTGTAAGTGATTGTTTATTTATTTTATTGAATCACGCGTCACGTGGCGGAAGTCTCTATTCCCTAATCATTGTGAAAAAAATATATATTGTAGCTTAGGTACTTCCGCAAGAAAACACAACATGAAAGATGTACCGCTCGCCCGCCCGCATAAATTGCACATGCACACTACGAAACGATCAGTGCACAATACCTGTAGTAGCAAGACAGCGAGACACCTTGCACCTTCACCGATTAGACTACTCTACACGTGTTTTACCCCTAGCTCGGGGCATCCTTAGGAGTTGTTAGATCGTGCGAAACCCAGCACCAAATCTTCGGAAAGAATTCGGTGCTGGTTTTCGCACGATCCTGACTTGAGTGACAGTAAAAATAAGGTTAAATCAAGTAGACTCACCTGAAGGCTTCGTTAGACCATCTCCTCCGTACACCCAGCACAGCAGGGTCAAAACCGACAAATATTTCTGCATCTAGAAGTGGTTACAGAGCGTTACCACAATACTAAAATAGGTTATGGAAGAGAATGTAACAAAAGTAGAGGTAAGTAACAAAATATCGTAGAAAAAAGCCTACCTATGGTTGGATAGACACAAAAATAAATGAGTAGGTTATTTATTTTAATTTTTAATTTTTTGCATTCACAATGCAATTTTTATTACTGAAAAATGGAAAATGAAGTATTTAGAAAAAATCGACCCGTCTCACAACTAGCTCCGATGGGACTCGAACCCACGACCTTTCGCTTTCCGGGCGACTGCTCTAACCACTGAGCTACGGAGTCGTTACGAGAAGTGTCGAATTTATCCAATACTTCTTACACGCTGTATAGTCAGCGTTAATTTCATCAATGTGGAGATATTACTACCCACACACGCGAAAGAAATACCTTTCCAGGTATTACAATGCAATTTTTATTACTGAAAAATGGAAAATGAAGTATTTAGAAAAAATCGACACGTCTCACAACTAGCTCCAATGGGACTACTACTATAGGTTATTACCACTAAATTCCTAGCATAGCTCTAATTAAGATAGGTATTTGAGTAAATTTAAAACAAGTAAGTATGCTATATTATTTTCATCATACTTAACTACTTAAGTTTTCATATAAACTTTTCATTAGGATATTGCATTATTAGGTTACACAAGAAGTTTCCATTCACAATCTATTACTTACTTATTAAACATAAAATCTGGTCAATTATTACGGAAAAGTATATTGTATTACCTACCTTGATTTCCGGATAGTGCTTCCAGTTCAGATCACATATCGGTCCTCGGATAAAAACAGACGCAACTTTTTCGCCGGCGCGCGCGAGGAAAGTAAGCGGCCGGCGATCGGAACCACCCTATATACATAAACTTGTTGAGATGGAGACACTGCCGGACGACGCGACATCGACAGCGGAGCAAGTGCGGCCTTACTACGACGAATCTCTAATTTTACTTTTCTCTGACTTTAGCGGACGATACTCTTCAGATTTATACATAGAGCAGGGTTAGGCGAACCTTTATGTATCAACGTGCCTAGACGTGCCATCAAATATATTTTATTCTTAGTAACTACATAATCAGTCTATCTTATATATCATCTAAGTACATGGTCAGTGACGGACGTGCCCAAAAAATTGTGTCGCTTGCCATTGGTTCGCCATCCCTGACATAGAGCAACATTTTGACCGTCAACATTTTGACCGTCGTGATTCACAATCACAAACTGTCGGAAACGGAATCGGATTCGAATTCTGTGCTTTGTCTTTGTCTATTCTATAGTGAGGGAGAGAGACAGTGCATACATTCCGCTGTCGGGAGCGTTTCCGACGGTTTGTGAATCAGGGGGCGTAAGTTTTTCATAAGAATATGGTTACCTACCTACATTAAAAATATACCAAAAAAATATAGGTACCTAAGTACTCCGATTTGTATAAGATTACTAAGGTCCTGTACCTAGGTACTGTACCTAAATTTTCGTATTTCATTCGTTTTCTTCTCGCAAGAAAATATCCGATTTACAATTTATACAGAATTTGCTTAAACTTCAATCAAATAATCTGTTGTGAATTTAACTCTTTAGTATTTCCTGCAATGTAAGACAGTTCAATTGTTTAATGGAGTTTAATTCAATCAAGGAATTAATTCTGTAAGTTAGACCAAAGGCTGATTTTGATATAGGGTACCGTAAGCACAGAATAACGTAAGGTACTAATATATATTCTGTGTATAGGGCACAGGCCACAGCGAAGCATTCACTCTTACTAGCAGTAGTTTTGTTTTGTTTTGTTTTATTATATTGTAAAGTTGTAAACTACACTGTCCATCAAAATGATACCAAAGAGCTGTTAGTTTTTTCATACTTAACAGGCAGGGATAGCGGAGAGTATACCTACTGTATAGTTATAATGAACTAGCCAAAAAAAATGATTTATTTGTGTGTGTAGAGTGAATTCGCAAGGGTTGCACTATGTATGTTGTATTATGTAATTTGTTACAAATTAGAATAAGTAATGGCTGTGCTAGTACCTACAATCGTATTGGGTTTTTAAAATCTGTAATGGTAGTATTTAGTTGAATAAATAAATAAACCTTTACGATTACCACTACGAGATTTATTGTTCGCGCTTGGGCTACCGATCGAGCACATAAATTGCTCTGCCATTCCCTTTTGCTCCAGCGTCAAGAATCTCGGCCTGCATATTGACTCCTTGCTTAGCTGGACAACGCAAGTCACCGAGGTGAGTCGAGTCGTCACATGTTCCCTCCGCTTCTTAAATCGTTTTAGAAATTTTCTCCCCATCAAAACTAAGGTCACTCTTGTCACTGCTCTCATTTTCCCACTCATTGATTATGCTGATGTCTGTTACTCTAATTTAAATGAGGATCTTCTCAACAAGCTCGACCGGCTTATTAATTATGCCATCCGTTTTATTTTCTGCCTTCGCAAATTCGATCACGTCTCGGCATACCGGTCGCAGCTTAAAGGGCTTCCCATCCGTCAGCGCAGACAACTAAGGTTGCTTTGTACGCTATTCTCTATTTTAAATAATCCTTTTTCACCTGAATACTTGAAATGCAAGTTCTCATACCTCTGCGATTACTCTGCGGTACCTCTGCGGTCCGATTCCTTCTCACAGCAAGCTATCCGTCTTTGGAATGGTCTCCCAGACTCTATTAGGAGATCTCTAAGCAAGTTCTCCTTCAAAAAGAATGCTCGCGCTGTTCTTCTCGCAGGATTACGCACATGAAGTGGAATATCATATCAGTCATCATTCCTTTCTGTGTTCACTGTGTATTATTTTTGTATATATTATAATTATTTGTATGTAAGTATGTAAAATATATTTTCATGTATATATGTATGTATGTATATAAGTATTATTTGTTATAGTATTTTAAACGTATATTAGGTAATTGTATTAATTTTTAAATCAGATTTTTTTATTATTTTATTTGTACCGCCTTCGCTTGTCTCGTTTTTCCCAAAGGTTGGCTGGTAGAGAATGCTTTTAGCGTTAAGCCCGCCTTTTGTACTCTACTTGATGTAACTGTACAATAAAGTTTAATAAATAAATAAAAAATAAATAAATAAGTTCGTCGTTTCGTGCTTGGGCTACTGATTGAGCACAAGTTCGTCGTATACAAGCTTCGCAGAACTGTTTGTCGGGGAAAGTCAAGTTCAAACTCCTCTCAATACGTCCTGCTCCGCCGGACCGGGTCCAGATAAACCCAAACCGCATTATCAATAATTAAACACCCTCTACAAGCCAACAACCAGATCAATAAAAGACAATTTCTACTAAAATAATGTGTTCTTTAAGTTTCCACATAGGAACGTGGATGTATAAGTTTCAGAAGTTGTCGGAGGAAACAAACTTCGTGACTTGAACACATGCTTATCTTAACCAAATTACGATTGGGTTGGATGGTGGTGGATGGTCTGAATTCGGGTTTTACTCTTGGCACAAACAAAACATGTAGTTTTGTGTAGTATTGTCTATTGAAACGTTGTCTAAATATTATTATTATTCAGGTTTAGTCCAATTGATTTAATAAGAAAAAAGATAATACCGAAGTCTTAATCCTTTTTAGGAGGAGCCCGTGGCGCAGTGGATAGCGCGCTCGGCCTGCGATCGTTGTGGTTAAGCAACGTTCGCAATGGTCGGTCACGGGATGGGTGACCAAAAACTTTTCATCTCGAGCTCCTCCGTGCTTCGGAAGGCACGTTAAGCCGTTGGTCCCGGCTGCACTTGCAGTCGTTAATACCCACCAATCCGCACTGAGCCCGCGTGGTGGGTCATGGCTCATTCTCCTTATTCATCCATAAGGAAGGCCAGTGCCCCAGCAGTGGGGACATTAAATGGCTGATGATGATGATGAATCCTTTTTAGGGCTCTGTAGCCAAAAAACGGAACCTTTATAGATTCGTCAAGTCTGTCTGTCTGTCCGTTCGTCCGTCGGTATGTCACAGCCACTTTATTGCAAAACTAACACTACACACTTGAAACTTGGTAGGAAGATGTATTCTGTAAACCGCTTTACGATTTTCACACAAAAATAAAAAAAATAAGCCCCCCTTATTTATTTTATATCCCAATACCTACATGGAACTGAAACTGAAAAATATTTTTTTTTATCTTATTTTTTTTTATAAAAAAAAGTGAAAAATCTAGGAAAAATATAAATTCTGTAAGGTCTTGATTAAAACATTCAACGAAAATTTGTTTGAACGAGATATAGTACTTACCTAATCACTTTTTGAGATAATTTATCCCCATTTTCAAAAACAAACATTATGAAAAACAAAGTAATTAGTGTTACTTTTAGTATGTGAATGAGGCTTAACATTATGAACCTCGTACCTACCTACCAATAGATAGGGGATCCTGATGACCTGCAGAGTTCAATACGATCCCCAAGGGGATCAAGCTAGGGGGTCCTGTCCTGGTTGACTACTTAGATACTCGTACATGAATCAATTTATGGCTTGAACATAGTCTAGTTTCATCATCATCATTTCAACCGTACGACGCCCACTGCTGGGCATAGGCCTCCCCCAAGGATCTCCACAACGTTTGGTCCTGCGCTGCCCGCATCCAGCGGCTTCCCGCGACCTTGACCAGATCGTCGGTCCACCTTGCCTGCCCACGGAACGTCGTCCGGTTCGCGGTCGCCATTCGAGAACCTTTCCGCCCCAACGGCCATCGGTTCTCCGCGCTATGTGTCCCGCCCACTGCCACTTCAACTGAGCAATCCTTCGAGCGATGTCGGTCGTTTTAGTTCTCCTGCGGATCTCATCATTTCGGATTCGATCGAGCAGGGAAATACCAAGCATCGCTCTCTCCATTGCTCGCTGGGTGACCTTGAGCCTTCTTATGAGACCCATAGTAAAAGACCACGTCTCGCTTCCATAAGTCATAACTGGCAACACACACGTCTTTAGTCTTGAGACATTGAGGAATTTTGGACGCAAATATATGCCGGAGCTTCCCAAACGCTGCCCATCCGAGCTGGATTCGACGAGAGATCTCTTTCTCGAAGTTGGACTTACCTAATTGGATTGTCTGTCCTAGGTAGACATAGTGGTCAACAACTTCGAGTGTAATGTTCCCAACATTAACTGGAGCGGATGCAACATGGGCATTGTACATGATTTTCGTCTTATCCATGTTCATCTTCAGACCCACTCTTTGGGAAGCATTGCTGAGATCTTCGAGCATTGTGTTCAGGTCTTCTAAGGTCTCAGCCATGAGAGCTACAGTCTAGTTTACACTATGTTAAAACCGTAAATTGATTCATTTTCAGTTAGACTTCAGTTTAGATTCTAAAATTTTACGTTCTCATATTTAATTAACATCGATTTATAAATGGTTTGGATTAAATAATTAATCAATAATCAATCACCGACAGTGATTTATAATAATAGAATCAAGGCACAAGGTTCAAATTATAAATGTTACCTCTCGTGACACAGAAATGTGAACATCAATGTCTGTCGTAAATAGGGACCTACAGACTCTAGCCTACTTACCGTGAATTAATATTTTCAGCATGGCCAACATCTTAAACTTACCTTTTATGCCAATTAAATTTATTTAACGAACTTGCTTAATCATTGAAATGAAACTGATTTTACCTACTTACTTAGGTACCTACGTTTAAAAACACCGTTTGTGGTCTAATGGTACACACCACCAGACCCAGAGACGTAGTAACTATTTAGTAATCTATGCCCAGAGGTCCCGGGTCCGATTCCCGGTGAGGGGACAAATTGTATTTAGTTTGGTTGGCGGTAAGACAGTCGACAGGTCCGCCTTGATAGCTACCAGCATCTTATCTAAGTCTGACGTCATATCAACGATGTTTTATTCAGCATTGTTGTGTTCCGGCAGTTAGAGATAAGATAGCCGTTCCTCAGTGGTTGAGGATTCCGGGAGTAGTGCGCTTCCACCTTATTCCGCCTTAACATCTTCACTTAACATAACATCAGGTGTGATGAAGACTAAGTCAGTAGCGCATTTGATAAAGTTAACCACTCGGCTCTTTTAAGGAAATTAAGTGTTTTCGGTATAGGTGGCCCGTTGTTGAAATGGTTTGAGTCTTATCTCCAAAACCGTCCGCAAACTGTGGTTGTTAATGGCTTTGCATCAGACACCTATATCGCCAGCTCAGGAGTACCACAGGGATCGCATCTGGGACCTTTGTTGTTTCTAGTTTTTATAAACGACATAGCTAAAGAAATAAAACACTGTAAATTTCTATTATATGCTGATGATCTAAAATTATATAAAACCATCAATTCGGTTGAAGATGAACACGCTCTGCAGCAGGATATAAATGCCATTATTGGCTGGTGCAATTCAAACAGCATGGCCCTCAATGCGAGTAAGTGTTACCACATAAAATATTCAAAAAAAAAGACGCCCCTAGTAACTAGTTATCGTATTGCTGATGATGTACTTGAGGAGGTCAAGGAAATTCGTGACCTTGGAGTACTATTAGATAGCTCTCTCACATTTAAACCACACATTAACTCTGTTGTGACCAAAGCTGCTGGTATGCTGGGATTCATCAAAAGGAATACTAAGGGGTTTAAAAATATTAGAAGCAAGATACTCCTATACAATGCTTTGGTGCGTAGCCACCTTGAGTATGCATCCTGTGCTTGGAACCCCTTCTATACTGTGCATTCACAAAGAATTGAGAGCATCCAGAGAGCTTTCAGCAGACATCTTGCCTTTAGTATAAGTGGTTTTTCACACAGGCAACCGTACGATCAGCGACTTAGTAAATTTGAAATGGTTAGCCTTCAAGCACGCCGAAGGACTTCAGACTTACTTTTTCTTTATAAAATTATTAATGGTGGTATTTGCTGTAGTCATTTATTATCTAGCATCTCATTGCAGGTTCCTGGTAGGTATCCTAGACAACGCATACGCAAGTTATTTGCCCTACCGTTTTCGAGAACTAATCTTGGTCTCCAATCTCCCGTGGTGCGAATTTGTCAGGAATATAATAATTTGTGTAATCAAATTGAGGATCTAGACATCTTTAATGACAGTTTTAATGTATTTAAGAATAAGTTGTTAAAATATTTTAGTCAATAGGTAGTTTTGCGTAATTAAAGTTTGAACTGTTTTCATTTGCGATTATATGTTATAAGAGCTATGCACGCTAATAATTGTGATGCATATCAGATATTTTTGTGAATTAAGTTATTTTTGTTAAATATTGTAATATGTATCATGTAGCAGTGCTTTACTATAAAATAAATAAATAAATAAGTCGTGGGCCACACTGGAGCGGCGCATCTTGCGTCCGCGTTGAGCGGGAAAAACAAATATATTAAGACAGGCGGGAGGGGCCACACTGGCGCGTCCGGCGGTTGCCGCGACCGGCGGCGGAGGGAATAGTACGTGTTCGCGCGTCCTGCGGATCCGCAGGTCGCCTCCGCGCCCCGCGGTCGCTCCAGTGTGGCCCACGACTAAGAGCGCACCGTCCCGTTGGTAGTTGTACTCTTATAGTAGGTACTTGTGTGTTATCTTACCAAAAACACGGTAAATATAACAAACATACCTACTTATCTTTATAATAATATGCTAAATTGCCCCTACCTCGGCTTTTGCCACAGCAACTGTGACGCTGATTTTCAGGTATATCATTGGATATTCATCATGACATCGACACCGAAATAATGTGAGGGCCCACCAATAGAGCAAAGCAACCTACGTAATCAGCAGTAGCTAAATAAGTAGGTTATATCTAAATTAAGGTATGTTTTACGGATTACGGTTGCTATTGCTATGTCATCCATTACTCATGACCATCATCATCGGCCATTTGACGCCCACAGCTGGGCATAGGCCTTCCCCAAGGATCTCCACAACGATCGGTCCTGCTTGGCCTACAGCTAGCGGCTTCCCGCGACCTTGACCAGGATCGTAGGTTCACCTTGTAGGGGTCTGCCCACGGAACGTCTCAAACTCTACAAAATATACTGACTACGTCGAAGTAAAACTATTTAATCAGTAAAATGACAAATCATGATTTACAAAAAAAAACGTAAGTGTAAAAAACAGAAGTCATTAGAAACGTACTTATTACGTAGAGTTGCGCACGCGCGTCGCATTTCGAGTGCGTCTAAGCGCGAGCCATTTCTCTTCCGATCGCTTAGGATTACTTCCTGTATGAAAACTGGATTGATTGAAATAATAATACTGCAGTCATTGCCTTGAAAAAAATATGCACGTGCTTTAGTTTTAATTCCGCCGCCTAGACTAGACCGCCTCTATGGTATAGTGGTACACACCACCGATTTCAGACCAAGAGGTCCTGGGTTCGATTCCCAGTGGGGGTACATATTGTATTCGGTTTGGTGGTAGGACTTGTTCTTAGTTCGCCTGGCTAGCTATGAACTAGCTAGGAACACAATTATGCTGTAAACATCATTGTTATGGCGTCAGACTTATATAAGATGGTGGTAGCTAGCCAGGCGGACTAAGAACAAGTCCTACCACCAACCAAACCGAATGCAATATGTACCCTCACTGGGAATCGAACCCTGGACCTCTTGGTCTGAAATCGGTGGTGTGAACCACTAGACCACAGAGGCGGTTAGAAAGAAAGGCTTATGCACTTGTTGGCAATGGGAAACAGTAAACTACCCATAGACTCCCAGAGACGATAGAATATAGACAAGTAGTTTTCTACATTTACCCGATCGGGAATCGAACCCGGGACCAGGGGCCCTACCGGCGAACACTCCTAACTTCGGGAATCTGCCGGCCTTCAACTTAAAACAGTTACATATATCGAAGTATGTACGTTATTTCTTATTGTACTAATTGCCGAAGTTATTTGGAAGATGTTCCTGGGACATCATGAATTTTATTGTTGTTTGCCATTTTGGCCTGATTGGGGCTCGATTTATCCATTTTAATTTGAAGCCCGGCAGATTTCCGAAGTTCGGAGCGTTCGCCGGTACGGCCCCGAGATAGCGCAACCTTGAAAACCGGTGCTTACGCCACTCGACCACGGAAGACATCATTATTTACTAATGCCATGGATATTGATATAGGTACGTAGGCATCGAACAGTAGAGAAACAGTTTACCACAGCCTTCTCTATTGTCTTGAGAAGGCTGTGGTTTAACTCTTTTATTTGAAAAAGAAAAAGAAAATTCGTTTTATTACATATACTTATTATAATTTAATGACAAAAAGTTATGAGACTATTATCACAATCAGTTTTGATATAACATCAAATAGGTATGAACTTAATTAATCCTTTAAAACAAAAAATTAAAACTACCAACATAGGTACTTCACTTTTCAAGTACCTAATACAAAAATTTTGATTAATTTTGAGGTTTGCTTTAGAAACTCAAAAAAACTATTACCGAACACTATGTACCTTCTATTGGAGTCCTATTTAGGTACCTAGTAGAAACTTCTATGTGAAAATCAACAACACAACATCCGATATTTACGACATAAAAGCAGGAGTTCCTCAAGGATCTGTGCTGGGCCCCTCGCTGTATCTCATCTATACAGCTGATGTTCCAGAGTCGGATAAGGTCATTACAGCCACTTTCGCAGATGACACAGCCATACTGTCTTATGACACAGATCCCGGAGTAGCATCAAGGAATCTTCAAGAACACTTGAATAAAGACAAAACAAAAGCAGACAAATCTGTCTACCATTTCTTGTATGGAAGATACAAGAAATGGTAGACAGATTTATCCAACCCGCATGAACTTTATTCAGTTACTCTGTGATCATGGCGTGTGCAACTGCGCCGAAATATCGGCAGGCTTATTACCGATCTTAAAGTGACAGTTGCAATCGCGACAATTAACAATTAATCGCCCCCAAAACACATATTCGTATTAAGGAACGTAGATCGCTACGATAGCGCCACAAGCGAGCGATTTGTGAACTAAAATTGCATGAAAGCGCTCGTACCGTACTGTACCGATTGCAAACCAACCGCAACTAGTAGCAGTCGTGTTGCAATTGTACAATTAGCAACTGGTTGCTTGTTTTGGTAATAAGCCTGCGAGGACTCGACAACAAATCAGAACATGGTAAAAATCCCTCTTTTTGTAATATTCTGAATGTCCACTCCTGGATGCAGTCTTGGAGAATGAAAGCTAGTGGCACCAAATCGAACCACGTCACATTTGCTTTGATAAAAGAAGATTGCCTTAAGCTCGGTCAAGAGGTCCTACCGCATAACACATACATCAAAATACTTCGGTTTCTACCTTGACAGAAAGCAAACATGGAAAGCACACACACACAGAAAAAAAGCTTGATGAGCTAAACCACAGATTGTACCCTATTTTAAATGTTACTTAAAAAGCTAAGTGTTACTTAAAAAAGCTTTTAAAATAGGATAAAAGCTTAACCAGCTTATATAGTATTCTTTTCTTTCATTTAACTGTGGCAGTTTACAGAAAACAAAAACAAACATCTCTTCTGCTTAAAATAAAATTATAATTACACATAAATTAATCATGCACCCACTGGGCATGATCAAATATATCATAGATCAATGAACATTTTTCATAGATAATTTATATTGAAAATTTATAATTAGAATATTGAAAATGAAATATTAGAAAAAAAAACTTACATGTTTTCTAATAATTCATTTTCAATTACTTATAAAATGAAATGGCATTGTTAATTTAAAATAATAGGTATTTAAAAAGTAGTTAGGTAAATATAATTTTTCATTGATCCAAGTTTTTTAAGACTTCAACTTGTTGGTGTATCAACCTGCATCTAATACAGTTTAAGCACCAAGAAAGATCCATACATTCAATAATATGTTCATAATAAAGACATCATTTGTGTCATGGTGATAGTAACATTAATTAAATAAGCCCACAAGAAAAACGAATAAAATAAATTAACATAATAATTAAAAATTAAATCAGACTTTCTTATAAATATAACTTAAAACATAAAAACTAAAAGGTATCTTCTAGCCTAGCAGGTGACTGATAGTTGATTCTACTTTTCTTTAGCAGTATTCATAATTTCAATTTTAACACAAGACATTTTGCGTTCACCGCCCACATCAATATCAATCTTCAGCTCCCCAAGCCCAAAATCAGGCTGCTTCCTTTGGATCAACTTCATCTCGCTGGGTGCTAGCAACGATTTACCAGATTGTATCTGCTTCGACAAAAGGTTTTTAATCCATTTTTCATTTTTAATCTGTGGCTTCACAAACGTATCATCGTCAGAAATTGCCAACTCCCTGTTTAGTTTCTTAATCACTTCTACTTTATTAAGTAAATCCTTATTCTCTTCTTTTTTTACTTTGGTAGAAGAAACTTTTCTATGCGTGAAGTATTCTCTCATCTCTGGTCTGTGATCCAACTGTTCCTCTGAATCGTAAAGTCTGTTAATTTTATCAATTTCGGACCAAGCTGATGTTGATACCATAGATAGAGAGCCCCCCAGAGAGCTCTTTACAGTCTTAGTTTTAATACTACAAACTTCTTCATCGGATTGCACCTCGTTATCTTCCTTCACATAGACTATGTTCTCGTGACCAAATGGATACTCACATTCAACATTCTCACACATCAATATCTTCTCATTGAAGTTGATGAAAAACAATCTCACTTCGGAAGTGCATAATGGACATAACTGAAAGCATATTTTCAAAGTTAATTACAATATTTTACTAATCCATTACAAGAATTTACTTAAAAGCAAAGTGTTTTTGATGAGTGTGATGAAATATAATTAATAATAATTATAATAGTACTTATGTACTTATATAGAATGAAGAGTTGGCTGCACTGCAGACTACACAAAACTGTCAAAATTTTCTAATCAACTTTCAACCATAACACTAAAGCATTAAGTTCAAAACCGTTTGTAGATAATTGTCATTTTGTGTTAGTCTGAAGTGCAGGCGACTGTACATAATTTTAACCTTACATTTACACATCAAAACAATAATTTTTAATACGTACGCTTATACCCTCATCTAAAATAGTAGCATTTTTACATATTTCCTCGTGTGTTAGCTGAAAGTACAACATCTTATATGTAATTTTTAGTTATTTCGATTCAAGAGATGCAGAAAACTAAACTCTTATCTACGCTACACGTCATGTCAATAAATTAAATAAAAATTTACCGGGGGTCCTGCTGTGATACTTGCTTTAGGACTTTCCATTTTAAAAATCCTGATAATGAGTATCAGGATTTTTTTTACAAATAACTTAATTTTGGATTTTATTCGTCCGTTTTTATTTTGTAATGAAATTGTTGTTGTTGTCGCGTTGCACTTTTTTTCAAAACTTTCACTCATCTGCTGCATCTGTCACTTCCTTTCCTTCACTCCCATAGAAAAATATACTCCTAGCCTAGCCACAAATTATATAGACTACAGTCGTCACAAAATAAGATGCCCGTTTTGACACATGGTATTGACCCTAGAATGTAACTTGTTACGAAAACCAAAAAATCAAAAATATGCTGATTACTTATCAAAGGTGTTTGAAAATAATATGTTAAATTTTTTAACGCATCATAAAATAAGGCAAAGTGTATTCCGCGTATTATTTTTGCGTTTATTCTAAAGTTAACGCAGATTCGACTAACTACGAAACGTCTCGAAAAACAGTTACGTTCTCAGTCTTTATTTTTTTAAATACTAGTGTTGTAACCGTTGTGTGCAGGATTTCTCCAGCTTCATTCAATTTAATCGAAATAATCGTTATAACCACTTTAATAGATTAATTTGTAAATTTGATCTTTTTTGTGTGAAAACTAGATCGGCGCTTAAAGCATTAGAGAAATTTTGAATTGGCAACAATGATTTCGATAAAACGGTTTCTAGGCAAAGGCTGCGAGCACTTGTGATTTTTAGTCGACCGATAGTTGGTCGATAGTTTAGTTGAATCCGGGCGCGCACTGACATAGTCCTTCATGCACAGCACAGGCCGATATTTGTCCCATAGTTGTATAATTGTAACTATAACTATAGTTGTAGTAACTATTGGTTAGTCATGTTCGATAGTTCGGTACTGAATGCGCAGTCTACCGATAGTTGGGCGACAGTTTAGTTGAATGCAGTGCGCGCGCTCACATAGTCCTTCATGCACATTACCGCCCGGCCGATAGTTGTGCGATAGTTTGATCGTACAACTATCGGCCAGTCATTTTCGATAGTTTGATCTGTCGATAGTTTAAGCGCACTGACAATTGCCACTGCCATATAACTCTATACTAAATCCGAGAACGACCAAACTATCGCCCGATTAAAAATCACAAGTGCGCGTTCGCTCTTATATGAATTATGCAATTTAAGTGGATTCGATTCAAGTTTATATAACATAAAAGGTCAATTTATACTTTAATAATATGTTTATTAAAAGTATAAGTACCTATAAAGTAAGTTTAACATTTTATAATAATAACTTTAGTCAATCCACATAACTTGCAAACCTGCTATAATCGATTAGTTACTCAGAACCTTAATCGATTTATCGCGAGAATCGATCACAAACGCGTATGGTTACATGCCTAATCACGTCACTTTAGCATGTGTCAAAACGGGATGTGTGGGTCATCAGCTTCCTCATAAGACATAGAGAAATTCTAAGCATGCTCTATTTTGATGCAAAGTTGGTGCAATCAAACGTGTCAGTAATAATTTTAGTGCAACCACAAGTTCGTTACTATGAGTTGTTTTTTGTGTGTTAGCTGGAGAAATGTGTCACCAGCTTACACATGCCGTTAAGGCAAACCAGTGAGGTTAGGGTTTTAGACTATAGTCCAAAAGTTAATGCACAATTGGTGCAATGAGAACCAGAAAAACTAACCGTCACACTCTAATACTGTTGAAACTACGATCATAAAAGTGTGTGCGAGCTGAAGTACCGTGTCTCTGGCTTGCACATCTGTATCTTCGTAATTATATAAGGTACGATGATGTGTTATACCTCAAAAGTTGCTGCAAAATTGATGCAATTAGAACCAAATTTATCAAATCTTTAGGTAAAATAGTTTTGGAGCTACGAACCGATAAGTATGTGTAAGCTGGTGACACGTAACACGGGCTGACACATGGTGAATCTCTGTAACTGTATAAGTAAGAGTTTCGTATTATATATCAAAAAAAACCTTATAGTTGGTGCAAACACGAGGCATGATTTCAAATCTCTGGGCCTCTTAGTTTCAAAATTATAGGCAAAAAACTGTTTTCCCGCCAAAAAATTCAAAATAATGGTCTTGGACGCAGCTAAGTGCGGCGTTGCCGTTCCGTGCGCTACACTGTTGCAAACGAGTTTGAACTTAAGAGCTGGTGTTATTAAGAGTCACTTTAATTGCGCTTTCGATCGTTTTCATTTCTGTTCTAAGAATTTTAGGCCAGGAGCCGTCTGATATAAGTACGCTGATTCCTAACCTTTTTATGAGAAACAGATGGTTTAATTACAAGTAATTTTTAAATTTTGGCGTTAGAAACTTCACACTCATTTGTTGATAAAGCAAAGAAATAATTAGATTTGGCACAATAATAAACATAGAGGAATGCAGAAAGGTAAAATTTATGTAGGTACCTATAAAACCTACTACGTATTTATTACAGAGAGAAGGCTTCATTCATAGAACGGTGCGAAATGATTTCACTACTACCAGTCTACTTACTACATACAGTCAGTCATCGCGTTTGACATTGGCGAAAATGCCGCCGATGTCCAGACAGTTGTAATACTGTAAGGGTTGTCACGCGTAAGTCTTACTTCGCCGAAAAAAAGGAGTTACATTTTATACATCTTGCTTGACTAACTTACTAAAAAGGTATATAGATATGGCGAAGTTCACAGGTTTATATTGTGACTAGCCTTCCGCCCGCGGTTTCGACCGCGTGGACTGCACGAGAACGAGACGTTATCCTATGGGAATAATATGATGGCGGCCAACTTTTTTGTTTGTGGGCCGATTTTGATGAAACTTGGTTTTTAGTACTATTTTGACAAGAAAACTGCAACGCAATGATAAAATTTTTGAAAAATCCAAGATGGCGGCCAATTTTTTTGTTTATCGGCCGATTATGATGAAACTCAGTTTTTGGTACTATTTTGACAAGAAAACAGCAACACAATGTTAAAATAATTAAAAATCCAAGATGGCGGCCAACTTTTTTGTTTCTTGGCCGTTTTCGATGAAACTCGGATTCTGGTACTATTTTGACAAGAAAACAGCAACGCAATGATAAAAATATTAGAAATCTAAGATGGCGGCCAACTTTTTTGTTTGTTGGCCGATTTTGATGAAACTCAGTTTTTGGTACTATTTTGACAAGAAAACTGCAACGCAATGATAAAATTTTTGAAAAATCCAAGATGGCGGCCAACTTTTTGTTAATGGGGTGATTCTAATGTAACTCGGTTTCTGGTACAATTTGTCAAGAGAACAGCAACGCGATGTTATAAATATTAAAAATCCAAAATGGCGGCCAACTTTTAAGTTTTTGAACCAATTTTAATGAAACTCGGTTTTTGGTACAATTTTGACCAGAAAACAGCAACGTAATGTTAAAATTCTAAAAAATCCAAGTTGGCGGCCAACTTTTTTGTTTGTGGGACGATTTTGATGAAACTCGGTTTTTGGTGCTATTTTGACAAGAAATAAGAAACGCAATGTTAAAATTGACGAATTAAAATTAAATATAAGCATGTAAAATAATAAATTTTGAGACTTCCTGCCCCGATTTTTTTTTCCACAATACCTTCGGGGTCCTAAAACATCTACCTTCACATTTTAAGACAACCCTTCCGTACTAACGTTAATACCTATACAGGTGTCGGTATCGCTCAACTTCAAGGGCCTACTGTATGGAAAAGTTGCTGTTTTCTTGTCAAAATACTACCAAATACCTAGTTTCATCAAAATCGTGCATATTTATTTATTTAATCTTTATTGCAAAATATATAACAAATGGCGGACTCAATGCTGATATGCATTCTCTTCCAGTCAACTGGAAAGGGTGTCAGGAAGAAAATGAACAGCAGCAATAAAAAAATTTACAGTTAAAAGAAAACAGAAGGAACTAATTAAATGCAAGAAAAAATACTAAAATTAAATAACAAATGAAAATTTGTAAATGCTTATAAATATATGAGTATTAAAAGGTATACATACTAAAGTAGCAATAACATGATATATAATTTATACATACACATATTACATATACATACAACTATAAATAAATAACACATAAAGTCAGAACAGATCTATCATGATAAGTGTAATCAGCTCGAGTAATGTTCGTGGACCATTTTCTTGAACACGCACTTACTTGGGGCACTGCGGATATTTTAAGGGCAAATCGTTCCAAAGTTGTACAGGCGAAAAAGAAAATGATTGGGAGACGAAGCCAGAAGAGTGGGATGGTGTTTTCAGGAGAAAGTTGTCACTAGAGCGAAGGCTACGTTCATTAGAGTCGCCCAGAAACTGAAATCTGGATTTCAATTAATCTGGGGTAAGTGGATCTAATAGAATATTGAAGAGCATGCAGACAACTCTAACGTTCCTACGCTCGCGAATAGGGAGCCAATTGAGCTGCTGACGGTGTTGACAGATATCGTATTTACGTAATCGATATATGAAACGAATACAGTTTTTAAGGAAACGATCCAACTTACTGAGAAGGTTTTTTTCTTTTGAGGTTGGTACTACAGACATCAGCGTAGACAATTATAGGTAAGACAACCGTCTGTATTGGAGCAATCTTGATACTGGAAGGCAGAAAGAACTTAAACCTATAGAGAGATCTAAGTGCATTAGTGGCTCTGAGACATGCTTGTTCGATATGATCTTTCCAAGAGAGGCAGGCATCGATATAGTCAAACCCAAGTCCTTCATTTGTTGTGAGTAGGATATTATCACGCCGTTAAATACCAAATTGTAGAAACTATTCCAGTTTACGCATGACAGCTGTCGAGAACTACCCTACCAGCAATTAAAGATTGACATTTAGGTGCGTTAACTGATATGCCATAATTAGCACTACTCTCTACCAACTCCTGATTTTTCCTTTACTTTCAATCATTTTGTGGAATGTGATGTTAAGAGATCTGTACTCTCTATCAAATCCAATGCTGTGGGTGCTGATTCTATTAGTCGCAAAATGATCCTTCCTATTATTGATATCCTTACTCCCGTTGTCACCAAAATACTCAACACTTCTATATCTACTGGTGTTTTTCCTGCTTCTTGGAAAAACGCGAATGTCGTTCCAGTACCCAAAAAACGAAATCCCACCATTTATTCCGAATATCGCCCTATTTCCGTCCTCCCTTTCCTATCCAAAGTCCTAGAAAAACTAGTTTTCGGCCAGCTGACTGCCTATCTCCATAGAAATAACCTCCTCAATCCTTTTCAATCTGGTTTCCGCAAGGGCCATAGCACATCCACGGCATTGGTTAAGATAACGGAGGACATACGCCGGGGAATGGAAAAGCGTCAACTTACATTGTTGACGTTACTAGACTTCAGTAATGCCTTCAATTCTGTTGATTTTGACCTACTCCTTGGCGTGTTGCAATCTCTTAACATATCTCCAGCTGCAACTGATTGGTTTAGAAGTTACCTGATCGGACGACAGCAGCGCATCTGCGTTGGTGATTCTTTATCTGCATGGTGTAACATCGATGCAGGAGTTCCCCAGGGAGGTGTCTTATCTCCTCTGCTTTTCTCTGTATTTATCAACTCCATCACACATTCACGTTCAAGCTCCCACCACCTTTATGCAGACGATTTACAAATTTATACTCAGGCACCTCTCTCTGAACTCCCTAGTGCAATAGCGGCTACCAATATCGATCTCGCTGCTATTACCAATTGGAGTAAGTCTTTTGGGCTTACTGTAAATCCTTCTAAGACTCAGGCAATCATTATTGGTAGTCCATATTACGTCTCGAGGATTGATTTTGGGCAGTTACCTCCTATCACTTTCGATGGCACTGTCGTTCCTTTAGCTAAATCTGTTCGAAACCTTGGCGTAATTTTTGATGATTGTTTTTCATGGATTCCTCAGGTCGATGCTCTTAGAAAAAAAGTATTTGCTGCATACAGCTCATTAAACCGTTTACGAAACTTTCTACCCACTAAAACCAAAATTACTCTTGCCCAGTCTCTTCTCCTTTCTATCATAGACTACGCTGATGTCTGTTACACGGATCTTTCGGAGGTTTTGCTCAACAAACTGGAGCGTCTGCAGAATATGTGTATCCGTTTCATCTTCAATCTCCGTAAATTTGACCACGTGTCGCACTTCCGCTCAAAGCTAAATTGGCTTCCAATTCGCCGGCGCAGGGACTTTCATGCTCTTACGCTTCTCTATTCCATCCTCTTCCACCCAACCACTCCTCACTACCTTAAAGAATGTTTCCGATATCACACCTCCTCCACCCAATGTACCTTACGCTCCTCCTCAAATCTTACTCTTGTTTTTCCACCCCATTCCACAGATTTCCTCTCCTATTCTTTCTCTATGCATGCTGTTCGACTATGGAATGCTCTTCCAGAAGGTATCAGGAAGGCTCCATCTCTTAAATCTTTTAGTGATCAAGTCCGAACGCATTTCCTATCTTATTCTTAATACCTATCTTATTTCCTCTCTTACTCATATTATCATTAAATTTTCTTTACTTTATTCCTATTTCTTTTTAATTATATCTATATAATATATTATAATGTTCTTCAAATTGCACCCACTCCCCCTTCCCCTTTATGTCCTCAGACGATTATTATTTTTCCACTCAAGGTTGCCTGGAAGAAATTGCTACGTAGCAATAAGGCCGCCTTTTGTGTACTTCTTTTGTAGTGTCTTCTTTTTGTTATGTGTTTTCTTTTTGCAATAAAGTGTTTTATTATTATTATTCCCTTTATTACATTTTAAATACTTACAAAATTATATTTCTAAACATTAAATTTTTACAATGTATAACACTAAAAAATATAACATTTAAAAATACAAAAATGCAGTTCCCCAACGGTAGCAAGATCAGGGTCCCGGCTACCGATGGTTAAGGATCCAGAGACAGGAACCTTCTCTCTATACGGGCCGTGTCCAGAAGTACTGCCTTCTGCATCTGACTCCCGATCCATCCACCTAACGCAAGCCTCTTAAGGTGTTTATCGAGGCTTTTGGCTATCAGACTATGGGCAGATATGACTATCGGAACAATAATTGCTGAATCAATGTCCCACATGTCAACAATCTCGTGAGCTAAATCAAGATATTTGTTTTCTTTATCTTTTTCAGCTTTCACAAGGTTGTCGTCATGGGGAACAGTAACATCAACAATTATTGCGCGGCGTTCGTGTCGATCTATCAATACAATATCAGGCTTATTAGCTACAATAGTCCTGTCTGTAATGATAGATCGATCCCAATACAATGTGGCATGGCTATTTTCAAGGACCTGTTCTGGTGCATACCTGTAGTACGGCACCTCGGATGCCATAAGACTATGTTTCAGAGCAAGTTGTTGGTGTATTATCCTGGCCACTTGGTTATGTCTATGCAAATACTCGCCGTTTGCGAGACGAGAACAACCGGAGATTATATGCCTAAGGGATTCACCCGGACGATGGCACGCTCGACAAATATCCACTGCGCCATCCCTTAGGATATACTTTCGGTAGTTATTCGTCGTCACAACCTCATCCATAATTGCACAGACAAAACCTTCGGTTTCGCCAAAAAGATCACCGAAACGGAGCCAGGATACTGAGCAGGGTTGCCAACTCAATACCACAAATTGGTGCTAAACGTCATCTAAAATAGTGCTAGATAAGTATGGATTTCGAAAAATAGTGCTAGATAACTTAAAAAACATAAAATTATAAAAAAAAATTTTGATTGTGAATGACGCTTATTTCGATTATTTTTGCATTCATTTCTGTTTTGCAAAATATACACATTTCTTTCAAGCTATTACCGAGTGGTCTATCTAAGCCATTTCTTGTATTTCGGATTGAACGATCCGATTCCACTTTTTTCTGAAACTTTGAGCATACCTGACTTTTTTGCTTAAAGGAATATCCATTTTTAGAAGCAAATCATTAATCAACAAACAAGACAAAGAAAGACATAACTATCTTAAGAAAGAAAATTTAGTCAGGCAGGTCCAATTACGTGATGCTCTACAGCGGGACCACCTTGAGCTACGTTAATTTAATTAGCATCAAAAAAATGTAGAAAATTTGTATATAATTGTATACGCAATTAAAAAAAATGTATATCTATAGTTTCGTTGTAAAAACGAAATCAATGTGGTCCCGCTGGGGAGCATACTCTACAGCGGGACCACCACTATAATTCCGTTACTGAAGGCTTTTCAAATTTGTTTATGAGACCAAAAAAATGTATATTAAATGTATATTAATAAACTACAGTCAATTTGATCTTTAGTTGGATCTTTACCAAATTACGACTAATTTAAAATTTTCCTACGGATTTTAGGTGTCCGTCACCCCAGCCAGAAAGAAGTTTCTAGAGGGAAACGATTTGATTGCATAATAAAGGCATATTTTGCACAAATATGCGCCAAATATGTAAAATGAGTGGGCCTTATAGTTTCGGAATAAAACGGAAAAAAACACTATTTAGAAATGCTCACTCGTTTAATGTAACTAATTAAACTTCTTTCCCAGTTAGTAATATTGTTAATACTCACTCCTTCATTCATGAAAACATAATTACTTTTTAACTAACTTCAAAATTTAAAATCGGTTAAGTGCGAGTCGGACTCGCCCATGAAGGCATACATAACTTTGAATTTCATAATATTCGTATTAATGACTAAGTTATATTTGCGGTTTTCAAAAACGATTATATTTGTGGTTTGTACTTATAGAGTGGAATGAGCTGCCTGTCTCTGTGTTCCCTGATTCTTACAACCCAAGTCTCTTTAAGTCGAGAGTGAATAGGCTTCTCCTGGGCAGGCATGTAACATCCTAGACTGCATCCTGTTAGCCAAACAAGATGGCGGTCAAATGCTTGCCTGGTTTCTAATAAATAAATAAATAAAATATTTAAAAAATCTTGTACTTAGCTGTGCTAGTTTTCCTTTTAACTTTGTCATATTTTATACAACTATCGTGAATTTTTCCACGTATCCAAAAACAACCATTTGGCTGGCAGAGGGTGGGAACACTTGACCCCAACAAAATTTTGCACTTTAAAGCTTAATAATTCACAAACGGATGCCTCAATCAAAAATCTGTTTTACAAACCCGCAATATTTTAAAACTGCTATTCAGCGACACCCCACACTATCGGGTAGACAAGAAAAAAAAAAATACATCCCCACTTCACGTGTAGGTAACTTATTTATGGGGTATATCTGTAACTATTTTTAAAAGCATTATTTACACCATTGCTCCATATCTTGCTGTTATTTTTAACTAGCGGCCGCCCGCGGTTTCACCCGCGTGGTTCCCGTTCCCGTGGGAATATCGGGATAAAAAGTACATATAAACCTTCCTCTTGAATCACTCTATCTATTAAAAAAAATCGCATCAAAATCCGTTGCGTAGTTTCAAAGATTTAAGCATACAAAGGGACATAGGGACAGAGAAAGCGACTTTGTTTTATACTATGTAGTGATGATTGCATTGCTGGAGGAATTTTCCCTGACTTAATGAAATTTAGAAAAAATATTCAATTATTTAAATATGGGAACAAAGAATACCCAGGTAATTACAGACCAATATCCATTTTTCCCGCCTTGAGCAAGATCCAGGATGATGATTCTTATGATTTTGTAAAAAAAGTTTCTATTATGGATCTGTTTATACCATGTGTCAAATTCAAATCAGTGTTAGGAGAAGTGTTTCCAGTTAAAAGAAGTAACATAACTACTGTAAAATTATTAGTTTCACAACGAATTCACAATGGCTCTGGGACGAATTTTTATTTCTTTATGTAATATAGGTATGACGCAGGCATCCAGGAGGTTGCTATATTAATTTTGCAAAAACGAACAATAAGGGCCATTTATCAACTAAGCTCTAAAACTAATCTTAGGGAGAAGTTCAAAAAGTAGTATACTTACAGCTGCATCTCAATTTATATTAAACTAGCGGCCGCCTGCGGTTTCACCCGCGTGGTTCTCGTTCCCGTGGGAATATCGGAATAAAAAGTAGCCTAAGTTAATCTTTATTACATCAGCTACCTGCCAGTGAAAGTCTCGTCAAAATCGGTCCAGCCGTTTCAGAGATTAGCCGGAACAAACAGACAGACAGACAAAAATTGTAACAAATGTTATTTTGGTATATGTACCGTATATAATTATAATCATATGCAGGTAGTAAAAAGCGGTAATTTTAATATTACAAACAGACACTCCAATTTTATTTATTTGTATTATAGATTGTTTTCTTTTTGTGCGTCGTAATATTAATTTGTATACTTAACATGGCGATTTGCATGGTCGCAATACAAGAGAAGAAGAAGATTAGAGAAGGTATCTTTGTATAAGGGTCCTTCATGGGTTAAGGTATACACATCTTTAACAAGATTCCAAGTGATATGTTACCCTTCGAAAAGTTTAAGAATCATATAAAAAATTGCCTCCTCTATAAGGGCTACTACACTGTAAGTGATTACTTAAATGACAAAGCAACTTGGTCATAAGCAGACAAGGTTTTTTTCTTGTAGTTAATTGTGAGTCTTGTTTTACAAAATTGATCATGTACTACATTCATTCTTACATTGGTTTCGGTGTTTTGAGATGAGTTGTTTGAGTAAGCCATGCTCTCTGTAAACATTACTACGGTGGTGTCGTGTGAGGCGGGTCGTTACGTTCCCTAAAATATGGTTGAGTGAAAGTGATGGCTTGTCCATGCGTCATGCTCGTTAACGGGTGCCATCAGTGGAATGGGTCTGCTCCTGGCTTTTAGTCTCAAAATAATGTTGATTTTTATGTTCTATTGTTTTTGATTTTATTGTATGTAGTAAACCCGGCGAGCATGACCCAGGGTAGCTCATACCCTGTTACATTTTCAAAGTCGTGTATTTTTTAAGTTTCTCGTCTGACAACACTAGCGCGCTCAGTAGCTGGAGGAAGGGGTTCGCAGGGCAGGATAGTGCCATGATCGCAGTGTGGCCCGGGATACCGGCTGCGATATTAGTGCGCATACCTGTTGGGGGGTATGTCACACTATGACAGCGATTAGTCAAATTTTTACCAAAATATTCATTATATTTTTTTTTACGAAGAGGATCTCATTATCTCTTAATTTTAAGTGAATTAAATTCCAAAGAATAATTTTATGTATAATTATAAATTTTTGTAAAGCTATAAAGATTTGTTACTATGATTACATAGTTTATGAAAAACGAGATTAAATAAAAATTATTGTAAAATTCTGAACTCGATTTATTTAATTTCCTATTAAAGAACATTTTATTTATTAAAAAACAAAACAATGAAGTTTATAAAATAACAATAAGAACTAAATTGTGGTACATTAACTTAAGGGTATGTCAAACCCTGCCTCATGCTTGTTGTAACTTTATTTCACCTCATGCTCGCCGGGTTAAGTGAATGTAATGTAGTTATCAGGTATTCTGTGCATAATATATATTTAAAAAAATTATATCACAGATTGTTTCCGAAATGAACTAAGTCCTTTACTTTGCACATATTGGAAATTTTTACACCCGTTTTTCCAATTTTTTTTCTAATTTTCAGGGTTTTCTTACGTTTTCGAGCTCTTTCTGCATTCTTGCAGTCCGCTATTTTTGATATTGACTGATAGCGTTTAGTGCCAAAGCCAAGGCCAAAAAGTGCTAAGTCATTACAGATTCGTTCTAAAATTTTATTTACTTGACTAAGCACGTTTTGAGCATGAAACCTCAATTTCAAATTGAATTTGTAGGTGACTTAGCTAGTAGGGTTTGGAAGATATTTTTTAATCAATTCGTTTTCCTCTAGAAACTTTTTTCCGGCTGGGGTAACGGACACCTAATATTCGTAGGGAAATTTTAAAAGTGGCCGTAAGTTGGTATAGATCAAACTAAAGATCAAATTGACTGTAGTTTATTAATATACATTTAATATACATTTTTTTGGACTCATAAACAAATTTGAAAAGCCTTCAGTAACGGAATTATAGTGGTGGTCCCGCTGTAGAGTATGCTCCCCAGCGGGACCACATTGATTTCGTTTTTACAACGAAACTATAGATATACATTTTTTTTAATTGCGTATACAATTATATACAAATTTTCTACATTTTTTTGATGCTAATTAAATTAACGTAGCTCAAGGTGGTCCCGCTGTAGAGCATCACGTGTCCAATTATATCAGATTGCCGTTGCATAAAGCGTTTTGTTACTGACCGCGTGACTGCATTTTATTCTGCGGTAACCAGAAAATAATCAGCATGAGTAGGTACTATTTAGTGCTAGATTTGGTGCTAGGTGCTATATGCCGTTTTTTTGTGCTGGACTTATGAAAATAGTGCTAAATTTAGCACCGAAAGTGCTAAGTTGGCAACACTGATACTGAGGCTAATAAATCTACGTCGGGCCCATGGAGAGCCCGGTAGAATCTGCCATGTAACTCCTTGCTTTGCCACACAGTGTTGCGGTCGGAAGTACTAAGTACTACAGGTTTGCGCCAGTTTTCTTTTGCTAAAAATAGAGGAGTCAGTCCATTGTCAACAGCAACTACATCTCTATGAGACCCAATATCGACTTGGAGAAAATACTCCCTAAGATTGCATATCTCGCGGTTATGCAATGTCTTAGCATTTAAGAAGCCACGACCACCGCACTTCCGCGGGATATACAATCTCATGGTCGATGAACGTGGGTGATGCATGCGGTGTGCTGTTAGCAATGTACGAACTTTTCTATCCAGGGCATCCAGTTCAGTTTGAGTCCATTTAAGTATGCCAAAGGAATACATCAGTAGCGGCATGACCCATCCATTGTATGCGCGAACCTTGTTTCCGCCAGACAAAAGACTTTTAAGGACTTTTGAGAGGCGCCCCAAGAAACGCTCACGCAACGACTGTTTCATGTCAGCATCGTTGATGCCTAATGCCTGTGACATACCTAAATATTTATAGGTTTCGTTAACGGAGAGAGATCTAAGATTAATAGAATCCGAGAGTTGTGTACCCGTGGATTCCATTATCTGACCACGCTTTACATGCATGACTGCACATTTGTCCACACCAAATTCCATTTTAATGGTATTACTGAAAGCTTCAGTAACCTTCAGTAACGCTGTCAAATGAGAACTGCTATGGGCAAATAGTTTCAGGTCATCCATGTATAGCAGGTGTGATATTACTTGACCATTTCTCCGTAAACGGTAGCCTAATCCTGAATTCTCGAGAAGTGTACTCAGAGGGTTCAAGGCCAGACAGAACCACAATGGACTCAGACCGTCACCCTGGAAGATACCTCGCTCTATTTTTATAGGGTCGCCCTGACCTAGAACCCATCGAGATCCTGGATAGAAAAGGACCGTTCTCCATTTTCGCATGCACGATATCAAGAAAGTGCGTAGAGTTGTATTTATTTTATACAACTCCAGCACCCTCATGAGCCACGAATGCGGTACGGAATCATAGGCCTTCTTATAATCTATCCAGCAAGTCGACAGGTTCTTTCGGTTTCGACGAACCTGTTGGTTAATAGCCATGTCAATGAGGAGTAGCTCCTTAGTACCTCGGGCCCCATTCCTACATCCATTTTGAGAGGCGAACATGAACATAATAGAATTTTGGTCAATGTGTTTATTAATCTTCGACCTCAAAATGGACGTAAGAATTTTATAAATTGTTGGCAGACAGGTGATAGGTCTATAGTTTTTGGGGTCCGCAGTACTACCAGATTTATGGAGCAGATGGGTTATGCCTGTTGTCATAAATTCTGGAAGCGATCGAGATAATAAAGCACTTTGAAATTGAGATGCTAAGCAAACGTGCGAGCTAGGTAACCATTTATACCAGAAATTGTGCAGTCCGTCCGGGCCTGGAGATTTCCAGTTGGGTAAGGAACGAACTGCACAAACTACGTCTTGGTAGTCAATGGTTACTTCATTCATCTCAGGTATAAGCTCACACGAACGCTCAACATCCCTTATCCACGCGCCTTCAGAGTGAGTGACAGGCACAGACCAGATGTTGTGCCAAAAAGTTATCATGGCATCATCATCCGGTCGATGCATATCAGTATCACTCTGATTCGATCGCTCCCAGGATGCATAAACACATCGTTGATCTCTCTCGAACATGCGGTTCTGAGTAAAGCGATCGACTCGCACCCTATACCTTCGAATACGATTTGCCCATGCACAAATTTTCTGCTTCAGGAAGTCAATGCGCTCTGTGACACATGAAATATAATTTTGAGGACTAATACCAGTCCCCAGGAATGCACGCTTCACAAAGCGCATGACCCTAGGGCGCATGTTGCCCTCCCTAAAGCAGCTGAGCTTACCGATGAGTACCCTAGCCTCACTGATACGACGTTCGATCCTACACTGCCAGGCTGGTACAGCCAGACGTGGGCGTGTTGCTGTGTCAGGATTTGGAAATTTGACATGAGCAACACGACAAGCCGTAATAGCCGCACAATACAAGATCGAATGAGTATCAGCCAGGTCTTCACTACTATCAAAGTAATTTGATAGTAGTGAATCTAAAGCACACATCAGCGCCCTATTTTTTTTGTGCATGGGAAAACGCGGAAGCCGAGGTCTAAGGTGAATCGAAGTCGATCGAAACTCCAGAACTACATCTTCAAGAGTACTCCACAAAATATCATTGTATTGGGGACTTACAGTAGTAACCATATCATCTCCACCACCACCATCAGCAACGCCAGCTTGCAACGTGGTCGCGGCAGAAGCTTGAGTTGCCGCCTGCGATGCAGTAGTACTGATATGGTTACGTTGCACCTCTGTACGGAGCCGATCAAGTACAGAGTCATCCAACAAGTGACCCCGTTGAATGGCTCGCACCTGATCCGACAGTCGTTGAGCCGAAACGTTGATAGATGGTTCGAGAGCCTGAAACAGAGAAAGCATCCAAACACGATACGCAGTAAGATTAGTTCCTGCCTCTGTTGCCTCAAAATATGCGCGCATGACATTTTCATTGATGGAAATTGTCCATCGCATGCGCTGCACTCCACCGGGAGCGGGGGCCCTGACCGGAGCCGTTTGCCCCAGAAGCCCCAAACTCTTCGGTGGCCGGCCCCTCCTCCGGCGTACAGGTGGTGGCGACGTCGGCGGAGAGAAGTACTCGTCACTATCGCTCGACACAACTGCAGATGTCAGCTGAACACACGGCACTGAGGCAGCTGCCGACAACTGCGAGGCGGAGCGAGGTGACGAGCCCGGAGGTGGTAGACGTGCTGTTTGGCTTCTCGTCAACATCTATTTATTCATTCAATATCAAATTTTTCTTTGTATTGGTTTTGTTGTGAAGTATGACATTGTCATACAGGGATTCATTTTTAAAAATATTGCAATATAATGTAATCTTCTTTTTGTTTTGGTATCGATGCAAGGTAATAAATATTATGGTACTACAGTTAAATACGAATTTTGACCTTTACATAAAATATTACCGAATAAAATCAATAAAATTGAATAAAATGTGAAAAGAATGATCTGTCACGTTGACTTATTATTATTATTATTATTATATTAGTCGACCACACAGAAATCTTCATCAAATCACAGTTGATTAGCGCGACAACATTATTTAAACTGTTGATATTATGTTGCGCATAAAGTTGTAGATCGTCGGCATAGAGATGGAAAGAAGAGGAGAAATGAGAGGTCGGAGAGTTGATAAACAAGGAAAAGAGAAGAGGGGAGAGTACGCCGCCTTGTGGAACGCCAGCCTCCAAGTCGAGCCAGTCAGACAGCGTCCGATCTACTCGCACGCAAGTATTTTTACCCGCTCCAATGGTTTCTTGCCTCCTGGAGGCAAGCTGACATCTAATTAAAATACTTTGATTAATTGTGTCAAATCACTCCCTGTTCCTATCCAAATTATACCAATCTTAATCTAGACACCTTATTTTAATCATAGAATAAGAAATAATGTCTGTAGTACCAACCTCAAAAGAAAAAAACAATCTCAGTAAGTTGGATCGTTTCCTTAAAAACTGTATTCGTTTCATATATCGATTACGTAAATACGATATCTGTCAACACCGTCAGCAGCTCAATTGGCTCCCTATTCGCGAGCGTAGGAACGTTAGAGTTGTCTGCATGCTCTTCAATATTCTATTAGATCCACTTACCCCAGATTAATTGAAATCCAGATTTCAGTTTCTGGGCGACTCTAATGAACGTAGCCTTCGCTCTAGTGACAACTTTCTCCTGAAAACACCATCCCACTCTTCTGGCTTCGTCTCCCAATCATTTTCTTTTTCGCCTGTACAACTTTGGAACGATTTGCCCTTAAAATATCCGCAGTGCCCCAAGTAAGTGCGTGTTCAAGAAAATGGTCCACGAACATTACTCGAGCTGATTACACTTATCATGATAGATCTGTTCTGACTTTATGTGTTATTTATTTATAGTTGTATGTATATGTAATATGTGTATGTATAAATTATATATCATGTTATTGCTACTTTAGTATGTATACCTTTTAATACTCATATATTTATAAGCATTTACAAATTTTCATTTGTTATTTAATTTTAGTATTTTTTCTTGCATTTAATTAGTTCCTTCTGTTTTCTTTTAACTGTAAATTTTTTTATTGCTGCTGTTCATTTTCTTCCTGACACCCTTTCCAGTTGACTGGAAGAGAATGCATATCAGCATTGAGTCCGCCATTTGTTATATATTTTGCAATAAAGATTAAATAAATAAATATGCACGATTTTGATGAAACTAGGTATTTGGTAGTATTTTGACAAGAAAACAGCAACTTTTCCATACAGTAGGCCCTTGAAGTTGAGCGATACCGACACCTGTATAGGTATTAACGTTAGTACGGAAGGGTTGTCTTAAAATGTGAAGGTAGATGTTTTAGGACCCCGAAGGTATTGTGGAAAAAAAAATCGGGGCAGGAAGTCTCAAAATTTATTATTTTACATGCTTATATTTAATTTTAATTCGTCAATTTTAACATTGCGTTTCTTATTTCTTGTCAAAATAGCACCAAAAACCGAGTTTCATCAAAATCGTCCCACAAACAAAAAAGTTGGCCGCCAACTTGGATTTTTTAGAATTTTAACATTACGTTGCTGTTTTCTGGTCAAAATTGTACCAAAAACCGAGTTTCATTAAAATTGGTTCAAAAACTTAAAAGTTGGCCGCCATTTTGGATTTTTAATATTTATAACATCGCGTTGCTGTTCTCTTGACAAATTGTACCAGAAACCGAGTTACATTAGAATCACCCCATTAACAAAAAGTTGGCCGCCATCTTGGATTTTTCAAAAAATTTATCATTGCGTTGCAGTTTTCTTGTCAAAATAGTACCAAAAACTGAGTTTCATCAAAATCGGCCAACAAACAAAAAAGTTGGCCGCCATCTTAGATTTCTAATATTTTTATCATTGCGTTGCTGTTTTCTTGTCAAAATAGTACCAGAATCCGAGTTTCATCGAAAACGGCCAAGAAACAAAAAAGTTGGCCGCCATCTTGGATTTTTAATTATTTTAACATTGTGTTGCTGTTTTCTTGTCAAAATAGTACCAAAAACTGAGTTTCATCATAATCGGCCGATAAACAAAAAAATTGGCCGCCATCTTGGATTTTTCAAAAATTTTATCATTGCGTTGCAGTTTTCTTGTCAAAATAGTACTAAAAACCAAGTTTCATCAAAATCGGCCCACAAACAAAAAAGTTGGCCGCCATCATATTATTCCCATAGGATAACGTCTCGTTCTCGTGCAGTCCACGCGGTCGAAACCGCGGGCGGAAGGCTAGTCACAATATAAACCTGTGAACTTCGCCATATCTATATACCTTTTTAGTAAGTTAGTCAAGCAAGATGTATAAAATGTAACTCCTTTTTTTCGGCGAAGTAAGACTTACGCGTGACAACCCTTACAGTATTACAACTGTCTGGACATCGGCGGCATTTTCGCCAATGTCAAACGCGATGACTGACTGTATGTAGTAAGTAGACTGGTAGTAGTGAAATCATTTCGCACCGTTCTATGAATGAAGCCTTCTCTCTGTAATAAATACGTAGTAGGTTTTATAGGTACCTACATAAATTTTACCTTTCTGCATTCCTCTATGTTTATTATTGTGCCAAATCTAATTATTTCTTTGCTTTATCAACAAATGAGTGTGAAGTTTCTAACGCCAAAATTTAAAAATTACTTGTAATTAAACCATCTGTTTCTCATAAAAAGGTTAGGAATCAGCGTACTTATATCAGACGGCTCCTGGCCTAAAATTCTTAGAACAGAAATGAAAACGATCGAAAGCGCAATTAAAGTGACTCTTAATAACACCAGCTCTTAAGTTCAAACTCGTTTGCAACAGTGTAGCGCACGGAACGGCAACGCCGCACTTAGCTGCGTCCAAGACCATTATTTTGAATTTTTTGGCGGGAAAACAGTTTTTTGCCTATAATTTTGAAACTAAAAGGCCCAGAGATTTGAAATCATGCCTCGTGTTTGCACCAACTATAAGGTTTTTTTTTATATATAATACGAAACTCTTACTTATACAGTTACAGAGATTCACCATGTGTCAGCCCGTGTTACGTGTCACCAGCTTACACATACTTATCGGTTCGTAGCTCCAAAACTATTTTACCTAAAGATTTGATAAATTTGGTTCTAATTGCATCAATTTTGCAGCAACTTTTGAGGTATAACACATCATCGTACCTTATATAATTACGAAGATACAGATGTGCAAGCCAGAGACACGGTACTTCAGCTCGCACACACTTTTATGATCGTAGTTTCAACAGTATTAGAGTGTGACGGTTAGTTTTTCTGGTTCTCATTGCACCAATTGTGCATTAACTTTTGGACTATAGTCTAAAACCCTAACCTCACTGGTTTGCCTTAACGGCATGTGTAAGCTGGTGACACATTTCTCCAGCTAACACACAAAAAACAACTCATAGTAACGAACTTGTGGTTGCACTAAAATTATTACTGACACGTTTGATTGCACCAACTTTGCATCAAAATAGAGCATGCTTAGAATTTCTCTATGTCTTATGAGGAAGCTGATGACCCACACATCAAAACGGGCATCTTATTTTGTGACGACTGTAGTCTCCTAGCATGCTCCTAGCCACCTCCTAGCGGAGTGTACTGAATTCACTCACACCCGTCAACGTCAAATGTCACAGACTGCATCAAACAGTAGTTAAGAGCCCCCTAGACGAGCAGTTCGCCCATGAAGTTTGACTTAATACTCTGAGGTAACCAGTATTAAGTCGAGCTTCATGAGTTCGCCTCCCGGGGGGCTACCGGCTAAAAAATCTGGATATGGGTATGGGCTTCAAGTGTCATTTGAATTCCTTAATTTGATAGATTTTTGATGAACGTCATTTCGTGTGTACCTTACTCCTTCTGGCCTAAGAGCTGTAAAATCCTTCAGTGACGGATAAACCATTTCTTATTTTAGTATTCAGAACAAACGTAACGCAAGAGTTTATGAATTATTGACGTTTGAACAAGGGCCACACGACCTGATGCTTCAGATTATGGATGCTGAAAATAACAAAAACTAGCTAACGAAAGTCCAGTTTCACTCCCTAGCTGCTCAGTGACGCAAAAATAAATAAGATTTAACACACAAACATCATTCAAAACAGAATAGATCTCTTATAATCGTTGTTCAAACAAGGGCCACACGAAACTGTGTGTACCAGATTTAATTTGTCAAAATATCGATAACCATACCATTTGGAGCCAAATAAAGCAGTCTAGCAGCGTCACGTTTGATATGTGACAGTATACAACACTTCAAATCCGTTCGCATAACAACACATCAATAGAAAAAGCAAAAACAATATTTCGACCCGTCAGACTGTGTGGCCCTTTTTTAAAACCGTCACATTACGTAAATTTGGCGTTACGAATGTTGTAAAGCACATAATAGTCAAAAGAATTTCCGTCACTGAGGATCTAGCTTTACCTGGAACCAATCACTGCAGTAGTTACGATGCAATCCTTGATAAAATTTGTATGAGATTTTTAAAACAGGGTGACAACAATGTACGTACATTAATGGACAAAAAGCCTATAATTGTCCCGTTAGTTAGTTAGTTTTACAGCTTTGCATTCTAGCGACTAAAGTTTCCTAAATATAAATAAATAAATATTTATAACATTGTAAGGTAATTTCAGTTAATATTACACATAAAATCTATATTTTATTAAAGTAAAATAACCGTCTATTCAGTAACTGAAATTAAAAAGCGTGGTGCGCGTTGTCAATATTAAGTTCTTGAAATTCATGCTTTGCAAAGGGCGCACCACGCTTTTTAATTTCAGTTACTGAATAGACGGTTATTTTGTACTTTTTAGTCTGTTACTATTAAAAGTGTGTTTGTTTAGTTTTTTAAACTATATATTTATTTCTTTCTTTTTAGTTTAATCAATGGCAAACCCAATTAACATTAATTAATGCCACTGGCTTCCTTAATAGGATGTAATAAATTACATAATTAGGTACATATAATAAAGTATAAGACTAATTTATTCCTCCCTGTTCCAACATAAGACCCTCACCACCAAGTGTAGCGAATAGGTCTCATCTGAATGAAACAAATGAGTTCGAACTCGAGGGATTTCCTAGTGGTCATTAAGGAGTGCTACTGGCTTCCTCCCTGCTCCATCATCAGGCCCTCACCACCAAGTGTAGCGAATAGGTCTCATCTGAATGAAACAAATGAGCCCAAACTCGAGGGGTTTCCTAGTGGTCACTAAAAAGTGTCACTGGCTTCCTCCCTGCTCCATCATCAGACCCTCACCACCAAGTGTAGCGAATGGGTCTCATCAGAACGAAACGAATGAGCCTAAACTCGAGGGGTTTCCTAGTGGTCATTAAGAAGTGCCACTGGCTTCCTCCCTGCTCCATCATCAGACCCTCACCACCAAGTGTAACGAATAGGTTTCAGTAGAAAGAAACAAATGAGCCAGAACTCGAAGGGTTTCCTATTGGCCATTAAGGAGTGCCACTGGCTTTCTTCCTGCTCCATCATCAGACCCTCATCACCAAGTGTAACGAATAGGTCTCATTAGAACGAAACAAATGAGTCAGACTCAAGGGGTTTCCTATTGGCCATTAAAGAGTGCCACTGGCTTCCTCCCTGCTCCATCATCAGACCCTCACCACCAAGTGTAGCGAATAGGTCTCATCAGAAGGAAACAAATGAGTCAAAACTCGAGGGGTTTACTTGTGGTCATTAAGGAGTTTCACTGGATTCCTCCCAGCTCCATCATCAGACCCTCACCACCAAGTGTAGCGAATAGGTCTAATCAGAACGAAACAAATGAGCCAGAACTCGAGGTGTTTCCTATTGGTAGTAAAGGAGTGCCACTGGCTTCCTCCCTGCTCCATCATCAGACCCTCACCACCAAGTGTACCGAATAGGTCTCATCAGAACAAAACAAATGAGTCTAAGCTCGAGGGGTTTCCTAGCAGCCATTAAAGAGTTCTATTGCCCACCTCTTGACTCCATCATCAGATCAGCTCGATAGTAGCAAATTATTGTATTGTCATCAGATTCATATAGACTTGCAAAGTTTCAGATCAATACGACAATTAAAAGTAGGTTAAAATTGAATTCCAAGATTTTCTTACATTGTGACTTAGTTACAAGTGAAGCTAATAAAAGTGTGGTAATAAAAGAAATGAAAACAAAACATTTTTGATAACAAACAAAACACAACGACTCCGTAGCTCAGTGGTTAGAGATGTCGCCCGGAAAGCGAAAGGTCGTGGGTTCGAGTCCCATCGGAGCTAGTTCATAGTTAATACTTCATTTTCCATTTTTTTATTATAAAAATTGCTTTGTGAATGCAAAAAACTAAAAATTAAAATAACTTGCAATAGTAATTTCATATTTAGCGATTGCCAAATACCTGGAAAGTAATTTCTTTCGCGTGTGAGGGTAGTAATATCTCCACATTGATGAAATTAACGCTGACTATACAGCGCGTAAGAAATATTGGATAAATTCGACGCTTCTCGTAACGACTCCGTAGCTCAGTGGTTAGAGCAGTCACCCGGAAAGCGAAAGGTCGTGGGTTCGAGTACCATCGGAGCTAGTTGTGAGACGGGTCGATTTTTTCTAAATACTTCATTTTCCATTTTTCAACTTTGTTTAAGTTTATTTGTAGGTACATAAAATGATTGACCTGTGATGAACAAAAGAATATTTTAGAATACCTAGTTGGTACCCATAGTACTAGTCTGATCATTATCATTACATAGTATAAAACAAAGTCGCTTTCTCTGTCCCTATGTCCCTTTGTATGCTTAAATCTTTGAAACTACGCAACGGATTTTGATGCGTTTTTTTAATAGATAGAGTGATTCAAGAGGAAGGTTTATTTGTACTTTTTATCCCGATATTCCCACGGGAACGGGAACCACGCGGGTGAAACCGCGGGCGGCCGCTAGTTTTCAATAAATCATTTGTACATTGTGATTGAACTGTGATATCTTTGACATTATTGACATACTTGACACAAAATAACTTGAAAAATGGAAAATGAAGTATTTAAAGAAAATCGACCTGTCTCACAACTAGCTCCGATGGGACTCGAACCCACGACCTTTCGCTTTCCGGGCGACTGCTCTAACCACTGAGCTACGGAGTCGTTCTTTATTCTATAAAATATTTCAATCATTATATATCAATAGAAATACTTCATTTTCCATTTTCCAATAATAAAAATTGCATTGTGAATGCAAAAAACTAAAAATTAAAATAACAAAATAACTTTTTTTAATATGTCGCACTTTAGCGTTAATACTTACCTAAATCAAAAATTGTTGAACAATTTACTGTAGTTTTATTTGCTTAAAATCCTAATGCTACGATAGGTAAGCTACATATATTCTCAGTAAACTTCAATACGATGTCCGCAAAAAATTACTTCGTGGTCACCCTAGCTTATTTTCATACTAATTTTAAACTTGAATTGCATCGTAAGTTCTGCAGTGATTGGTTCCAGGTAAAGCTAGATCCTCAGTGACGGAAATTCTTTTGACTATTATGTTCTTAACAACATTCGTAAAGCTAAATTCACGTAATGTGACGGTTTTAAATAAGGGCCACACAGTCTGACGGGTCGAAATATTGTTTTTGCTTTTTCTATTGATGTGTTGTTATGCGAACGGATTTGAAGTGTTGTATACTGTCACATATCAAACGTGACGCTGCTAGACTGCTTTATTTGGCTCCAAATGGTATGGTTATCGATATTTTGACAAATTAAATCTGGTATACACAGTTTCGTGTGGCCCTTGTTTGAACAACGATTATAAGAGATCTATTCTGTTTTGAATGATGTTTGTGTGTTAAATCTTATTTATTTTTGCGTCACTGAGCAGGTAGGGAGTGAAACTGGTTTTTCGTTAGCTAGTTTTTGTTATTTTCAGCATCCATAATCTGAAGCATCAGGTCGTGTGGCCCTTGTTCAAACGTCAATAATTCATAAACTCTTGCGTTACGTTTGTTCTGAATACTAAAATAAGAAATGGTTTATCCGTCACTGAAGGATTTTACAGCTCTTAGGCCAGAAGGAGTAAGGTACACACGAAATGACGTTCATGTTATTTGATGCTTTCTTCTGTGAAACGTTGTCAGCTAGGTATCGTTATACCCGACGCCATAAAATAAAAAACTGATAGTGCCTATTTTTTCTATAAAATTGACTAAAAGTTCCAAAAAACGTATGAAGTTCATATCCATAAAGTTACGCGGTAGCCCCCCTGGGGGGCTACCGGCTAAGAAATATGGATATGGGTATGGGCTTCAACTGTCATTTAAAATCCTCAATTTGATAGATTTTTGCTGCTTTGTTCTATTGAACGTTGCTAGCTAGTTATCGTTATACCCAACGTCACAAAACAAGGAACTGATAGCGGCTATTTTCTTTATAAAATTGACTCAAAGTTCCCAAAAACGTATGAAGTTCATACCCATATAGTTACGCGGTAGCCCCCCTGGACGGGGCGCGACGCCGGCGGCCGGCGGTGCGCTGTGGTCTGGTGGTCTGTCAGTTGGCAGCAATCGGCCACACACTCAAGCCTCCAGTACACGATGGCCGATCATGGTCGGCGACCATGACCAATACATCGTACATTGACACTTTTGAACGAACAAGTTTAACAAGGTTCTTTCAAAACTGTCAATGTACGATGAATTGGTCATGGTCGCCGACCATGATCGGCCATCGTGTTCTGGGGGCTTGACAGTTTCGTATCACAGATCACCTGTATGTAGCAAGCTACATAGATGCCGCATGACAAATATTTTGTTCTAATTCAAAGTCACATTTTTTTGAAGAGGGGGGCAAGAGACGTAACACCGGACACGTGATTGGCTCAAAAAAGTTTTAGGTTTCTTGAATTGGTCAATTTAATGACAATAACTTTTTCATCAAAAAAGTCTTGAATGGGTGGTAGGAAAATATTGACGATTCATAAGTACATATTTATTATGTCTAAGTGAATAAAGAATATTATTATCTATAACTTTATCATCGGTCCTCTAGTGATGTGACTAGCAATATTATTATTATTATGTCGATAAGCCACTTCACGCACGGGAGCCGGGAGGTATCTCTAATGATGATAAGCTGAAACATCTAGAAATCCTAACCTTTTGAAAAAATGGTTGTCTATTAAAGTCGGTTTACGGACGATAATTTTACGTGATAACAATATGCCGCTGGTTATTCAAATGTTTACTTTTTTTGCATACACAATGCAATTTTTATGATTGAAAAATAGAAGTTTTTTAAATTTCATAACAAAAAAAATAAAAAAATGTTTGAAATAAGTAAATGATTCTTTATTCATTATATTGCATTTAATTTACCATATTCCTAAATTTCATAACAAAACTACTGTTTTCATACAATAACAAAAGTTAGACATTTCGCGAATTGGTAATTATGAGAATTGGTCCTTGCGCGAATTGCTCGTTTAGAGAATTGGACATTTCGCGAATGGTCAATAAGCGACTATAATAGTCATTTCGCGAATTGGGCATTATGCGACTCTAAACCTATTTTTTTGCAAAAATCCTCCATTTTCAATTTTTCATTATGCCGCTGTCTCTCATCGCATCACAAGCCAAACGCTTGCGAGGTAGAAGGATACCTTACCAGCGACAGCTTCGCTTATATGGTTGCTTTAAATTGCTGAAAGGCCTATATAATTACTCATATTAATAGAGTATCGGCATTAAAATTGCTAAAAATTAACGGTGTCATCATGTCAGCCGAACCACGCCTTCTGCTGGGCATAGGCCTCCCTCCCACAAGGATCTAAATCATCATCATCCAGCGGGCATAGACATATTATATTGTATTTAATAGAAAAAAAAGCAAAGATAATATTAAAATATAATAAAAGCATTCAGTGCACATCAAACCTACTACGCTACCCGTTGCATTTATTTTAATAAGAAAAATAATAATATCGTTAAGGAAAAATTACCATTCAAAACATATTTAATATAAGTAGATTACCTTTTCGTCAAAAGAATGCATTTTTTAAACTTTTCGTTATTCATTTAATGAGCGATTTTCTGAGAGGCCATTTAAAAAAAAAGCTTCCAATTGCTTCACTAGATGGCGTTGAATAAGTATGTACATGTCTATGGTATATTTTAGTATGAAACATATTTAAATTAATTACTTTTTAAAAACCCAAAGGCACAAATTATATAGGAAACTAATAATATATTAAATAAGTACTACTGTGAGGAACGGAAACGAAATAGGTAAATTTAAAGATTTAGGTAAATAAATAACATCTGTCTGACGTTCCGTTGGTGCCGTGTAGTGCCGGCACATAAATAGAATAGCACTACCCCCTCTCTTCCCGTGGGTGTTGTAAGAGGCGACAAAGGGGAAACTGCCATCAGGAGATGGGCAGCAGCGTCTCCAGGTTACAACAGGCCATACTGCGATCGCCAACCCGCCTGCCAAGCGTGGCGATTATGGCAAACCCCCCCAAAAAAATGGATACACAACCAAAAAATCGGCCCCCAGTCCCCGGCGGCCCCGCTATTCCTAGTTACGGTAGCGGCTATGGTAACGGCGGGGCAGGGGGTGCTAAGAATCCCCGGGTAGGCTCCGGCTACCAACACCGACGACTCGACCTGGCAACCTACAACACGCGCACATTGAGGCTCGACGAAAAGCTCGTAGAGTTGGAAGAAGCAATAAGTAAGTTACATTGGGATATCATTGGGTTATCTGAAGTCCGAAGAGAGGGGGAGGACTCTATAACCCTGCAATCCGGTAACTTACTTTACCACCGGGAGGGCGACCAACAGTCCATTGGTGGTGTCGGGTTCATCGTCCATAAATCCCTTGTCAACAACGTGATCACCATCGGAAGTGTCTCGAGCAGGGTAGCGTACCTGATACTCAGATTATCGAAACGATATTCGCTGAATGTTATCCAGGTCTACGCTCCGACCTCAAAACACGATGATGTTGAAGTGGAGGCTATGTATGAGGAGATCTCTAAAGCCATGCATAGCTATAAAACCCACTACACGGTTGTGATGGGGGATTTCAATGCAAAGTTGGGGCAACGTTGCGGTGATGAGCTGAGAGTGGGGCAATTTGGATTTGGGCAACGGAACGATAGAGGCCAGATGCTGGCAGAATTCATGGAGAGGGAGAACCTCTATATGATGAACTCCTTCTTTAGGAAGCCCGTAAGCCGCAAATGGACCTGGATCAGTCCGGACGGTAAAGTCAAAAACGAGATCGATTTAATCATGTCGACGAAGAAGCACATATTCAATAATGTCAGTGTGATCAACGCTGTTAAGACAGGAAGCGATCACCGTATGGTGAGAGGCACATTGAATATCGATATCAAGCTCGAAAGATCGCGACTGATAAAATCCACGCTCCGACCAATACCAGCTCAAATTCAAAACCCCGAGTGCTTTCAGCTCGAGCTTCAAAACCGCTTCGAAGCCCTTGAGAACAGCATAGACGTGGACGATCTATACAACATGGTGGTGGATACTGTCTGCACGGTAGGGTCTAAGTACTATAAAACCCGCCGTCCCAAATTGAAGAAACTCTCCCGTCAGACTCTCCTACTCATGGATCAGAGACACGAAATGAAGCTGCAGAACTCAGCGGATGCCCATCGCTATCGACAGCTTAATAGACAGATATCTAAGTCTTTGACGCGGGACCTTCGCCAATTTAATACCGAGCGTATTAAAGAAGCCATTGAGCGGAACAAAGGCTCCAAAGTGTTCGCGAGAGATCTGTCTATCGGGCAAAGTCAATTGACGAGGCTGAAAACTGAGGAAGGTAGCATCATTTCGTCAACACCTGAAATCCTGAGGGAGATTGAGAGTTTCTATGGACAGCTATATTCCACACAAACACCTGTTGAAAGCAAGGCTATAGACCCTAGAGCCAAGCTTACCCGACACCATACCGAAGATATCCCGGACGTCAGCCTGTACGAGATTAGAATGGCTCTCAAGCAGCTTAAAAACAACAAGGCGGCGGGCGATGACGGAATCACAACAGAGCTTCTGAGAGCGGGCGGTAAGCCGATACTTAAAGTCCTCCAGAAGCTTTTCAATTCAGTCATCCTTGAGGGCAAAACGCCAAAGGCATGGGGCAGAAGCGATGTGATGCTGTTTTTCAAGAAGGGTGATAAAACTCTCCTGAAGAACTATAGACCCATCTCGCTTCTGAGCCATATCTATAAGTTGTTTTCGAGAGTCATTACGAATCGTCTCGTTCGCAGGTTCGACGACTTCCAACCTCCCGAACAAGCCGGGTTCCGGAAAGGCTACAGTACCATAGACCACATTCATACGCTGCGGCAAGTTATACAGAAGACCGAAGAGTATAACTTGCCACTTTGCTTGGCGTTCGTGGACTATGAGAAAGCCTTTGATTCGATTGAGACTTGGGCGGTGCTGCAGTCTCTCCAGAGGTGCCAAATAGACTACAGGTACATCGAGGTGCTGAGGTACTTATACCAAAACGCCACCATGTCGGTCCGATTACAGAACCAGAGCTCTAATCCTATCTAACTACAGCGAGGTGTGAGACAGGGAGATGTCATCTCTCCCAAACTGTTCACAGCTGCGTTGGAGGATATTTTTAAGCTGCTGGACTGGAAAGGATACGGCATCAACATCAATGGCGAGTACCTAACACACCTACGGTTTGCCGATGATGTAGTTCTTATGGCAAGAGTGGGTCTTAA
The DNA here is from genome assembly GCA_949710035.1 of Crambus lathoniellus. Classification (NCBI taxonomy): domain Eukaryota; kingdom Metazoa; phylum Arthropoda; class Insecta; order Lepidoptera; family Crambidae; genus Crambus; species Crambus lathoniellus. The sequence continues at coordinate 28,195,783 of OX453310.1, forward strand.
GATGAACATGGACAAGACGAAAATCATGTTCAATGCCCATGTTGCACCCGCTCCAGTTAATGTTGGGAACATTACACTTGAAGTTGTTGACCACTATGTTTACCTAGGACAGACGGTCCAGTTAGGTAAGTCCAACTTTGAGAAAGAGATCGCTCGTCGAATCCAGCTCGGATGGGCAGCGTTTGGGAAGCTCCGACATATATTCGCGTCCGAAATACCTCAATGTCTCAAGACGAAAGTCTTTGACCAGTGTGTGTTGCCAGTAATGACCTATGGAAGTGAGACGTGGTCTTTTACTATGGGTCTCATAAGAAGGCTCAAAGTCACCCAGCGAGCAATGGAGAGAGCGATGCTTGGTATTTCCCTGCTCGATCGAATCAGAAATGATGAGATCCGCAGGAGAACTAAAACAACCGACATAGCTCGAAGGATTGCATCATTGAAGTGGCAGTGGGCGGGACACATAGCGCGGAGAACCTATGGCCGTTGGGGCGGAAAGGTTCTCGAATGGCGACCGCGTACCGTACGACGTTCCGTGGGCAGGCCCCCTACAAGGTGGACCGACGATCTGGTCAAGATCGCGGGAAGCCGCTGGATGCGGGCAGCGCAGGACCGATCGTTGTGGAGATCCTTGGGGGAGGCCTATGCCCAGCAGTGGGCGTCGTTCGGCTGACATGATGATGATGATGATGACGTTCCGTTTTACGTAAAAAAGTCGCGTCAAAGTAAAATTTATAACGTTCCGTTCCTTCTAACTGCATAGGTGGGACAGCGCCATCTAGTGGCTGAGCTTTCAGAAAATCGCCCATTGCATAGGTGGGACAGCGCCATCTAGTGACTGAGCTTTCAGAAAATCGCCCATTACTACAAATTATTTTTCACAGAGGTCAAGTTAAACTGGAGGTATAATGACAAATTTCAGAGCGCCGTGATGTCATATTGGCAAGGTTGTTAAAAAGTAATGAGCGATTTTCTGAGAGGCCATTTAAAAAAAAAGCTTCCAATTGCTTCACTAGATGGCGTTGAATAAGTATGTACATGTCTATGGTATATTTTGGTATGAAACATATTTAAATTAATTACTTTTTAAAAACCCAAAGGAAACTAATAATATATTAAATAAGTACTACTGTGAGGAACGGAAACGATATAGGTAACTTTAAAGATTTAGGTAAATAAATAACATCTGTCTGACGTTCCGTTTTACGTAAAAAAGTCGCGTCAAAGTAAAATTTATAACGTTCCGTTCCTTCTTACTGCATAGGTGGGACAGCGCCATCTAGTGGCTGAGCTTTCAGAAAATCGCCCATTAATTTAAATATGTTTTATACCAAAATATACCATAGACATGTACATACTTATTCAACGCCATCTAGTGAAGCAATTGGAAGCTTTTTTTTTTAAATGGCCTCTCAGAAAATCGCTCATTAGAAGGAACGGAACGTTATGAATTTTACTTTGACGCGACTTTTTTACGTAAAACGGAACGTCAGACAGGTGTTATTTATTTACCTTAATCTTTAAATTTACCTATTTCGTTTCTGTTTTTCACAGTAGTACTTCATCATTTCAGCCGTACGACGCCCACTGCTGGGCATAGGCCTCCCCCAAGGATCTCCACAACGATCGGTCCTGCGCTGCCCGCATCCAGCGGCTTCCCGCGACCTTGACCAGATCGTCGGTCCACCTTGTAGGGGGCCTGCCCACGGAACGTCATCCGGTTCGCGGTCGCCATTCGAGAACCTTTCCGCCCCAACGGCCATCGGTTCTCCGCGCTATGTGTCCCGCCCACTGCCACTTCAACTGAGCAATCCTTCGAGCGATGTCGGTCGTTTTAGTTCTCCTGCGGATCTCATCATTTCTGATTCGATCGAGCAGGGAAACACCAAGCATCGCTCTCTCCATTGCTCTCTGGGTAACCTTGAGCCTTCTTATGAGACCCATAGTAAAAGACCACGTCTCGCTTCCATAAGTCATAACTGGCAAAACACACTGGTCAAAGACCTTAGTCTTGAGACATTGAGGAATTTTGGACGCAAATATATGCCGGACCTTCCCAAACGCTGCCCATCCGAGCTGGATTCGACGAGAGATCTCTTTCTCGAAGTTGGACTTACCTAATTGGATTGTCTGTCCTAGGTAGACATAGTGGTCAACAACTTCGAGTGTAATGTTCCCAACATTAACTGGAGCGGATGCAACATGGGCATTGGACATGATTTTCGTCTTATCCATGTTCATCTTCAGACCCACTCTTTGGGAAGCATTGCTGAGATCTTCGAGCATTGTGTTCAGGTCTTCCAAAGTCTCAGCCATGAGAACTACATCATCGGCAAACCGCAGGTGTGTTAGGTACTCGCCATTGATGTTAATACCGAATCCTTTCCAGTCCAGTAGCTTAAAATTATCCTCCAACGCAGCTGTGAACAGTTTGGGAGAAATGACGTCTCCCTGTCTCACACCTCGCTGTAGTTGGATAGGATTAGAGCTCTGGTTCTGTAATCGGACCGCCATGGTGGCGTTTTGGTATAAGTACCTCAGCACCTCGATGTACCTGTAGTCTATTTGGCACCTCTGGAGAGACTGCAGCACTGCCCAGGTCTTGATCGAATCAAAGGCTTTCTCATAGTCCACGAACGCCAAGCATAGTGGCAAGTTATACTCTTCGGTCTTCTGTATAACTTGCCGCAGCGTATGAATGTGGTCTATGGTACTATAACCTTTTCGGAACCCGGCTTGTTCGGGAGGTTGGAAGTCGTCGAACCTGCGAGCGAGACGATTCGTAATGACTCTCGAAAACAACTTGTAGATATGGCTCAGAAGCGAGATGGGTCGGTAATTCTTCAGGAGAGTCTTATCACCCTTCTTGAAGAACAGCATCACATCGCTTCTGCCCAATGCCTTTGGCGTTTTGCCCTCGAGGATGACAGAGTTGAAGAGCTTCTGGAGGACCTTAAGTATCGGCTTACTGCCCGCTCTCAGAAGTTCTGTTGTGATTCCGTCATCGCCCGCCGCCTTGTTGTTTTTGAGCTGCTTGAGAGCCATTCTAATCTCGTACAGGCTGACGTCCGGGATATCTTCGGTATAGTGTCGGGTAAGTTTGGCTCTAGGTTCTGTAGCCTTACTTTCAACAGGTGTTTGTGTGGAATATAGCTGTCTATAGAAACTCTCAATCTCCCTCAGGATTTCAGGTGTTGATGAAATGATACTACCGTCCTCAGCTTGCAGCCTCGTCAGTAGTACTTATCAGTACTTATTTACTTTATTCTAAGTTTCCTTTGGCTTTTAAAAGTAGTTAAATATGATTCATACCAAAACATACCATAGACATGTACATACTTCGTTCAACGCCATCTAGTGAAGCTTTTGGAAGCTTTTTTTTTAAATGGCCTCTCAGAAAATCGCTCATTCAAATTTGAATTCAATCATTTGAATTCCTTATTCTGATAGATTTTTGCTGCTACCGCCAGTAAACTGGGGGCTACCGGCTAAGAAATCTGGATATGGGTATGGGCTTCAACTGTCATTTGAATTCCTTATTCTGATAGATTTCAGGGAAAAACTGGGGAAATGAAAACGTTGGGGAAATTTTTGGGGAAATGTCGCCTCAATAGCAATGCTGAACCGCAAAATCCGCAAATGCGTTGTCATTACCTATTAAATAGTTAAAAGCAAAATAATACTTTATGCACTGTGTTTTGATTGTCGGATCAATTTAAACATAAACACGTAAAATTTGGCTCATATATTGAGACTGCAATATACATGTTATTACCTATGTGCTCCAAATTTCATTCTATTTTAAGGTCTTCACGTGAATATTTAATAAATAGTTGCCAGTTCTGTTAGCTTAAACATGGCTTGAACTTGGCTTGGCTTGACACGCTTGCCGCGTGTTAATATTAAAATGTTAACTTTATTGTCAAATACAATGTTTTACTTTTGCTGAATGCCAAACCAGTTATTATAAAGCACAAGGTAAATTAGGTAATCTTTCCATAAAAATACGACAACATAAATTTGGGGAAAAAAGTACGAAATAGTATCGTTTTGGGGAAAAATAAAATCATATCTGGGGAAATTTCACATCCATAACTTGGAGACCCTGTTCGGTTGCCAAGTTGTCTGTCATTGTCACTTGTCAATGTCAGTCAAAGGAAGGTCAAAGTCAAATCAATTCTTCGTGAATTCGTCATTCATTCTTATCAGCCGCCTGTTTTCGCTGAAATATTGCTAAAGTTTTAACCCTAAGCAGTTATTATTGTATACTTCTCAAAAACCATCAATATACGTTATTTTTTTAAAGTTTACTCAAAGCAAAATGCCTGTCAAAGCAGTGTGTGTTCTCAACGGCGACGTCTCCGGCACAGTTTTCTTTGACCAGAAAGTAAGATCTTTTTTGTATATCTCTGACAAATATTTCAAATTTTGGGCCAAAGTCTTTCAGACTTTCACCCCGCTAAAGTATTATTGAAAGATAAACTAACCATTACGTAACCTCAAAAACATTCGAACCGGTTATACCTGTCATAGTTGTACCTACCTACTTACCTCCATCATAGAACTTATTTCTAGAAGTAAAGTACTTTGGCATTAGTAATTCGCATCCCGAATTAGGAATTGATTAGGGTTGATTTTTATAGGGGTTGGTTACCCCTTTCAATTGACACCCCCCCCACCCCGCGGAAATGCGTGTTTTTTTTTTTACACGTGTTTGAAGTTACGTGTAACGGAACGTTATTTTGCGTTATAGTAATAACTTTTAGGTTGTGTTATCCCTTATTTTTAATATTTAGTATTTATTTATTATTATTTATTATTATTCTTCATAAATATATTGTAAAAACAATAAACAAAATCAAAATAATTATTTTTATGATCATGAAACGGAACGCATTTTTGGAACACTTGGAGTAATTTTAATACTATGCAGTCTCCACACAAGCAAAGTTATAGTTTTTTCAACTTGGAATGAATGGTTAAAAATTAGTGACAGAACCGAATTAGTAAACCCCGACCTCACGTGGTACTAGTCTGCCCTACCCCTAGAGTGTATATAAAAGCCCGGAGGCGCGGAGGGAGAGCAGCCCCCGCGCGCTGTAATAAATCGCAGGCACCATGTGCGCCGAAGCGGCTGAGGCTGGTCGCCGCAGGCGACCAAAAAGCCGAAGCTGCGTAGGGGAACATGAAGTGCCTGCGGTTTGTTACGCAGGGGCGGAGGGGCTGCACTTCCCGCAGCGCCGGAGACGTTCGGAAGCCTTTATATTCAATGAGTCGACTTGTAGGTCATTGACCTTCCTAAAAAAACTACATGTTTCCATGTCTGGAGGGTGGAGGAGGAACTCCCCCCCCACCCAGCCCTCCCCTCTCATCCCATTCCGAAAGACTTTATATTCAATGAGTCGACTTGTAGGTCATTGACCTTCCTAAAAAACTACATTTTTCCACGTCTGGGGGGTGGGGGAGGAACCCCCCCCCATCCAGCCCTCCTCCCCTCCCATCCCGTTCCGAAAGCCTTTATAATTAATGTGCCGACTTGTAGGTTATTGACCTTCATAAAAAAAAAACTACAGGTTTCCGCGCCTGGGGGGTAGGGGGGAGGAACCCTCCTTCCCCCCCTCCTCCCCCCCCCCCTCCCCCCACCCCCCACTCCCTTTCATACTAAATCGGGATGCGAATATCAAATGCAACCCCGTACTACGAATAATTGAAATCTTAAGCATAGATTTTATGACGGTAACTAGTATTTAATTAGAATAATAAATCTGATATAAATGTTTATTTAGTCCATTATTCAATCTAATGTCTCATAATTAGATAATGTGTAGGTGTAAACATCAATCCAATTGTTTTTCAGGATGAAAAGTCACCAGTAGTGGTATCTGGCGAGGTCAAAGGTTTATCAAAGGTATGCAAAAATAAGTACTTAATTTGCAGCATGCATATTTGCATAACATTTAAGCAACTTTGTTATTCAAATTAGCTTTAACTTTTTTGACGACCGATTTGGCGCAGGGGTAGGATACCTGCCTTCTGCGCCAAAGTTCTCGGGTTAGATCCCCGAACAAGACAAAAATTTGTGTGTATGAACATGTCTATTTGTCTTGGCCTGGGTGTTTTCTATGTACATTAAGTATGTATTTACAAAATAAAAGTATATAATTATATATTAATTCAATATCTAGTTTCCATAACACAGTTTCTTAAAGATAAACTTAAACTACTTAAACAACTACTTTACTTTAACAGTTACTTAAACTACATATGAGCTAGATAATTGGTGTGATTTTGAAAGTTATTGATTTATATATAACTGGTTTTAGTAGGTTAGGTACTGCATTAGTTTAAATTGTTTTTTCATATTTCATCCCATTGCCTAATAACTTTATTAAGAATTTTGAAATAAGCATAACTGGAGTCTTACTCATCTCTCAAATGCTATGACAACAACTTCAATGACATTACAAAATAACTGACCTTGGTTGTTTTTAAGTAGTAGTTATTCTTTATCATTGAGTGTTCATGATAGTACAAATATTATCTATAAGTACTATTGAAAATTGCAGCATAATGATTACTCACATAATTATTAATTAGCTATAATGCCCGAGCTTCACCTGCGTGTAATGCCATTAATTAGCGCGCTATTTGATATATTTCGCAGGTGTAGCCGGGTCTTAGCGCACTAATTTGATACAATGAGCGTGCTAAGACGCGCATGCCGTTATTAACGCCGTTAGGCGTCACGCAGGTGAAGCCCCGGCATTAAAGTCACTTTAGAAATATGAATTGTAAATTTTCAATAACTTGTTGTAAATCTATACTTTATACCTATTAATGTAATATAATTATATTAGGATTTGATGCCTTTTATGAATGGCCTCTGCAGCCGCGGCTGCTAGTATTATTATATTAGAAGTGCTTGCTTGCTTACAATTTCGAAAAAATGATTGAACTTTGCTCCTACGTCAGCCGCTGTCACTTAAACTTGATTTACTGTTGACCCAACTGGCCTGGCCTAGCGGAGTTTTGTTCACAGTTTTTTTTGTAGAAGATACGATATGGAACAAGAGATGTTACCTATTTTGACAAAGTAAAAGTTAAAGTAGGGTAAAGAATATTTTTTTGAGACTAATAGTGTCTTAATTTAGTCTAAACGTGATACCTATAATAATGTGTAAAACGAAATCAATTGAAACACTCAGGGCAAGCACGGTTTCCACGTGCACGAGTTTGGGGACAACACCAACGGCTGCACGTCAGCCGGCGCCCACTTCAACCCCCTGAAGCTGGAGCACGGTTCGCCCGACGCCGCCGTGCGCCACGTGGGCGACCTCGGCAACATCGACGCGCCCAGCGATGGAGGCGTCACTAAGGTAACACTACTGGGGAACTGGGGGCCAAGCCTGCTAACGTTAATTCATAATCGTGTCTCAATCATGTTTCAATTGTAGTTCAGTTGTAGTGTTTTTTTATATTAGTTATTAGTACTGATATTTTGCCACTTGTAGTTTATTACTGCTACTTTATTATGCAACAGAAATATACAAGTTATAGGTTGAATTTACTAATATTATTAGCTTGTACTTGTATATTTGTAACTTTATTACGCAACATAAAAGTACAAGTTACAACCAAAACCATAGTATTAGCAGGGGGGGCTCACTCCGCAATTCAATCGACTACGCGCTGTCTACCGTGAGGTAGAGAATAGGCGGGTGTCACGCGCGCTCACCGCTCAGTTGTGCATGCGACACCACGCGAGAAAGAAGTTACTTATTTTACTTTCGCCACACTTTCGCGCCAAAACACACGTGTGGTGAGTTACCGGTTTTACCCATAGCAAAATCCGTAATATTAAATATTACTGTGCGGCCTTCGGTTGTTTTAACAACGACAGAAAGAGACCGGATTTAAAATTTCATCATCTTCCTAAAAAACCTGAAAGGTACCTAAGTTTTTTTGTGTGACTATACTGTCTTATTCTAAGTATCTATAATACTTAATGATCCGAATATTTGATTTAAGGACCCCCAGGAAGGATTTAATAGAGCATTCACAGTTATTATATTATTCTAAGACAGAAAGTAGGTAGATATTTTGTAATTTGGAAGGTAGGTACCTATTTTAAAAGTGCTACAGCTACTTTCTATTGATTCTTTTTCCCTAATAATAATTATTCGTAGGTACCTAACCTAGCTATGTAGGTATAAAAGCGAGAATCACTTTGTCAATTTTTATTTTTGACGTAATTACCTATGCTAAGGTGACCCACCTTCCTTAACCACTGAGCTACGGAGTCGTTACGGCCTGGCCACGAAAATGCGCGGCGGCCTTCGGCGGCGGCGACACGGCGACGGCGACACGGCGACGAGCGAATTGCGCAATCATTGCGCGCTCGCAACAGACGTCTAATCAAATAAGTCAATGAGACGCGCCAACGGATGCGCAATTCACTCGTCGCCATCGCCGCCGCGCATATTCGTGGCCAGGCCGTTAGAGTATTCGCCCGGACAGTGAAATGGCGTGGGTTCGAGTCCCATCGGAGTTAGTTGTGATGTGAGACGGGTCGACTTTTTAGCGACTCCGTAGCTGAGTGGTTAGAGCATTCGCCCTGACAGTGAAAGGTCGTGGGTTCGAGCCCCATCGGAGCTAGTTGTGATGTGAGAAGGGACGACTTTTTCTCATTCATTAATAAAAATTGAATTGTGAATGCAAAGAAGTAAAAATAAAAAATCTAAACTGTCTGTATTTAAAAATCATTTGCGCTATTTGTTGTTCCTTTTACCACTTACCTGCTTACTTCGCCGTTACATTGCAGTCGAGTCGACCGGCGACCCTACGCTGCAACCAAGACCACCCAAAACCAATTTGGCTTAAGCGTTTCCGAGTAATAGAAGCGTATTACGTACAGCTACGGTTCAATTTCGCTTGTAATGAACGGTAAATTAGTTAGGCAGGCGTGCGGGTGCAAATTATTTTAGACCTAATTGTCGCGTGGACAAGATTGATAATTTATTGTAACTGTTTTGGAAGTGAGCCTTCTGCTACAAATATTATTCTGTGGTATTAGCTTGTACTTTGTTATGCAATAGGCCCCAGGTGTAGGTATCCACTTCTCTGTTTTGGGCAGTTAGGGTCCAGTTGCTACCCGCCATATTCTTGATGTCATTCTTCCAATGCATTTCTTGCTTTCTAACAAAGTGCCCAACTTATCCCCACTGGAGTGTCAGTCAAGGCCGATGTCAGTTACTTACTCTGTTTTCTGAGCCACTTGTTCGACTTCCGGTCTCTCAGAGTAACACTTAATAACTTCCTTTCCACTGCACTTTGCGCGACCCTCAGTTTGTGTTGGTTTCCTGGATGATTGAAAATAAGTTTGTGTATGGTACTAGTCTAAGCAACAAATGATCGAACAGTAGCCCCCTTTATTACGACTCGACTCAAAGTATGTTAGATAGAACCATGAGTGCCACCATCAATGATCTGTGGGTGAGAAACGGTCTAGGTATTCCTGAGCTGACTGCTTGTCTTATCGTGTTGTAAAAGATATCCTTGTATTTTATTACCATTATAGACTAGCGGTCGCCCGCGGTTTCACCCTCGTGGTTTGCGTTCCCGTGGGAATATCGGGATAAAAAGTATCCTTAGTGTTATTCCAGCCTATAATCTAGCTCTGTTGCAATTTCATCCAGATCCATTCAGTAGTTTTTGCGTGAAAGAGTAACAAACTCACAAACTCACGCATTTATAAGATTATTAGGATTTGAATGTACGGCACATCTTGCAGTTTCCTCAAACCATTTTGTCCGCAGGTGAACATCCAAGACACGCAGATCTCCCTCACCGGCCCCAACAACATCGTGGGCCGCACTCTAGTCGTGCATGCGGACCCTGACGACCTGGGTCAAGGCGGGCACGAGCTCAGCAAGAGCACGGGCAACGCCGGCGCCCGCATAGCCTGCGGGGTCATCGGCCTCGCCAAGGTCTAGACCGGACCATGTTTAATGTTGAAACCTACGCTAGGTATGTATGTGGGTGGTGCTTGTTGTCTGTGATGGTATCTATATCTATATAGCATGCGCATAGCCTGCGGAGTCATCGGCCTCGCCAAGGTCTAGACCGGACCATGTTTAATGTTGAAACCTCCGCTACGTATGTATGCTTGGGTGGTGCTTGTTGTCTGTGATGGTATCTATATCAATATAGCAAGCGCATCACCTGCGGAGTCATCGGCCTCGCCAAGGTCTAGACCGGACCATGTTTAATGTTGAAACCTACGCTAGGTATGTATGTGGGTGGGGCTTGTTGTCTGTGATGGTATCTATATCTATATAGCAAGCGCATAGCCTGCGGAGTCATTGGCCTCGCCAAGGTCTAGACCGGACCATGTTTAATGTTGAAACCTCCGCTAGGTATGTATGCTTGGGTGGTGCTTGTTGTCTGTGATGGTATCTATATCAATATAGCAAGCGCATCACCTGCGGAGTCATCGGCCTCGCCAAGGTCTAGACCGGACCATGTTTAATGTTGAAACCTACGCTTGGTATGTATGTCTGGGTGGTGCTTGTTGGAGTCCACAGATCGCCTGTATGTAGCAAGCTACATAGATGCCTTAGTCTACGTACGCACAGGCAGGCGGCTTGCTTGGCGCCTAGAGCCTAGCGAGTCACCTTAGTAAAACGAATGTTCTAAAATGTTCGCGACCGGCCGCACTGCGCGCTTTGCGCCTAGCTAGCTGCGCTAGTAGAATGGAGGCCACTAGGCTCTACGCGCCAAGCCAGCCGCCTGCCTATGCGGACGTAGCCTTATGACAATAAGCGATTGTCTGAGAGGCCATTTAAAAAAAAAAGCTCCCAAAAGCTTCACTAGATGGCGTTGAACGAAGTATGTACATGTCTATGGTATGTTTTGGTATAAATAATTTTTAAATTATTTACTTTTAAAAACCCAAAGGAAACTTAAATAAATTAAATAAGTACTGATAGGTACTAATGTGAGGAACAGAAACGAAATTGGTAAATTTAAAGATTTAAGGTAAATAAATAACATCTGTATGACGTTCCGTTTTACGTAACAAAAGTCGCGACAAAGTAAAATTTATAACGTTCCGTTCCTTCTAACTGCATAGGTGGGACAGCGCCATCTAGTGAGCGAGCTTTCAGAAAATCGCCCATTGGGTGAAATGGTTTCCATCAAGGTGGCTGATCACCCGTCCGGCTGCGCTGGCGTCCCCCCTTTAAATAATAATAATAATAGGTATGTATGCCCGGGTGGTGCTTGTTGGAGTCTACACTACAGACCACCTATATGTAGCTACATAGGTTATCCCAATGTCCCAATTTTTAGTGGCGGGAAAGGGGGGGGGGGGGGGGGGGGCGAGAGACGTAACATTTCAATTACAATGACAGTGAACAGAAACGGCGTTGACAAGCATCGTCACTTATCAGTGATAATGATAAATGTCGGGTGCCTTAAATGCGGTATCTATTGGTGGTTATCTATGTTAGAGTCTCAGGACCACTCGACTTACACTGTCGCCACTTAAAAAGACGCCCATCTTTTTTCGTCGCCAAGAAATATGTGCATTACATTGTAGAGATAAGGGTGAATTGGTTATGTGAAGTTTCAGATTGACGCTTCGACTTTTTAAGCTGTGTAAGTGTTTTTAAGCGGGTATTCATCTGGCAACCCTGTTGGGCCCAATTACTTGCCCAATGTAAACGGTGGAAGCCGAGTCGAGTAGTACCTCAGTTACTCGGCCCAGTTCACTAGGCCGAGTACCTCAGTTACTCGGCCCAGTTCACTAGGCCGAGCTGCTCGACCATTGTAAACTATGCTTTAATATGAGGCTGGCTGTAGCGACGACGCCACTGCAGCGTTTCCGCGGCTTTTCTTCTGCTCCTCTTTGCATAATTGATTAGAATGAGATGGCGGCGTCGCAGCCATGCATCTTGATGAGATACAGCTCTTACTGTGAGCTCACGAATTTTCACTCTTTTTATGTACTGTACTGTAATGCCACAAAAAGTAATGTTTGCATGTAAATTGCAAGATAGACAACTGATTTTAATTATAATACTAACATATTAACAGGAGATGACAAAAAAGTGGGTTTTTACTCTGAATAATATGTAATTTTTCTATCATCATCATCATCATGTCAGCCGAACGACGCCCACTGCTGGGCATAGGCCTCCCCCAAGGATCTCCACAACGATCGGTCCTGCGCTGCCCGCATCCAGCGGCTTCCCGCGACCTTGACCAGATCGTCGGTCCACCTTGTAGGGGGCCTGCCCACGGAACGTCGGAATTTTTCTATAAGTAACTTAATTATCAATTTAATAAAAATTGCAAACATGTATTTTTATTATAATTCATGTCTCATTAATAATTGATTCATCTTGTACATGTGGGGCATGTATTTTGTAAAATGGGTTAGTCACTATGTTGTCTGAAATCAAATGTGGGATTTTTTATTTTGTATTTTGTCCTAGTAATTTAATTTAGTCATTTAATATTTTTCAATGTATAAGCTTGGAGATTTACTGCCTTGCAAAACTTGAAGGATTTTAATTTAATGTTTCATATTAAAGTGGTCAAATTATTTTATCTTTTATTAATTAAACAATCTGAATTCTCCAAAAACTTATGTTTTATTGTTACAGATAGATCTTCAGGTTGGGTCAAGAACTCTGTGCAGGTACTAAAGGAATTGAAGAAATTTTCACAAAAGCATATAACATAGGTTTTAACTTTTAATATTACTATATCTAAACCCAGTGGGCTTACTGGCTTCTATATCATTATTATTGGAGTTAAGAAATTTAAACCAAATATGTCTATGGTCTGTTGTATAAGATAGTTTGTAAGTTTGAACCAGTGTTTTGGTATAGCATTCCTTGCATTTCTTATTGAACAAAGTGGTTACATAATAATATTGTTTTTGTTTTTTAATTTGGTGCAGTTCAATAAAACTTTTTATTTTATTTTTGTTTTCTTTTTTTTCTTTTTATTTTTTAATAATTATACTATGTTGTTCTATCTCTAGAGTGTTAAAGCTGCTATTTGAATATGTAAAGTGTTGACAAACCAGCAATAAAAGATTACAAAAGTAATAAAAACAAAGATTAATCAGTTTATGTGTACTTTAATTGTCCTATAGAATATATTTTATAACCTGTATTTGTGATAAACACATTACATGAAGAGTCGTGAGACTGGAACATCATAGGTGAACTTGGGTTCCACTGCCACGGGCTATCATCACAGCTTTGGAAGCTGCATGAAACCCAGTAATGGTCCATGTGTCTTGTATGTGCATATTCTGTTAGACTTCTACACACTGCTTCTATGATATTAGGTGTGAAGAAACCCTTGACAATGAGTATTGCTATCCTATTAGTTTCTAAAGCATTTTCACTATCTGGTTGTCCATATGTGCTAATATAAGTCTCTTTAGGCTCCATACTGACTTCATGTGCCAGCATTCCAACCCATTCATGCATTTCGTCAACATCAACATCTTTTAAAACTGGCACTTTTTCTATTGATGGGCTAATTCTCTTTGTTTCTAAGGAGCAAACTGAAACGTTTATGCCTCTATCATCAAAGTATTTAGCAATGGACGATGGGCACACATTCTCATTATTTGGTTCCCAAAATATATGAAAATCAAATGGCTCCAATTTGCCAAGGCTCCACTTCAATTTATCAACATGGTGTAAATTCTTCAAGTCTAATTTTACTTCATAAAAACGATGGTTACGCTTAGTTCCTTCTAGGCCAAGAGTTTGGTAAACAAATTCTAAAAGGTGCAATGTGAGACACCCTTCAGGATTCACCGCAACACAGTTTTCTACCATACAGTTCCTGTTGGTCGATAAACAGTAAAATCTCCCATTTTTCACAAAACTTTCAATAAATGTTGGCACTAGGAACTCGTTTATGGAACAACCCGTTAGTTTGTAGTATTCTGTATCTTCTAAGAGCTTTTCTTGAACCATATTCGGGATCTGGATTTCATCAGGACAAGTAACTATCACACTTTTGTAGAAATTATTCATTTTTATTGTTTTCTCCACTAAGTCGAAGTCTTCACATTCTTTTGAATAAGTCATTACTTTAGGTGGAGGAAAGTTAGACACTTCTGGGCACAACATTTCGCTTATTTAATTAATTAATATTCACAATTTAACCTCGTAAGTCCTCGCGTACTTATACAAGTACAAACTAAGCATAGTAGTTCAGACCTGACTTTTAAACCAGTGTTGCCAGTGGCCGATAGTCAAAAGTAACACAAGGCGGCTCAAAAAGTAACATTTTCACGAGAAAAGTAACATTTCTTATTTTATGTAGAAAACGACTGTTACTGTAATATTACAATTACACACAAAACATTTTTTTTATGAAGATTACGAATGCCCTGCCAAAAACGAACTAAAAAGTTAAATAACAAGTATCATTGCAGTCGGGGGACCGTTTTAGGGAACTGAATGCAATGACACTTACTATTTAACTTTTTAGTTCATTTTTAGCATTTCAGTCGGGTTTTTTTATAAATTTTTTTCACACATTTTAGTGACAAATTATAGTTTTGGAATGTGCTCCAAGTGATTACTTTCTCTGTGATGTGCTCAATGCTCATCAAGGCCTTTCATTTGATGTCCATATTGTCATAATAGAAAAAAAACACTACATGAAAGTGGTGTCGTACAGTTTTCTAAGTATACAAAATAAACAGTACTTATTTCAGTTGCAAACAGGACCTTGTTGTTGTATTCCTGATTCTCATATCCTGAAATATGTAGGTACATAAAACCAAGATAAAACCATAAAACTTTTACTTAGCTACTATAAGTAATGTTAGTTAACTTGTGTGTGTGTACAATACAAGTCAACACGACGACAAACAAAACAAACCAACCACTTTAAACATTTAAAATATATTCTACTACTCGATCGACTTCAACCAAAGAAACTTCACAAGTTTAAAAAACCGTAATAAATAAACTTTGATCTGTTTTCGATCGAAGTTCGTGCTGTGCGACTATGGTACTCATTCTTCAAGTGTGAGAAAGAGATAGAAAATAAAACGACGGCTCAAAATCAAGTACACAAATGAAAACTTCCTTTGGTGCGTTCCGTTTCACGTTTATTTTTCGTTTGCTGGAAAGTATTTGAATATTTTTTATTAAGTCCTAAAAGTAACGTAAAAGTAACATTTTGACGCGTGTAACATGGAGGTAACATGAAAGGGTAAAAAGTAACATAAAATGTTACAAAAGTAACATTCTGGCAACGCTGTTTTAAACTTCATAGCAAGAGTAACTACCTAATGTACTTGCCCAAGTACAAATTCTTCATTCCCTTATTACAGAGTAGTTATTTTTTAATAGCAACACTGATATGGCTATTCTCCTTCATTAGTCTATGCTTAATTCCGCCATGTTAGTCAGGTATCGTCAACTGCCAATGTCAGTGTCATTATTTCACAAATATCGTCTTGGTCGAGTCGCCGGCCTGCACCAGGTAAGTTAATCGGTTTATATCGAAGCTATCTTTTGTTTTTGTCTTATTTCAGATATGTATTAGTAAATATATATTACGATAATTGTAATTTAAACAAAATTTTATAGAAATATTTGTATTTAAGGCGGTTTATGATCGGTCAAAATAATTTGTACTTGACATAGTACGTTAGGCGTTTGTTACACAAATTACTGTATATAATTTGTACTTGTGAAAGTATCTTCGGTCTATATACAAATACATGTTATTTTTATCATTTTAGCTTTCAACATAAATCAAATTGAACAAATTTTCAATAACTCCGACTTCGAGGACTCGGACTTGTTGTAATTAGCTGAAATGATTATTGAACCAAAACTGCTGCCTGAACTCAACGAAATAGAAGACTACTTTAGATGACACTGAACCACTTGTTAAACGGCGCGCAGATAGGCCAGAAATATTACCCATACCATCAAAAATGCGGCGCTTCCATGGTAATATCCATTTACCAGACAACCTGGACAGATGTTAAGATCTCTAATACTTGTAAGTGATTTTATCAAATGTCAATTAAGCAGTATGTCAGTAAGATTCTTGTTAACATTTTCCAAGGGTTTTCTATTCTAAGAAGTATAATGATACCATTAATTGTCTACAAGATTGAGCTTTATATTTTTTATTTCAGTAAAGTGAAGTTTAGATGAAAAATATGAATTGATATTTCAATAAAACCTTTAACAATTTGATGTCGTTTTTGTTATTTTATAAAAACCTAACGTACTTACAGGAGTACAAATTTTTTTCATTGTTTTCCTTTCTAAAAATATGCTACAGATGCTAAACATGCCGTAAAAATAAGAAAAAACTAGGGAGCACTTCAATAACTACATAAAACCGACAATTTTTATCTCGGTCTGAAGCCCAAATCTTAGTTTGTACTTGGTATAGTACATTCGGCAGATACGAATACTGCTCTTGAAAAAACACAGGACTTACGAGGTTAAGTAAACAATAACAATCCCAAGTAGTAAGTCATGAAGAAGTCCAAACAAAGAAGTAAAATAACCTCAAAAAAATTACAGACAGCATGAAATTGACATTGACAGATACGTTTCATTTTACGTGTTACGCTCCTTTCCATGAAAAATGGTTAACTAAATATTATTCTATCATTTAACCCTTAATTTGTCAGCTGGGGTGTTTCACACCCCAACCGATATGTTACAAAACTCATAACTTTAAAACTTGTAATTAAATAAAGCGCTGTTCTTTCTGGGTAGCTTCGTAAATAAGTACAATAATACGTTTGAAGTTCACTAAATCTTTATTTTGCTAGTCGCGAGCTCGCGTGCCGGACTCGATGTAGGTCATGTAGGTAGACCTGGGGGGCTACCGCGTAACTTTTTGGAGTAATTGTGTTCTGTGAGGTAGACTCGATTATGAGCGATTGCGCTAGTTAGAGCGTGTTTGAGATGCTCGACACCTCAAAAACGCGTGCAATGGCCATATAAAAATTTCAATCACTTATTGTAGTCCGCCAAAATTTTAAAATGTCATTTGTTTCAATAAATTATTGATTAGTTTAAAAATGGATAATGGATCGTAAGAAAGAGGAAATGTTTCCTTTTAGAAAGATCTGACTATATTGTGTTTGTTATTTAATTTAAATTATTAGGATAATTTTCTAATACGCCCCACGCGACATTTTTAGGCGCGCCCAATTAAGGGTTAAATAATGACAAATTAAGAATGTCTATTCTATAGGTAATAATGGTAAGTACCCAATCTCATTAAAAGTAGGTATCTTCCGCGATCTTGTCCACTTCTTCATGCTAGGTAGGTAGTTGCCCTAACTAAATCATACGACACGCTAAAATTGAAAAAAAAATGTAACGTTTATTAAATCTCTATTTTCTTAACAACTTAAGCTATTCGTAGTTGGTCGGCGGGTACGGCCTTGTAGAGAGCTTCCACGTCATCCACCACCCCCTCCACGATGGCGCGCACGATGGGGGGCGCCACCTCCTTCATCACGTCGCGCCAGTTCACGTTCACGAAGTTCTGCACTGGACCCGCTGGAATCAAAGAAAACTTTAACTGTTTAGGTGTTGGAAAAATGTGATAGTAAAAAACCACGAGCCCTCTAAGTAGCTTTCAGGCGGGATTCGAACCCGCGCCTCCCCGGGAATCCCGCCCGATGCTCTGACCAATGATGCTCCGTGGTTTTTTACTATCACATTTTTCCTATACTTACAAAATTGCATTGTGAATGCATAAAAATAATATAAAATCTCTGTTTAGGTGTTTCTCAAAAAAATATTTACTTACATGGCTTGTATACCTATAGGTACAGTGCCACAACCTTTTCTGTTCCGGTGACAGCGGCGCTACGTACGTTTTTCTTTTTTTTGTAGCAATTTAACCGGCCCTGACTTCTAAGAACTTCAGCCGCCAGCAGCGCTATGGTTGGACCAAGGAATTTATATGTACGTAGTACTTATAAATTCCTTGTGTTGGACATCAACTTGACAGCAGAATGACATTTAAAGAAAACACGCTAGTTTCACATTTTGGCCACCGGAACAGCAAAGTTTGTGGTACTGTAGGTATAAGCCTACTGTCCACAGAACACGGAAAGATTTTTTTCTCTTGCAGAGTACTGTCCTAAAGCCCCCAGTACAGGATGGCCGATCATGTTGGCCGACCATGATGGGCCATCGTGTATATACAGGGGCAGTTTGCGTGTGATTGCCGTCTGCGAGCTACGCAGACTGGCCCTGTACTGTACACGATGGCCCATCATGGTCGGCCGACTAATCGGCCATCCTGTACTGGGGGCATTGTATTTTTTTATCGCAAAGTGTAAGTAGGTATTTATGGCACAGGTGGACTTAATGATAGTGATGAACGTAGCGACTCACCTAGGATCTTGTTCCCATTGAAGAGGTTGTCGAAGTGGAACTGCGTGCCAGTCTTCACCTGGTAGGTGTGGTGGAACCGCTTGATGTGCCAGTGCTGCTGGCCGTCGGCGCCCTGCACCGTCTCCATGTCGTTCACAGTCTTTATTATTATGTCCTCTGGGGACAGAAAACAAAGGAAGGTATAGTGGTTATGTTTGAAATGTTGAAAAAAAATATGTAGGTAAGTGTCTCAGGGGTGGGGGGGGGACATTGCCGAATATTTGATGGTATATTTTCCCCTCGCCCTGGATCGTTGTAGTCAGGTCACCCTGCAGCCCCCTCCCCCTGAATGGGTAGGATAAGCAACCGCCCGCCCAACTTGTAGTCGCCCTGCAGCCTCACCGCGAGCACCGAACAGACACAGCCTGCTTGCCTTCATGACAAGTGATGACAGTAGGTCCACTATTGGTGTATTTCCCCTCCCCCTGAATGGGTAGGATAAGCAACCGCCCGCCCAACTTGTAGTCGCCGCAGCGTCACCGAGCACCGCACCGACACAGCCTGCTAGCCTTCATGACAAGTGGTGACAGTAGGTCCACTATACTTACGGATCTTAATGGTGTATTTCCCTTCCCCCTGAATGGGTAGGATAAGCAACCGCCCGCCCAACTTGTAGTCGCCCTGCAGCGTCACCGAGCACCGTACTGTCACCGTCTGCTTGCCCTTGTCCATATCCGTCCTGGACAATAGAAGAAGAATAAGCGTGTCATCGTTTTTAGCTGGCCACTTAACCAAATACCTACCTCTCGTAATAGCCAGTCCAGTAGCCTTGTCATAAATAGGGCAGCTAAGATATAAAAATATCATTAGAAAGACAGTAAGTATAGGTAGGTACTAATTTCCTGAAATTGAAACTAAATAATCTAAAAAAAAAAGTTTGATTACCGTTTAAGGCGCTACTCGGAAAAAGTATGGACTTTTTGATTTAAAACTATAGAACGGTTACAGTTGTTATAAATCTGGTAATAAGATATATATTTCTTCATACCTTTATCTAGACTCGTATAGTTTCGGAAACACGATTTTATGATTTTGCCTCGACACTTTTTCTTTTCGAAACTACCTCTAAAAAATACGAAATATCAAGATTATTCTTAAATGGGGTTACATATACTATTGAAAATTGGTTTAATTAGTGGACACCAATAATATTTAGGATCGTGTAGAAGCATTTTTTTAAAAATCGCTAATACGAAGTGATTTTGTGTTTTTTTTGCGTAATGTGCAAAATTGGTCTCGCTCCTGTGCGCGTCGTTTTCTCATTGCTATCTCGCTTTAGCATAATTTTTCCGAGTATCGCCTTAACGAAATGGACAGTTTGTAAACTCGGTTCTATGTAATAGAAGTGATCGCGAGTAGCGCGTTCGAGCTGAAAAGTCAAAATTTTAAAAGCCCAAAAACTGGCCACCGTTTTTTTCACCGCCGGCGCCGGGCCGGACACGCATCCAAAAATCTTAAATATAACTAGCTACCTATATCATTAACTAGCTAGAACCACCCAAATCCACTCGCTTCTGTAGGTCTAGCACAACTTAGCGCGACTCTTTGTCGCGCTCCTTTCAACCAATCAGCACGTCGCTTTAAGTCACGCCCGCTATCTACGAACGTTCTGATTGGTTGAAAGTGCCCGCGACTCTTTCTCACTCGAGTCGCGCTCAAGTTGTGCTAGCCCCACTGGATTGCTTGAAATACAAATGTGGCTAAAAGACTGAAACGAAACCACATAATATGATTAGACGGTGGTGCAATGGCTCCCTGCTCTAAAACAGCCCGTTCATTCAGCACATCTGATTATAGTCTGGCGACTGATTGCAGATCCGTTACATAAAAATAAAAAAAACTAGCTAGAACATTTTGCTACTTATGTAGGTACCTACCTATACCTAACTACCTACATGTTTACTTTGATTGCAATGAGGAGTCCGAGATATTTCACTACCTATGAATTTATGATGAAGTCTTCTATGTAGGTAGGTAATCAGATCAAGATCAGTAAGATTAGCTGGGTACCTACCTAGCTACTACTTACATGCTATGTCCGGCTAACTATGATAAAACCGAGACAATCGTAACATAATTATCTTAATAATTGTTGTCGTCAAGTTGCTTAATAATAGTCACTACATCAATGGTTAAGTATCTCAATTAAACGTGGAAGAGCTAGGCAAGTGAGCCATTTCAAAGACCTTGCCAGGACCAACAGCCATATTAGTAGCTCGAAGATAAGTAGGTATTATAAAAAAAAAAACACCGATATGCTTTTAAGCACATCTTAAGTTTTCGGCTCCTGAAAAGTTGCAAAATACCTACGTAAGGAAATTAAAAAGTCCACACAATAATTCAATAGCGCGTTTAAATCCTTTAAAAGTTGTTAGGTATTAGCTTTTAAATAAACATGAAATAGGTATACCTACAGAACTCATAGCACTATTTTTTGTGTGGCTTTGTGTAACTTTGAAAGATATATGGAATTGTTTTAATCGAATTTATCCTTACGCGAATTACTACTTACGCGCTGTATAGCCAGCGTTAATTTCATCAATGTGAAGATATTATTACTGCCCTCACACGCGAAAGAAATACCTTTCCAGATATTTGACAATCGCTAAAGATGAAATTACCTACTATTGCAAGTTATTTAAATTTTAACTTTTTTGCATTCACAATGCAATTTTTATTATACTTATTGAAAATTTTTAAATGAAGTATTTTAGAAAAAATCGACCCGTCTCACAACAGTCACAACCAGCTCCGATGGAACTCATTTTTTCTAAAATACTTCATTTTCAATTTTTCAATCCATAAGTTGTTTAACAAAAAAAAATACCACGAAATTTAATAATTTCTTACCTATCCATGTTCTACAGGACTTCCGAGGCAAACTCTCACCTCTGAAATCCACTTTTCTGACATTTCACTAGATTTAGTTTGGTGAAACGACATATCATTGAACTTGTTTAAAGACGTCGTAAATAAGAATATTCCACATCTTCCGTGATTTCTTGGTATCCCTAGGGATTTCGTGAAATCTCTGATTTCCTAATATCCCTGCTACATATGCACTCACAATTTTATAATAGGTAGGTAGCTAATAAAGTATTCTAAGAAACAGTAAACTATTGACTTTTCATTCTGTTTGCGGAAAAACATCTTCAAATAAGTAGGTATACGTCATTGTCACGTTATGTACGACGACGTATTTCATACTTATTCAATACAATGTTTATTTAAAAAATAACCAACACGTAGGTAGTTAGGTGATCGGTAGGTACCTACCTACATATCGTTTATTACGCTACACAGATTTGCTACATACAGGTGATCTGTGTTACGCTACTGTACCATTGATATAGGTACCTATATAAGGCGCTACTCGGAAAAAGTATGGAATTTTTGATTTAAAACTATAGGACGGTTTGAGTTGTTATAAATCTGGTAATCTATATAATCACTACATAGTATAAAACAAAGTCGCTTTCTCTGTCCCTATGTCCCTTTGTATGCTTAAATCTTTGAAACTACGCAACGGATTTTGATGCGTTTTTTTTAATAGATAGAGTGATTCAAGAGGAAGGTTTATATGTACTTTTTATCCCGATATTCCCACGGGAACGGGAACCACGCGGGTGAAACCGCGGGCGGCCGCTAGTCTATATATATAAAATTCAAAGTCCTGACTGACTGACTGACTGACTGACTGACTGACTGACTGACTGAGATATCAACGCACAGCCCAAACCGCTTAACCTAGAGACTTCAAATTTTGCACATAGATACGTTATACAGTGTAGGCATCCACTAAGAAAGGATTTTTGGAAATTCGACCCCTAAGGGGGTGAAATAGGCGATTAATGTTTGTATGAAAGTCCGTCAGTTTTGAAGTTAGGATCTTCAAATTTTGTATTTAGGCTGGCAATTGAAAATTAATATTTACCTGTGTCAGCGTTTTTGACAATTCCACCCCCGAAGGGGTGAAAAGGGGGATGAAATGTTGTATCTGGAAAGTCCTTCATTTAATTTATTATTTAGGCTTATGGTCGGAAAGTAAAATAAATAAGCAAACACATATTTCGTATTTTTTCGGAAATCAACCCCTTAGAGGTTAAATGGGATAAATAAACCTAATATGGATGTCGTTATTGAGGTTTTATGGAATGACGATTGCAAAAATGGCATTTATTTTGATGTTTAACACGCTGAACATGATTCAACCCCTAAAAGGTTGCAATAGGGGTGAAATATTGAATGAAAAATCAGGGGTAAAATAGACATTTCAACTTGAAACTTGGTAGGCTTACTTCTTAAAACAAATAGGCAACCGATTTCGTAATTTTCCCAAAATCAAACCCAGGGGGTAAAATAGGGGATGAATATGTGTATGAAAGTCCGTCAGTTTTGAAGTTACGATCTTCAAATTTTGTATTTAGGCTGGCAATTGAAAATTAATATTTTCCTGTGTCAGCGTTTTTGACAATTCCAACCCCGAAGGGGTGAAAAGGGGGATGAAATGTTGTATCTGGAAAGTCTTTCATTTAATTTATTATTTAGGCTTATGGTCGGAAAGTAAAACAAATAAGAAAACACATATTTCGTATTTTTTCGAAAATCAACCCCTTAGAGGTTAAGTGGGATAAATAAACCTAAAAATCGATATGGATGTCGTTCTTGAGGTTTTATGGGATGACGATTGCAAACATGGCATTTATTTTGATGTTTAACACGCTTAACATGATTCAACCCCTAAAAGGTTGAAATAGGGGTGAAATTTTGAATGAAAAATCAGAGGGTAAAATAGACATTTTAATTTGAAACTTTGTAGGCTTACTTCTTAAAACAAATAGGCAACCCATTTCGTAGTTTTCCGAAAATCAAACCCAGGGGGTAAATAGGGTATTGAAACCTAAATCATCTTAAGTACCCTAAAAGTTCTTGGTACCTAAGCTACTCAGAACTAACTTTTTGATTGTGAAACAGACACTTATTATTTACTAGCTTCCGCCCGCGACTTCGTCCGCGTGGACATTCGAGAAAATACTTAGGGGACCAATAACCAGGATAAAAAGTATTCTATGATTTAATTTCATAAAAATCCGATCAACCGTTTTTACGTGATTAGGCGGGTCCTCCCTCACCAAGTGAGCAGCCTCGTGCGAGGCCCTCCGCACGTGGGAAACGTTCTGCCTCGCGCGAGGCTGCTTGCTTGGTGAGGGAGGACCCGCCTAATCACTTAAAAACGGTTGATCGGATTTTTATGAAATTAAAACATAGAATACTTTTTATCCTGGTTATTGGTCCCCTAAGTATTTTCTCGAATGTCCACGCGGACGAAGTCGCGGGCGGAAGCTAGTAATATATAAAATTCAAAGTCCTGACTGACTGACTGACTGACTGACTGAGATATCAACGCACAGCCCAAACCGCTTAACCTAGAGACTTCAAATTTTGCACGTAGATACGTTATACAGTGTAGGCATCCACTAAGAAAGGATTTTTGGAAATTCTACCCCTAAGGGGGAGAAATAGGGGATGGTTGTTTGTATGAAAGTCCGTCAGTTTTGAAGTTAGGATCTTCAAATTTTGTATTTAGGCTGGCAATTGAAAATTAATATTAACCTGTGTCAGCGTTTTTGACAATTCCGCCCCCGAAGGGGTGAAAAGGGGGATGAAATGTTGCATCTGGAAAGTCCTTCATTTAATTTATTATTTAGACTAATGGTCGGAAAGTAAAACAAATAAGCAAACACATAAGTATTACGTATTTTTTCGAAAATCAACCCCTTAGAGGTTAAATGGGATAAATAAACCTTAAAATCGATATGGATGTCGTTATTGAGGTTTTATGGGATGACGATTGCAAAAATGGCATTTATTTTGATGTTCAACACGCTGAACATGATTCAACCCCTAAAAGGTAGAAATAGGGGTGGAATTTTGAATGAAAAATCAGGGGTAAAATAGACATTTCAACGTGAAACTTTGTAGGCTTACTTCTTAAAACAAATAGACAACCCATTTCGTAGTTTTCCGAAAATCAAACCCAGGGGGGTAAATAGGGGATGAATATGTGTATGAAAGTCCGTCAGTTTTGAAGTTAGGATCTTCAAATTTTGTATTTAGGCTGGCAATTGAAAATTAATATTTTCCTGTGTCAGCGTTTTTGACAATTCCACCCCCGTAGGGGTGAAAAGTGGGATGAAATGTTGTATCTGGAAAGTTCTTTATTAAATTTATTATTTAGGCTTATGGTCGGAAAGTAAAACAAATAAGCAAACACATATATCGTATTTTTTCGAAAATCAACCCCTTAGAGGTTAAATGGGATAAAAAACCTAAAAAATCGATATGGATGTCGTTATTGAGGTATTATGGGATGAAGATTGCAAAAATGGCATTTATTTTGATGTTTAACACGCTAAACATGATTCAACCCCTAAAAGGTTGAAATAGGGGTGAAATTTTGAATGAAAAATCAGGGGGTAAAATAGACATTTCAACTTGAAACTTTGTAGGCTTACTTCTTAAAACAAATAGGCAACCCACTTCGTAGTTTTCCGAAAATCAAACCCAGGGGGTAAATAGGGTATAGAAACCTAAACCATCTTAAGTACCCTAAAAGTTCTTGGTACCTAACAAGTTCTTGGTACCTAAGCTACTCAGAACTAACTTTTTGATTGTGAAACAGACACTTATTATTTACTAGCTTCCGCCCGCGACTTCGTCCGCGTTGACATTCGATAAAATACTTAGGGGACCAATAACTAGGATAAAAAGTATTCTATGTTTTAATTTTATAAAAATCCGATCAGCCGTTTTTACGTGATTAGGCGGATCCTCCCTCACCAAGTGAGCAGCCTCGTGCGAGGCCCGCCGCACGTTGTAAACGTTCTGCCTCACGAAGTCGCGGGCGGAAGCTAGTAAGATATATATTTCTTCATACCTTTATCTAGAATCGTATAGTTTCAAAAACACGATTTTATTATTTTGCTTCGACACTTTTTCTTTTCGAAAAGATCTCTAAAAATACGGAAATTCAAGATTATTCTTAAATGGGGTTACTTACACTATTGGAAATTGGTTTAATTAGTGGACACCAATAATAATTAAGATCGCATAGAAGCATTTTTTTAAAAAATCGCTGTAGTTTTTTAATACAAAGTTATTTTGTGTTTTTTTTGCCTAATCTGCAAAATCGGTCTCGCTCCCGCGCGCGTCGTTTACTCATTGCTATCTCGCTTCAGCAAAATTTTTCCAAGTATCGCCTTAACTCAATGGCTACTAATAAACACCCAATCATTATCCACAACTCTTTGATATATAAAGAACCATGTTTAGAACATATTCTGTCACACGATACAAACGTTACCATCGAAGAAGGTAATTTGATATGTTTGGTTTAAATGCTCTTTTTCAGACTAAAATACTTAATAAAAAAATCTTTTTGCAAGTTATTTAAAGTTAAGGTTGTGAGACGGGTCGATTTTTTCTAAAATAAGTACCTACTTACTTACTTCATTTTTGCGCTTAAGGCGATACTCGGAAAAAATGTGCTGAAGCGAGATAGCAATGAGAAAACGACGCGCGCGGGAGCGAGACCGATTTTGCAGATTAGGCAAAAAAAACACAAAATCACTTCGTATTAAAAAACTACAGCGATTAAAAAAAATGCTTCTATACGATCCTCAATATTATTGGTGTCCACTAATTAAACCAATTTCCAATAGTGTAAGTAACCCCATTTAAGAATAATCTTCACTTTTCGTATTTTTAGAGGTCTTTTCGAAAAGAAAAAGTGTCAAGGCAAAATCATAAAATAGTGTTTTTGAAACTATACGATTCTAGATAAAGGTATGAAGAAATATATATCTTATTACCAGATTTGTAACAAGTGTAACCGTCCTATAGTTTTAAATCAAAAAGTCCATATTTTTCCGAGTAGCGTCTTAATGCTGTAAACTTTCATGTATTTTATGTAAATAATACTGTAATGTGTAGCAATGAGCCCTCCTAGTTCAAGCCTTCAAGCATAAGTATATGCGCCTAATATGACCCCCAGACCTTAGAGTATATATTTAGCCAATGCTCTAAGTATACTCACTTGAGACCCTCAATGATGCAATCCTTCATCCCAGTCACGACCGTATCCCTGAAGGTGAGCTGCAGCCCCCCCTGGTCCCCCTTGATGAGAGCCAGCCTCATGGGGTCCAGGGACTTGATGCCCAGCTCAGGGACCCCTCTCGCGAAGATCGGCAGCGCTGCCTGAGCAGACGCGACCGCGCAGGATGAGTCATTTTCCGGGCATGGCTTTATGAATGGAGCTGGGAAAAAATACTTACTTAAGTATAAGTATTATAGTATAGGAGAAATGTGATAGTAAAAACCACGAACCCTGCAAGTAAGCTTTCAGGTAGGATGATGGGTGGAAGGGAGCTACTTGTAGGGCTCGTGGTTTTATACTATTTTATTTTTCCTATGCATAAAAACAATAAAAATCTCTACTTACATACAGGATAATTTTTTTATCAGTGCACAAAATTTTAAGATCGACTCAAATTCGGTAAGTGAACAAATTTCTCCTAGAAACATAGGTCGAAAAATGACAAAAAAAATTTGGCTCTTCATACAAATTGGACTGATCACGTGATCGATTTAGTATGGGAAGTTCAAAATTTTTTGTCATATTTCGACCCATGTTTCTAGGAGAAAGTTGTTCACTTACCGATTCTGAGCCGATCTTAAAAATTTGTGCACTGATAAAAAAATTACCCTGTATAAACAGTAGTCTAGTAGGGCAAGGTCGTAAGGCAAGGTCTGGGGATGGCCCTCAGAGACTCAAAATTACCTAAATTTAAACTAAAGTTTGTTGTCTTCTCACTTACTTCGTCTTCTAGTGTCAACTAGTCTAGCGTTCAAAGGTTTACATTTCTTTACAAGTTTCATATCTTTTTAAATACAACTAGGTAGGTAGGGTACTTAAGGTATGGTATGGTATTGTAGGTAATCAGATTTTTTGAAAAATACTTTTTTCTTCGTAATCTATAGGTACTTGTTGTCTGTAACTGTGTCATTGTAAATAAATAACTGCATGATGCTGAATAGTTCGTTTACGAGTAATATTTCGATTACATTGGGAATGACATAGCTATGCTTTAACCGCAAAAATAAGGTATTAATGAGGTTGAATGAATTACGTCAGGAAATACGAAAATGCGTTGGATGCAGTTTTGTTTTGTAAAAAGACATAAAACTGCATTCAAGGATTATCTAAAATTCGCATGTTTCACCCAGGAATCGAACCGGCTAAAAATATACAAAACAACATCCTGTAGTTTTCTCGCATCAATCGATGAGGTCAATCGTAACGTAAGGATCAAATCTCTCTTACAAACATGATAAATTAAATGAAAGGAAAATAATAAAGCATGACGAATTTGATATCGAGTCTAATTGATGTTGTAGGTACTTTCCTTTACAAAAGCTGTTATTTAAAAATAATCTGTTGATGAAGTTTTGTTTCTTAAAAATAAAATAATGTTTAGTTTCAGTAAAATGAGTTTACTAAAGGATTTAAGGCAGTTTCCGTCCAGGGGTCCTTAATTTTATTCCATCCTGTATGTATACATTGATTGTTTTATCTACAGTACAAGCTTTAAGTAGGTACCTACTTACTTTGCTTGCATAGATAAATAAATAAAATAATAAAAATCATTTATTCGTGAAATCAGCAGATAGTGCATAGTATAGTATATTTAATTCACGAATAATTGACGACCCCTTCGTCGTTTGACGTAAGCACCGGCTTTCAAGGCGCCTCTGTCACTGAGGTCCAGGACTCGATTCCCGTTTGGGTAAATGTAGAAACTAGATGATGACTAGCCGTAGTTAAGAAGCGCACTACCACAAACCGGAGCGGTGTGCGGTGCAGTGTGGGAACTGCCTTAAAGCTACTTAATTTGGGATTTGAGCTAGGCTTTCGACAGTGCCCAATACGAGTACCTATTTATTATTAGTGTTATGGATCTCTAAGCTTACCGGCAGCGGACCTCGCACTCAGTATCACAGACACAAAACACAGAAGGCCCAACATCCTGCAAGCCGTCAATCGAGACGACCTTTCAGTACCGCGACTGCTCCGCCATGGCGATTATATCTCTTTATATCCTCGTGTTGTGACGTCATGCACTTATTTTACTTATAAGGGCTATTGATGACGTCGGATGACACTTTTTGTAGCACTCGCCGCTTCCCGAAGCAGAGACAAAGAAAGTTGCCAATGGTGAAACGATTGAAGGTCTCGTAAGGTCGTTCACATCGCTTTTAAACCTAAACAATTGACCAGCCCCGGTTTCGCACGGAATTTACTTATGATAAACTTTAAATTTAGGCACTTCTACGACATAAAACATTTTCAATAGTAAACATTTACACCTTTGAATCATATCCTTACGACACAAGGCTGCCGGGCAAAGAGTGAATTCTTTACGAATACGATAATTTTTTAGGGATTATTCTACCCATCAAAACAAACAACTTATTATAGGACCAAAACTGAAATCGCGAAAAAAATATCAGCTGTTACATACATTTTGATTACCCTTTTGTACCTACGTGTAAGCCTTTCGGTAGCTTAGTTGGTCAGAGCATCGGGCCGGATTCCCGGAGGCGCGGGTTCGAATCCCGCCTGAAAGCTACTTATGGGGCTCGTGGTTTTTTACTATCACATTTTTCCTATACTTACAGAATTGCATTGTGAATGCATAATAGTAGATTGTATTACAAGGGAGCAAAATAATATATTTATGGCGAGGGCGCTATTTTAAATCCAGAGCGCAGTGAAGGACTCTACAGTAGAATCTCAAGCGCAGCGAGGGATTTTAAAGTAGAATCCTGAACGCAGCGAGGGATTCAATATACGCCGCCCGAGGTGAAAATAATTTTGCGGCCGAGTAATACACTCTGCTTTTCATCCCCCTCTATAAGAAAAGCAGTAAAGACAACTCAAACTACCTACCTTTCTCTGTCGTTCGGATACATCATAGCGCTAGTCTGGCAAGAAAAAAAAGATGAGTTTTGAAATAAAAAAAAAATTAAATAAAAAAATATATGTCCATCAGATTCCTTATATAAGTATCTCCGGGGATGCCGTAGGGGGGTTGAAAATTTTGTTAGATTTTAGCTACGACTTACCGTTTAAGTATTCTCAATTTTATAAAATTCCGTTTTTGAAAATTTCTCGGTCCTGAAAAAAGTCCCGGCCCCATACAAAATCAGTTGAATTTTTTTTTAAGTACTGCACACCTTTTGCTACTCTCCAACCAATGCTTCTTTAATTATGTTCTTAATTCAAATCTCATCGTTTTGGACCCTGTTATGAAGCTGTTCAAAATTCAAATCTCATTTATACCCTCTTGTCATAACAGGTAAACAATGAATCGTTTTGGACCCTGTTATTAGATAAACAATCATCGCTTTTCGAATCGATGGGATGAAAAAGTAATTTAAAATCGTGTATAGAAAGATTACATTACACCATTTACACCTATTTCTCATATAATCGAAGCCTATTTCACTTGGGATGGTTACGACGGATGACACATTTTGATGCACTGGCCGCTTCCCCAACTTCCCCAAGCATCGAATAAAGACAAAGAAAGGGTCAACGATGGAGGTAGGTACTCTGACTGAAGGTCTCGTTAGGTCGTTCACATCGGCTTTAAAACCTAAGTTGGACAGTGATTCGCTTGTGGTTTCATTTGCATTTGTTATTGTTATCTGTGAGTAACGTCGATCTTTTACAACCTATAAAAATTACATACCTACCAGTTACATAATAATAACATGTACACTCGACAGCACATCAAGTTAAACAGTTGAACAGGGCATAATGGTGGTCTCAAGGTCAACATTTACTTATAGTCTGATGTGCCGCCGTTTGTACTATAATAATTATTAATATTAGTATGAAATTATTGGTTAGGTACCTGTTAAAAGGGTAAGTGTAAGCAGATAGATTTGCTTCACGAATAAGTTCTGAATTTTTGTCGCTTTTTGTCGCTTCTATGGAGAAAACTTTTAGGAAGGTACCTACTCCTTCATCTAATCTTTAATTTTCCTTTATTGCCCGTGGTACTACCAGTATTACTACCAGTAGTACCACGGGTAAAAAAAATCCTGTCGTACTACCAAGCAATCTAGTAGTAGGTACAACGGGAAATATTTTATTGCCCATGGTACTCCATTAATGTGAACCTGATAAGTAATAAATCTTGTAACATGAGCTTCTTCTGTCAAAAATGCAACACAACATAGGGGCTTTACTGCGAGGTCTTCGAGAGGAGTTTATTTGGTAGTGGTGCCTCCTCCCGTTCGTCTCATCAGCCCCCTGACTCACGAACCGTCGGAAACGGAATCGGATTCGAATTCTGTGCTTTGTCTTTGTCTATTCTATATTGAGTGACAGAGTCAGTGCATACATTCCGCTGTCAGAAGCGTTTCCGATGGTTTATGAATCAGGGGGCTAGCCTGCCCACCACGAGTATGGTTACCCTTATCACAGAATAATATTTCCCTTATGGGCAGCTGGGGAGCTGGGCTGAAAATTTATTTTAACTTGATGTACACACGGCGGCACGTCAGACTATACATGTTGACCTTGAGACCGCCTTTATGCCCTACGTACTTGTACTATTTAGTATTCTGTGCCCTACGTAATAAAAGTGTTAACGCAGTTCAACTGTTTAACTTGATGTGCTGTCGAGTGTACCATAAGGTAAGGATAGATAGGTAGGTACGTATTTTTTGAAGACTCTAAAAATATAAAAGGCTTTTTCCAAAGCATAATATACTTCATCATCATCATCATCATAATATACCTACGATACCGGGAAGCCTTCCTTCCGGTGGACTTTTCTAGAGTTTCTATACTTACAGGATAAATTTTTGACCAGTGCACAAATTTTCAGTATCAACTCAGAATCGGTCATTGAACCTCCTAGAAACATGGGTCGAAATACAACAAAATTTCTGGCCTTCCCATACTAAATCGATCACGTGATCAGCCCCATTTGTATGAAGAGCCAAAATTTTTTTGTCATATATATTTCGACCTATGTTTCTATGAGAAAGTTGTTCGCTTACCGATTCAGAGTTGATCTTTAAAATTTGTGCACTGATTAAAAATTTACCCTGTATATATATCGCAATGTCAAAATACACGGTAATTTTTTTATCACGCCCGCCGAATAATTTTAGGCATTATTCTACTCATGAAAACAAACAGCTTTTAATATCGGACCAAAACAGAAATCGCGAAAAATTTTCAGCTGTTTCATACATTTTGATTAATATTTTTGCACTTTTGTATGGAACTTTTTGCGATTTCAGTTTGGTCCCATAATAAAATTTGTTGGTTTTCATGAGTAGAATAATCCCTAAAATTATCCGGGGTGATAAAAAAATTATGGTGTAGGCCTTCCACTACGGTCGCTGAATCGCTGATGAGGTTCTCTATTTTGGACACACATTGGGTCCGTACAATTTTTAGTTGCGGGTTATTGGCCCCCCTAGTCCTTCCAATCCATCAATAAGTGTAAAATTCAAAATAAATCCCCATACTTGGGGCATAAAGACAAGGGCCATTATTTCCAAACATTTTTAGCCTTCAGTCCTTCAAGCCCGGTAAAATGGGACACAATAGATTTTCCATTGTTCTCTGGGCCAGTGTCAATGGGTAATCAATAACATCTATACTTATTACTTATCACTACATAGTATAAAACAAAGTCGCTTTCTCTGTCCCTATGTCCCTTTGTATGCTTAAATCTTTGAAACTACGCAACGGATTTTGATGCGTTTTTTTAATAGATAGAGTGATTCAAGAGGAAGGTTTATATGTACTTTTTATCCCGATATTCCCACGGGAACGGGAACCAAGCGGGTGAAACCGCGGGCGGCCGCTAGTTTATTTATATCACTATCACTTCACTACATAGTATAAAACAAAGTCGCTTTCTCTTTCCCTATGTCCCTTTGTATGCTTAAATCTTTGAAACTACGCAACGGATTTTGATGCGTTTTTTTTTAATAGATAGAGTGATTCAAGAGGAAGGTTTATATGTACTTTTTATCCCGATATTCCCACGGGAACGGGAACCACGCGGGTGAAACCGCGGGCGGCCGCTAGTAGGTAATATTGTAAAGCAGCAGAATACCAGTGCAACAGATCTTATCTGTTGCGTACACTGAGCTGAGGCCGGTTTTGACATCACATAACACCTGCACTATCTGTTGTTTTTCATTATATATTATTTTTTTTATTTTTTTTTTTGTAATTGTGTAAGTGTTATGTGTTGTCAAAATAAATGATTTTCTATTCTATTTCTTTCTATTCTAAAGAGGAAAGATTTGTATTTTTGTATGTAACGAATAAACTCAAAAAGTACTGGACCGATTTAGGAAATTCTTTCACAGTTAGAAAGCTACAGTCTTCCCGAGTGACATAGGCTATATTTTATCCCGATATTCCCACGGGAACGGGTACCACGCGGGTGAAACCGCGAGTAATCGCTAGTGTGAAATATAATTATATACTAGTTATACATAGTTTTAAATTTCTCCAGAGGCTGCTCAGTAACATGTTGTGGAACCTAATTATGAAAAAAGCTAGTACATATCTACCTAAGTATACAGTGTGCCCCTCGATATGGTGCACAAACGAAAAAGGCGTTGACTATACCGGATTTTATCGACAAAAAATAGAATAAAAAAATTGCTCATGTTACAATGTATTTAAAAAATTAAATTCTCTTTAGGTCCTTTTGTCATAAAAAACAAATATAGTTTTCGAACCAACCGAGATATCGTCATGAAATAAACGCTAAAATACACTTGTGAAGGATTGGCAAATAAGTGGAAGAGTAAAATTAAATATGACTAACATGACAAAAAAGAGACTAAATCAAACATTTTCGAGATTTTTTTTTCACACTTTTTTTAATTATTAGCGATTTTTGCAAAATAATCCTATTACTTATACATTTTTATTTTATTTTATCTTATCCATATTTATTTATTTTATCCATATTTTCTTGTTCTTCATTGCATCTGCTTTGTAACAAAAAAAAAATCAACGCTCTATCTCGTCCCGTTCGCTTGCTATGCAGTTAACTGCGGACGTCAACAAAAAAAGTCAACGTTTTATATCGTGAACTAACCAAATAAAGTTGCACTTCATGCATTACATAACGATATATCTCTTTTGGTTATAATATTTTTTCAAATAATCGTCTGTGAAATATATTTTTTTTTTTATTTGTCGATAAAATCGGGTATAGTCAACGCCCTTTCCATTTGTGCACCATATCGAGAGGCACACTGTATAATTTAATAGGGAACCAAGAATAAATTTAACCGCCTCTGTGGTCTAGTGGTTCGCACCACCGATTTCAGATGCAGAGGTCCCGGGTTCGATTCCCAGTGGGGGTACATATTGTATTCGGTTTGGTTGGTGGTAAGACTTGTTCTTATCCGCCTGGCTAGCTACCACCATCTCATCTAAGTTTGACGCCATAACAATGTTGTTTTCAGCATTACTGTGTTCCGACAGTTACAGATAATATAGCCAGTTCCTCAGTGATTGAAGATTCCAGGAGTATTGTGCTTCCGCCTTCAGCCTATTATCACTACTTAACATCAGGTGTGATGAAGGCTAAGTGCTACCTCGTTGCGAATAAAAAGAAACATTCTTCTGGATAAGAATTATTATTTAAAAATCGGCCAAGTGCGAGTCGGACTCGCTCATGAAGGGTTCCGTACCCACTACACCTAGCAATAACCACTGTCATTTTTTGCTAGAAACAAATAACTTTGTTTTTCATAGTATTCGTATGAATGACAAAGTTATATTTGCGGTTTTTGAAAATGTGTTATATCTCAAAAACTTGTAAAGCCTACTTAGCTGTGATCGTTTTCCTTTTAACTTCGTCATATGTACTAGTTACTATCGTGAATTTTTTCACGTATCCAAAAACAAACATTTGGCTGGCATTGGGACACACAAAATTTTGCACTTTAAAGCTTAATAATTCACAAACGGATTCCTCAATCAAAAAACTGTCTTTACGAACCCACAATATTTTTGAAATTGCTATCCAACGACACCCCACACTATGGGGTAGACAAGAAAAAAAAATTACATACCCACTTCACGTGTAGGGGAGGTAACCTAAAAACAATTTTCTTTCAAAATTTTACTTTACCACTTTGTTGGCGTGATAAATATGTATATTCATGCCAAATTACAACTTTTTAGTACTAAGAGTCTATGAGCTAGGCTGAGGACAGACGGACAGACGGACATGGCGAAACTATAAGGGTTCCTTGTTGACTACGGAACCTTAAAAATGAGGCCGACTTCTGCATCTGCACTGTATCTAATACATAATGATTGCTTTACAATGCTCACGTTTCTTATGGCAATTACATCAAGGTGGATTATATTCATGGTTATGAAATGATGATTGGTTATCTGGTGAACTCCATTGTTTTCATAGGCAACAGTGACCTTGAGAAAACTGTCATAAACATTAATGTTTACAAGAAAAATGCGACAACTGGCTGTCCTAACATCCCAAGGGATTTTCGTACTAAGAAACAAAAGGCTTGATCAGGTTTTTTTCGTACTACCCATTCAATATTGACGATGACGTTGGTTTGGTGTAGTGATGCATTTGGTCTGCCGATCATGTCATCTTGGGCTTGGATTCGATTTTCACAGGAAACAAATAAAATTAGGTAATACGTAATACATTAATTATTTTACTCTTTAAGGTAATAGGTATACCTAAGATGTACCTAGGTAATTTAAGATGTAATACTTAGTTAAATGTAATGTAAGATGTTTATGTTTTGCTTTGGGTAATACGTACCTATAGTATAGTTACGTACTAATCTATACTCTATACAAATAAATAAAAATGGAGTGTCTGTTTGTAATATTAAAATAACCGCTTTTAAACATGCATAATAATATGATTATATATACGGTACATATACCAAAATAACATGTTTTACAATTTTTGTCTGTTTGTCTGTCTGTTTGTTCCGGCTAATCTCTGAAACAGCTGGACCGATTTTGACGGGACTTTCACTGCCAGGTAGCTGATGTAATAAGGAATAACTTACTTTTTATCCCGATATTCCCACGGGAACGAGAACCACGCGGGTGAAACCGCGGGCGGCCGCTAGTTTCCAATATACTTAAGTTAGTATTAGGTTCTAGGTATTGTATGCACCTACAAAAGAAACCGTATTTACGTAGGTAGGTAGTTCGTCCGTTATCCATGTTGTAAATTCTTAAGGCGATACTCGGAAAAAATGAGATTTTGCAGATTAGGCAAAAAATACGATCACTTAAATAAATAAATACATACATTCACAAAAATGCTGAAAACATGGTTGTAAAGGCATCAGACTTAGATAAGATGATGGTAGCTAGTCAAGCGGACTTTGTACAAGCCAAGCACCATACATTTTAGATTTTCTACAACACATAATTTATACTTAATTATTCGTACTATTTTGTAGTGATTTTAAAATATTTACTTTCTGAACAACTAACGAGTATTTAAGGAACCTAAAAAAGTACATTTTTCCGTAGACGTCATAAGCTTCATTAAGGCGCTACTCGGAAAAATATGGACTTTTTGATTTAAAACTATAGGACAGTTACAGTTGTTATAAATCTGGTAATAAGATATATATTTCTTCATATCTTTATCTAGATTCGTATAGTTTCAAAAACACGATTTTATGATTTTGCCTCGACACTTTTTCTTTTCGAAAAGACCTCTAAAAATACGAAAAGTCAAGATTATTCTTAAATAGGGTTGGTTACTTACACTATTGGAAATTGGTTTAATTAGTAGACACCAATAATATTTAGGATCGTGTAGAAGCATTTTTGCGCAAAAATCGCTATAATAGTATTTTAATACGAAGTGGTTTTGTGCTTTTTTGGCTAATCTGCAAAATGTCTCGCTCCCGCGCGCGTCGTCGATTACTCCTTGCTGTCTCGCTTCAACATAATTTTTTCGAGTTTCGTGTGGCAAAGGTACACAATGTGGACTTGTCAGCAGAAGAATTAGGTACTTGGAAGAACAATTTGAATACGAATATGTGGGGAGGTGTTCGTGTGAAGGATGATATGTGGAAGAAGTGTGACTGCAGAAGTAACGGCTAGGTAATAGTTAAATTAAATTGAAGAAAAGGTCCCCCCCTGACTGCAATGAGAAATTAAAAAGCTTGTCTTTCCCTTTTTACAGGTAAGTACAATTTTTGCAGTCTGTTTTTTTTTGATAATATATTTTTGTTTTGACTTTTTATCCGATTGCGACAGAATGGGAAGATTTTTATTACCCTGTGTCACTCGATACTTAATTACGTTAAAATCCTTCAAATCGTTTAGTTAGGCTGTAGAAACATAGAAATCTACAGAAATCTACATTCATACATACTCTCGAAAAACATAACCCTCCTTTTGTCGCAGTCGGGTAAAAATATGTAGGTACTTACTGCTCCGACCTACGAAGGCAAGACAATGATGAGTTTCTGTTTTACGCAGACAAGTACCGGAATCAAATGAGCTTACACGAAATATTTTTCTAAAACAAATGGGTATTGTTTTTCGCAGTCATGAACATGACGGCGGACGTCGCCGATCGCCAATATTCACAAACTGTAAACAACACGTGCACCGATTACGCCAGTAGCATGCCACCTGCGCGCCATCTGCGCGCACCTGCGCGCCATCTACGTGCACCTGAGCGCCATCTACGCGCACCTGCGCGCCATCTGCCTGCACCTGCGCGCCATCTACAACACGAGCGCCATCTGCATGCACCTGAGCGCCGCTAACGTCACAGCGCCCCACCAACGTGATCGCTTTCTCTTTCCCCCTACTCGACTACGGAGCGTATAAAAGCCGTGTGCAACGTCGCAGCCGGCAGTCTTGGCTCTGGCGTGGTACGGTGCACATGTTGTCCGATAATTACCTAGCTTATCCAAGATTTAGGATAATTAATTCTCAAATTAATTATTATTTGTAATTACTAATTTGACACGTAATTATTATCTTCCTCTTCTTTTTCTAATGATATTATGAGGCATAGAAATCTCTTGCTAACACTGTAAAAGTTGATTGAAATAATAGGTTAAAACTTTGTTATTCTTTAAGGTAAAAAAAAGGATAATAAAACTTCAAAGAGGCATTATAAATCGGATTTTATTTAATATGGCTGACCTTCTTCCTATATCAGAAGTGGTTCCTGATCCACCACCACCACCACCCTCCCACCCGAATAAAAGTAATACAGAGAATATTTTGACACAACAGATGTCCCTTTTTTCTTCCGGAATGGAAGCAATTTTTATTAAACTTGCCGAAAATATGAGCTCTCACTATGCTCCTTCATCGATTCCCACAGTTTTAGTACCTCTTGATCCCGACAAAGCCGATTCTGACATCACTAACTGGTGTTCTTTAACTGAAATGATTGTAGAAAAAAGGAAACTAGAAGGAGTCGATTTAATTATTGCGCTGACTCACTCTCTTAAAGGCCGTGCTGCCTCATGTCCCACACAGTTACAGCCGGACCTCTAAGGGTTCTTCTGGAGCACAACAAATAAGATTGCACCCAATCCCTAAACCAGCTATACCTTGGCATACTATACATTTAGATTTATCTGGCAAACTAAGTGGTAAGAGTGAACGGAAAGAATACTGTTCTGTTATAATAGATGCATTTACTAAGTTCGTGGTTTTGGAGCATACCACTTCTTTAGACTCTGCTCACGCTGTTGCAGCGGTCAAAAATGTAGTTAACCTATTTGGCGCTCCTAAGAGAATAATTGCTGATCGTGGTAGGTCCTATGATAGTACTGACTTTAAGAACTTTTGCAACGATTATAATATTCATTTACACCTTATCGCTACCGGATCCAGTAGAGCAAACGGTCAAGTAGAACGAGTAATGCGTACCCTTAAAAAAATTACTTACTATATCAGAATGTGATTCCGACAGTCCTTGGCAAGATCAGCTTGGAGAAATACAACTGGCTCTTAACAGAACACGTTATAGAGTTACAGGGTTTACTCCCATTGAACTTATGTTTGGAATTAAGGCTAAGTCTTTGGAATTATCAAAGTTAGTTATTGATTCGAATAATAGCGCAGAACACAGACTTCATAGATGATATTAGAAAAAGTGCGTCTAATAATATTGCTAAATTATCACAAGCGGACGCTATTCGGTTTAATAAAGGTAAAGCTAAAGTGAAACCACTTTCTGTAGGTGATTATGTATTTGTGAAATCTGAAGAGAGACATCAAACTAAATTAGATAAAAAATATAAAGGTCCCTTTAAAATAACAGCTAAATTAGATAATTGAATATCAAACGAACTTACCAAGTGAAGTTCGATCACAATTATGTGAACGGCTTCATTCGACGCGATTTTGCTTACAAATGTAGTTGCGCCCCCAAGCGACAGCCTTGCACGGTAGTTTAAAGTTTTTTTTTTTTGTATTGGCAACACTGATTTCCCGCCAATTTATACATTCCTCTACTCTGTGGTCCCTAACTTACCTGTTTGGTTACCTGTCACATTCGAATCATTATGTTTAAAGCACTTTTTATAGATTTTTATCAAATAGAGGGAAGGGTAAGTAATAAATACTTGATATTATTAATTATAGAATAGGGAGGGTGTATATAAATCGCGTCGAATGAAGCCGTTCACATAATTGTGATCGAACTTCACTTGGTAAGTTCGTTTGATATTCAATTATGTTTCACGGCTTCATTCTCTGCGATTTTGTTTACAAATGTAGGATGTTTAGAGA
This sequence comes from Crambus lathoniellus, assembly GCA_949710035.1. Lineage (NCBI taxonomy): Eukaryota > Metazoa > Arthropoda > Insecta > Lepidoptera > Crambidae > Crambus > Crambus lathoniellus. The sequence goes on from OX453310.1 coordinate 28,235,152, forward strand.
AAGTGATAAAAATTTGTAAAAAGATAAGTATGTAATGACATTGTTTTAAGAAAATATTGTCATAACATCAAGTTTCTTATGATCTTTGGTTTTTAATCATCAACGTGGGTACTACATTATTATCTTAAATTATTGTATTTTTCTTACAGAATAATTCACAAATCAAATAAAAACAATACTGATCTACCAAATTGATCAGTGCTTTAGATAATTACTCTATTGTAAACATAGGCGAAAAAGCGGATGAAGGTTCGCTCCATCCAGCATGGAGCGGCATTCCTATCACTTAAATTAATATTAACACCAGCCCTGCTGGTAGTGGAAGTCGCCGCATGGCGTTTGCTATGTGCAGTGCAGATGTGCAGTAAATACAGGAAGACTATTACAACGAAGAATATTTTTTAGTCAGGTAGGTACTATTGTTTGCTTGTGAATTTTCCTATAAATGAGGACGTTTCCAACATTGTTTGTAAGGAATAAAAATAGTGTAACTGGTGTTTTATTTAAATATTCCTCAATGCACTTTGCTTGACAGAAATCAGTGTGTGTTATAAAAAGGTCTTTTTATCATGGTTGGAATGAATTAGGTCTGGATTTGTATTACAATTTCTGTTTGTGCTATGGTATAGATTATTTATTCTTTCACAAAGAAATAATTGCTTGTAATGAGCAGTAAACAAAGCCATCAGAGTTAACGACCTTTATTGACAGAAAGTTTAATATTATATTTTTTGACTTCCAAGATCTAGATCTTCATTTGGAACCTTTTGTGCCAAATAGTTAAGTAATGTATTTAGTATCTCAGTTAAGTTGTAGGTACTTAGGCCTTGTGGGTCTATCTGAATATTCCTTTCATAAATAGCTCGATTCAGTGATCTGATCATCATAAGTATTATTTAACATTAAAATTGAGTATAATAATATTAGATTAGATTTAAAATTATTGTACCATATTTGAATTGATTGACAAAATTGGGTGTTCAAAATAAATATTTTGTTAGTTATATATCCTTACTTATATTATAAATGCGTCTCTGTCTGTCTGTGTGTTACACAATCACACCTAAACTACTGAACCGATTTGAATGAATTTTGGTACAGAGATAGTCTAGAGCCTGAGAAAGGACATAGGCTACTTTTTATTCCTGAAAGATATCACCTTCCCGCGGGATAACGTCGTGTAGTACACGCGGGCGAAGCCGCGGGCGGAAGGCTAGTTTACTATATTTGATGTCATAGGCTAACCAGGCTTTGATACGTCTATCGTATTGTTTATACATGTTTTGTGACAAAGTGGCTTAAATAATATCTATAGTTCTTGGAGTTTTTTTTGTTTTTTTCATTTTTGTAATGCTTGCCTGATAACTTGTAAGATGTGTGTTCATGTGAAAAGAGATTCTAATAAGTAAATATTTCGTTCAAAATATGTATATTATCAGAAATGTATAATTTTCTAACCAATGGCACCACGGCAGTGTCGTCCAACATGAGACAATCACAATGTCTTCCAAGATTTGAAAATGTCTAATAATATAATAATTTCATGAAAATGGCACTAATGCTTAAAATAGGATTATTTTTATTTTTATTTATTACATTTAAGTATATAATATCAATATGTTTATATAATATACATTTAAACTCTGAAACATGCACACATTTGTAATGCAAACAATAAAATTCAATTGTTATAATTCATGACGCGAGCATGAGAATGGAACTAGTATTTTTACAGAATATTATGTAAGCGTCGACTGTCTGTGCTTCTGGACCGGTTTTCAAGTTATTTAAGTAGAAAATTTTGGTTACAATGGCTTGCAATCTTATTATTCAGAAATGTCCAAGTTGTCATTTAGTAGTTATTCTCTATTGCCGAACTTTTCGCTCATAAGTAAGACAGCTTCACTTTCATCTTTTGTGTTTGTAAGATGCGAACAATTATATTTCCATAAAAATATTATTATAAAATATTTATAGCTGTTTTGTTTTACACATAGGTATGCGTAATATAATACTTATAGCAATCGTAACTTTGTTTATTAACGTGAGTGAATTAATGTGCAATGAAGCTTTATTTTCTTTCAAATGGCTCTGACAAGACTGGTTATTGCAAAATGAATCCTAGCCAGACTAACTGGCTGGGGTTGCTTCTACTGAGGAGCGGTAGAGTCTAAGACGGGAACGTTTATCGGCTACGATCTTTGGGATAAGTATGTTTTGTTCATAATTAGGATAATTAATAATACACAAACATTTAAAATATTCAAGCCAGGAATAATGGTGGCAGGCAGGCCAAGAGTAAACGCTATAAGCCCGAGGAACTTTGTGAAGTCTTGCAATTTACATTTATTGAACTTCCCAAAAATAAACGTAAAATAATCCCAAAAAACCTAATACTTTTTAAAATAAATCGCAAGAAATTTACATTTTCTTTTTTCTATGTTATACTAAACCACTTTTGTCTATTTGTTTAGTAGAAAAGTTAGTGAGAAGTTAGTATATCCTTGGTGAACTAAACGTGTCATGAAGGCAACCAGTGTCAAAAGGATTAATAAGGTATACTTATGTCGTTTTAATATATTACTGGTGGTAGTTCACGAAATCTCAAAAATTATATAATTTATTTTATTATTTAAGTATAGACAAACGGAACTGTAAAGTGACTAAAGGAACTAGGTGATTGAATTCATGAAGAATTTGAAATTCATAAAGAATTGTATTTTTAACGAAGTTAAAGGTACTTATTCAATGCGAGTTATGTATTGGAATAAACATGTAAGCGTCTTTGAGGTCTATATCTAGACGTCATGTTACAGTTTTTAGTAATTACTTAGAGTATGTCACGCGGTAGTCCTAGTTGCCCGAGATTAAGTATAAAGCGATTATCACTATTTGGTTTCTGTACTAAGTAACCCAAAGTGACATTTTAAAATGATATTGTTTTCCTTTTTTACTTATATTTATTTATCTAGATTGAACATCATTTTCGTATACAAGGTTAAGTTAGTTCATAGGTTAAACACTGGAACTATAATTGCAATGAGCAATAAATTTGCATAGTATTTTTCTGCCTTTTTTATCTACAATGATATTATAGGGACCCTATAATAGGGTCATCGGTAATGTACTAATGTCCAACCATGCATTAGTAAAATAATGCAGGCGACTTACGTATTACCTCGTGGTCTACTACCGGTAAGTTCTGGATGCTGGATAGCGGCGCGTGATGTCGACGTCTTGATGTGACTGGCGGGTGCGTCAGGCGCTGGGTGACCTCTTGCAGCATCGGAGATGGTATTCGCCCTATAGGCTGGTTTCCAATGCTGTGGCTTAAACTGTTAAGGATTCTTGTTGACAGTGTCCTTTCCATGAAGGATTTCAGTTTTGGAGTACCTACCTATTTCTCAAAACTGGATTCGGTTTTTGGAGACATTTTCACCAAAAACCTGATTGATTCTAATCATATCTATTTAGGTGTATTTTAGGTCTAGATTTATTCTTTAAATTAATCTCAAATTTCATAGCGTTTTAGTTTTTATGTAATTACTATCACAGAAAATGCTACATACATCAATTTACAATATATGTATAGCCTAATAGGCTTTTTTTTGGATCATTTAGTATAAATATTGGGAAACCAACACTATTGAAATTAAGTTTTCGACCTTTATCCGACCGGGAATCGAACCCGGTACTTCACGCATAGTGGCACCCTGAAAACTGATGCATACCCCACTTGACCACGAAGGCAAATAGAATAAAGATAAATATAGATTCCATGGCTATGGCCAGGGTTTTTTTTTTTTTTTAAAGCTATCCCAATCTGCTTTTCTTTAGCAATATTGTAGTTTCTCTTTGACAAGCGGCTTTGAAACAGCGGCTTTTGCTTCGGGATTGAGGGTAGGAGCTGCTAAAAGGTCACAATAGTTTGGAACTATTTAATCTTTAAAAAGTCTATCCTTGACCTTCAGCTTTATATTGTTACATACGGTTTTTTCCCTCGGCTGAAGAGCAGTGAACAGTCGAGACAACTGATGCTAACCCTTGTTTTGTGGCCGTTGGTGCTGCCTCGTCCTGATGTGGCGATGCTGCGGCCGGAAATGGGTACGGCGATACCGGTGACAATCCCGAGAGCTGCGACGCCGATTCGACTTCTCGAATACGAATATATAGCAACTGAACTGGGTTGCAAACAGTGACTAAGTAGCCCAATAACGTGACGGTATCTGTCCTGGGTATGACAGTAACGCATCACTTAGTAATTGCAGCCATCCGGGACAACATAGTTCTTTTAAGAACGAGTACTTTGCTTGCTCGTCAAGCAAATACAGTGGCTAAGTAGCCCAATAACGTGACGGTATCTGTCCTGGGTATGACAGTAACGCATCACTTAGCAATTGCAGCAACCCGGGAACACATAGTTCTTTAGTAATTTTCTTGCTCGGTGAGCAAATTAAGTGGCTAAGTAGCTCAATGACGTGACAGTACCTATCTGTCCTGGGTATGACAGTAACGCATCACTTAGTGACCAATAATTGCAACCATCCGGAAATACATAAGTAGTTCTTTTTAGAACGAGTATCTTTCTTGCTCCTCAAGCAAATTTCAGTGGCTTAGTAGCCCAATAACATAATAGTATCTGACCTGGGATCACTTCAGTAATGCACTGGTACAGCACAACGACGTTTTCTTCTTGGTGTCTTCATGGTGTTTCCTTTTCTTCCCCAATGTTCAAAGTATCTCGCAGCGAGTAGAGTAGACGTGCGAAGGCTTGAGCACGGAAACGCTGAATGATTCGAATGTGACAGGTAACCAAACAGGTAAGTTAGGGACCACAGAGTAGAGGAATGTATAAATTGGCGGGAAATCAGTGTTGCCAATACAAAAAAAAAAACTTTAAACTACCGTGCAAGGCTGTCGCTTGGGGGCGCAACTACATTTGTAAACAAAATCGCAGAGAATGAAGCCGTGAAACATAATGACCGTTATGAGCTCAAACATATTAACGGATCTAATCGAGTATTTAAATATTCTCATGAAAAGTTAAGGGAGGTTCCACGTGGTCCTTCTGGTTTTTTGGAAATTGCTGAAACTTGCTATAATGACGTGACGGCGGATGACCATTCTGACGACGTTGTCCATGAGGTTGATGATCGCTTTGATAATACTTCTGAAACGGAAACTGCTGGCTCTAGTACTATGACTGCTGACAACACGTACCATGCCACTAGCTCTCATACTGTTCCCATTAACACTAATGATGATACCCTATCTGTATGTGCCGATCCTATTATTATAAATGTTCAAGCTGATGTTCATAGAGCCGACGAATAAGTCATGAAAAAAAAACTGTGTATTGTGCTATTCACTGATGGGTTTTTCTGGCCGGACCAGTATAAACTATGTGCTACAGGGATGAACAGGTCCGGACTAGCAAACAAAAAAAGGAAATCTCTGAAGGGCTTAGTGCTGGACCAGAATTTACCATTACACGACTGCAGGGTCAATAATGACCGGTCCAGTTCAACTGTTTGTGATCTGAAGGGCTAGTACGAGCCGGGCCAGACTACTACTACAGGGTCGATAACGACTGGTCTAGTTAAAATTATTATTATCTGAAGGGCTAGTACAAGCCGGACCAGACTTGGTACAACATCAAAATGTATTGTCAGGATAATCGAACGATTACTTTTGTTACAGATAGTTAAATTGTAAAACGACGCGTACGAGGACGTCCGCAAGTCAGTATGGCCGTGACGGCGGACGTCGCCGATCGCCAATATTCACAAACTGTAAACAACACGTGCACCGATTACGCCAGTAGCATGCCACCTGCGCGCCATCTGCGCGCACCTGCGCGCCATCTACGTGCACCTGAGCGCCATCTACGCGCACCTGCGCGCCATCTGCCTGCACCTGCGCGCCATCTACAACACGAGCGCCATCTGCATGTGATAGATTTAGGGCGGATAATATAGAAATAGAACTATTCTGAAGCAAAAAGCATTAAACAGCAAGAAAAACAAGGAATGAGAAATATGAAACAACGGAATAGTTACTTAACTTGTACACCGCTCACGGCTCGAACCAGACTAACCAAATAAAATGGCTGCCTTAGCTTATAAATGTTAGCGTCTACCGCCAATTCAACAGATAATTATTGTTTTAGAAAATTACAGAAAACACCATAATACAAACATAACAATTATGAAAAAGTATTCTAAAATCAAATAATGATTTTACATAACATTATTTATAAATACAATAATTACAATAATTATCTATTTGTTTTCTTTTCAACCGGAAGTAACGTGTACTTACTAACGTAAAAGTACACGCTACTTAGATACTTTATATTACATTACATTTCAGTAATAAATTAATTGATATGAATATTAACATGATTTTATACACATTATTCAGTACTTATAGGTAAATTAAAGTACAATTGCTTGATCATGCTTTGTTGACGGTTGGCCCCGCCACGAATCAAAATACTTTTTATTGAAAACACGATAAATAAGGTACGATGTTATCCCCAAAATTAATTTAATGGATTTAGGTGTAATAAATACTAAATTGAATCAATAACAAAATTTGATATTCTATCACGGCCATACTGACAAGTACTTCGTTCTCGAAGTACTAGATCAGCATAAGTACTTAATTAATCTCATGTGTCACATCTAACGTAGATTTTTCGATCTTACTGTGAGCCTCGCCATGTCAGCTTCTTCCCTCTATTGGCACAGACCAAGAAGACACCAAACTCACAGCAGTAGTAGATATAGTCAGTCAGTCAGTATGAATAGTATGCCTCGACATGTACGGCTCCATCACCGCTGCCCGTGAAGACCAAACCGACACCAAACACACTATCGACCAGCTTGTTTACCTACTGTGAACCTCGACATGTCAACGGCATCACCCCCTGTCGGTGAAGACCAAGAAGACACCAAGCCCACAGCAGCAGGGGGGTTTGTCAGTCAGTAGTTAGTCACAGTAATGCTGCGCCGATCCCAAACAAAATGGGATAAGGACACGATATTCAGTAATTTTTAGTTGTAAATAATACTAAATTGAATCAATAACAAAATTTGATATTCTATCACATGCACCTGAGCGCCGCTAACGTCACAGCGCCCCACCAACGTGATCGCTTTCTCTTTCCCCCTACTCGACTACGGAGCGTATAAAAGCCGTGTGCAACGTCGCAGCCGGCAGTCTTGGCTCTGGCGTGGTTCGGTGCACATGTTGTCCGATAATTACCTAGCTTATCCAAGATTTAGGATAATTAATTCTCAAATTAATTATTATTTGTAATTACTAATTTGACACGTAATTATTATCTTCCTCTTCTTTTTCTAATGATATTATGAGGCATAGAAATCTCTTGCTAACACTGTAAAAGTTGATTGAAATAATAGGTTAAAACTTTGTTATTCTTTAAGGTAAAAAAAAGGATAATAAAACTTCAAAGAGGCATTATAAATCGGATTTTATTTAATATGGCTGACCTTCTTCCTATAAACACTAAATCAATAGTTGTATTTACTTATATTTTTTGTCAAAGGACTCTCTTCGCTTTTCACGCAAAAAATTATCAAATTGATTTTAAGGCTTTTTGTGTTAGGTAAGTAATAAGGTATTTACCAGCATTCATTTTTATTTTGAAAACAATTTAGTCTCCAACTCGCTGAGGCGGGGCTCACAGCCAAAACATTAGATTTCCTGTCCACTATACCAACACCTATAGGTAGGGCGTTTGTGCACTACCACTGAATTTTACCGATCCGGAAAAAAACGGATGCTTGTATTTAATTAAATACTAATATAAATGATTAATTATTAAATACAAGCATCCGATTTTTTCCGGATCGGTAAAATTCAGTGGTAGTGCACAAACGCCCGTACTCTTGTATTTGACTGATATTTTTTACTTATGAAACGTCAAACACCTTAGTGAGCAACCTAGAATAAAATAATTGAAAATCGTCTAACTAATTCTAACCAAGGTATTGTCACAGATTATATGATATTACCTACAAATAGTATTGTATTGGGTAGACGTTTTTTAAGAGTCCATTTTTATTATAACCGAATACTATTTCCTATAAAAAGAACAACTGCAATAAAACTGCAATAGTGGTTTATTCGAAACTTACTTACCAAGAGGCGCAAAAGCAAAAAACTGAAGTCATTGAAAAAAATATTTATTTACAAAAAACGCTCCTACAATATTTTCATAAAGGTAGGTATATAACAATTTAAATAACGCTAAACATATTCCTTTTCACCTTAATACTAATAAACGGTGTATGTACCTAAATTAAATTAGATATCTACAATGCGACAGAATTAATGGCACAACCAGAATAATTATGGTATACTATACTAGACAGGGACCATCAAACTGACAACTTTGTCAGTTTGGAACCAACTCTGAAATCGCGAAGAAAAAATCAGCTGTTTCCATGCTGTTTCATACATTTTCATATTTTCGTTATTAATTTTTGAATGAAACAGCTGATTTTATTTCGCGATTTCATAGTTGGTCCCACAGAACACGGTTTATTTCTCTTGTTGGTCCCATGCATTGTAGAAGTTGTTCAGTTTGATGGACCCTATCTACGATGTTCCGGTTGTGGTTCTGGTACCATTTACTTTATTTTCCCTCACCACAAAAGTACGGAAAGACTACTTAGGTACTTGTACTAACACTGTTCTTTATCTACTCTCTTATTAGGTGGTCCCAAATAATATTTATTTATAAAAAGTTTTTTTATACAGTAAGTATATAGACTAACTACAAAACCAAATGTCTTACAATTTGAGGTTCTAAATAAAAATGCCATATTGATTTCATTATAAGAAGAGTTAGTTTGAAAATGATGTGCAAACGTTTTACTTTCGCGTTCGCTCTAAGTATCTAATTTAAAAGTTAAGAATACGTATTCTTTTGTTTAATAATTAAACAAAACGATACGTATTCTTTGACTACTTAGCTGTCAAAATTTAACTCTAGAACGCACAACGTTTGCACATTTATTAATTGAATTATACACGCTAACTCACTATTGCCTCGCGCACGCGTAGCATGACAAACCCGCAGGCTTATTACCAAAACAAGCAACCAGTTGCTAATTGTACAATTGCAACGCGACTGCTACTAGTTGCGGTTGGTTTGCAATCGGTACAGTACGGTACGTACCTTTCATGCAATTTTAGTTTACAAATCGCCCGCTTGTGGCGCTATCGTAGCGATTTACGTTCCGTAATACGAATATGTGTTTTGGGAGCGGTTAATTGTTAGTTGTCGCGATTGCGACTGTCACTTTAAGATCGGTAATAAGCCTGCGGAGAAGAGTTTTGTCTACCTCGAAAGTCTTTAATTGACAGCTGAACAATAGGTTTGACAACGATGAAATGTCGTTTTTGACGTTTCGATAAAGACAAAACCTTTCTCAAACCATGGAACTACAACAACATACAAGTTTCTTGCATGCAACATACCCGTGCTGAACGTTTAAAATGAATGTTGGGCTTGAGCTGTCTTAATTTTCAGACTATAGTGCGTGCGGTCGAAATAGGAACAAATTTTTTCCCATAACCTTAGAACTTGTAATGTCCTATAACTTGCGACCGGCGCGGCGCATGGAAGGCTTATTACCGCAGGCTTATTACCGATCTCAAAGTGACAGTCGCAATCGCAACAATTAACAATTAATCTCTCCCAAAACACATATTCGTATTACGGAACGTAGATCGCTACGATAGCGCCACAAGTGAGCGATTTGTGAACTAAAATTGCATGAAAGCGCTTCAAATTCTACCGACACCGATTGCAAATTTCGTATTACCAACGAATCGACATTTGACAGCGTGTGAGTGCAACTAGCAACTGCAATTTAGCATAAATAAGTGATTATACTTCGGAAATTTATCAAAGCGATTTGTGTCCGTAATACCGATTTAGCAACTGCAACTAGTAGCAGTCGCGTTGCAATTGTACAATTAGCAACTGGGGCTGGGGGCCAAGTCTGCTAACGTTAAGTCACAATCGTGTGTTAATCGTGTTTCAATTGTAGTTCAGTTGTAGTGCTTTTTTACACACTAGTTACAAGAAATATGTACTTTTTTCACAATACTATTGATGGTCACACCACCCAATACATAACATCACATCATACTGTCCTAATTCTTGTAACTAGTGTTTGAAAAAGTACTACCACTGAACTACAATTAAAACACGATTATGACTTAAACTACTTCTTACTTCAATAAAAATACGTTAAGTCATAATCGTGTCTCAATCGTGTTTCTATTGTAGTTCAATAGCAGTGCTTTTTTACACACTAGTTACAAGAATTATGACAGTATGATGTGATTTGAATGTAGTGTGTGGTGTGAACATCAGAAGTATTGTGAAAAAAGTACACATTTCACAAAAGTGTGTAAAATTGAACTACAATTGAAACACGATTGAGACACGATTAATGACTTAACGTTAGCAGACTTGGCCCCCTGGTTGCTTGTTTTTGGTAATAAAGCCTGCCGAACGCACCAGTAGGGCTAGCACAACTTGAGCGCGACTCAAGTGAGAAAAAGTCGCGGGCACTTTCAACCAATGAGATCGCTCGAAAACAGCGCGCGTGACAAGGCGAACGTGCTGATTGGTTAAAAGGAGCGCGACAAAGAGTCGCGCTAAGTTGTGCTTTGGGGCCCGGAAACGGGCCAACCGTCAGGCCGCAGGGGGTGCATATCACCACGGCCCCCACACAGTCGGTGTGTTTAAAACTGACGGCCAAGAGCAAGTAGTGAGGGGTTTAGTTGGTAGTGGTGCCTGCTTTCAACCGCCCCATCTGGTCAGCCCACCCGGAGCGGGTAAACTTATGGGGAGATTGGGAGGAGGCTCTCTCCTCCTGCCCCGCCTCCTGCCGAGCTTTCGAGCTCGTCAGGGGGCGGGGCAGGGGTTAGAACCACCCAGCCCTGACGCGAAGCCTATTGGGCTTGGCGGGAGGGCTGAGCGCGGCGAGAGACAGACCTTGTCTGACTGAGTCCAACATACCGTTTGCGGTATACGAAAAGACTGTATATGCCCTCACTATAAACAAAAAAAAAAGACCTACAGGCGCACGCACTCTTATCCAAGAATTCTGTTAATGCTTGACCAGTTCCTTGATGGGCACCTTGTTGAACAGCTTGGTAACCTCCTGGACGATCAGCGCAACCGTTTTCTCCACCATGGGGGGCGCGACCTCCTGGAAAATCTCGCGCCAGTTGTCGTTTGCGAATGTGTGGATGGCATCCGCTGGAAAATGAAATATATTCACAAATAAGTTATTTTAAATTTTCACATTTTTGCATTCACAATGCAATTTTTATTATTGAAAAATGAAAAATGAAGTATTTAGAAAAAATCCTCCCGTCTCACAACTAGCTCCGATGGGACTCAAACCCACGACCTTTCGCTATCCGGGCGACTGCTCTGTCTGACCTCTGAGCTACGGAGTCGTTACGAGAAGCTAATCGGAGGTTGTGAGACGGGTCGATTTTTTTCTGAATACTTCATTTTTCCATTATTCACAAATATTTATGAATAGCTACTTATGTTATGTAGCAGGGATCTTGTGAAAGCCGGTACCTATTTTGACAATCGGCACAAGGAAGCAATAACCGAGTTTGCCTTACTCCTGTGTCACGGATAGCTCAGAAATTGTTGGGGGTTAATTTTTTTTCAGACCACAAAAGTACTCGGTTTCAGAAATAAACGTCTCATTTTTAGGGCTTGATTTGATAATGTAGCTACCGGTAGTGAATAACATTAACATTAATTAAATTACAATATGCCTAAGTGAAAACGCCAAAATTGCATATTTTCTATATTAGCTGTCATTTGAAACATTGAAGATTTTTCGCATTGAAATTTCCAATATGTACCTATTATAGAACGTTTATGTGATGGGAGGACTGTTTCGAAAACACGATTGGAAAAATTTTGCTCGATAGAAAAAATCCTGAAGTTACTTCTAAAATTAAATATAAATGCACATTACGACCGTGTTTTACAATAATAATTCCTATAAAATCACAAACACATAGTACGATTTTTAGTTTCGAGCTCGTTGATTCCAAAGTAATTTTTCGCTGACCGCCTAACCCCCCTCTTATATTAAGTATCACTGTTCACTGCTTTTACAATTTCCTTTCTACAGACACAAATCATGAACTAAGCCTCTCATCGGTATTGCTCACTAGACACTGCTAGGCGTAACGTTAAGTTAAGGTTAAGTTTTCCTTTAAACTTCCTCTAAATTATCTATTCCTCTTAAGCAGTCGCCGGATAGTGAAAGGTCGTGGGTTCGAGTCCCATCGGAACTGGTTGTGAGATGGGTCTATTTTTTCTAAAATAAGTACTTCATTTTCAATTTTTCACTAATTACTTCCTTAAGTAAGTAGAACTCACTAATTTTTAGTTAGTTCTTTTCTTTTTTAGATAAATAAATGCAGATAGTTCTTTCGATTCCTTACTTAGACCGTAACATAAATACAAAAAAATGCAAAAACTAGCGTATTTATACAAATGATCAGCAAGAAAAGAAAATATTAGAAAACGTTGTCCATAATTCGCTAAAAAGCTTCTATTGGTTTCTATGATTAATCACTTTTTAATCTGCTGGTCCTTAGCCGAGACTTCTGTAAGAACCTAGCGGCCACTCAAATTAGGGTTATCTTATCGGGATCAGCGTTGCCAGACGTACGATAATTTCGACACTGGTACGATTACTATACAATATGTATTATCGTACCTACGTCGAAGTACGATAATTTCCAACCTTTCTCCGAAGCAAACCGAAGTGGGGTTAAGACTAGTATTGCCTTAACATTATCGAAAAATACAAAATAATGTCTATAGTCGGGGATTTCCCCTTGAATCCACTAAACCAACGAACGAATGACAATGATCGTTCCAAATTACTTGGATTACCGTATTTTCAGTTTTGGCAAGTAACTAAGGTTTTTTTTTGTTTTTAAACTTACAGAGCTTTTTGTCTCCCTTAAATAGGTTCTGGAACTTGAAGTCGGCTCCCGTCTTCACGTCGAAGGTATGTTTCCAGCTGTTCACGGTCCAGTAGGAGTCGCGGCCAGCCTTTCGCTCGCCGAATTCGATCATGACCTTCGTCTCCATGTCACCTTGATCAAGAAAGAGATGTGAAAATTTGAAGAAAACTGGGTTGAAAATGGTATGGTGTATTCACACAGCCTTTTGGCTTGACCGTAAGCATAGCCGCCCGAAATAGAGAGAAGCCGCCGGCCGCACACAAAGCCGGCGGCCAGGCCGGCGATAGGGCCGCCGGCCGGCACATGCCGCCGCCGGGCTGTGTGGATACACCAGTAGATAGGTAGATTTGGGGAATAGGAAGAAAAGGGATAAGTTTTGGTAAAATTAAGTGTTTTCGGATAAATCTGGTGATTTGAGGTAAAATAGAAACTCCTCAAATGTCTCCTCCTCGGATGTGAATGTGGTGCCCAACCATGTCATACCTTTTGTCCTGCTCAGCGTGCCCTTCATCTTGCAAACGCGAGGACCTATAACGCCACTGAAAACGCTATAGGTACATTGGCGCAATTTTGGTCTAACAAGATCTAGAGCCGTACGTTCGACACGCTAAGAAGAAGAATGGAAACTTTTGAGAAAAATATTTTACTAGATAACTTTTCTAGTACCTAACCTTGTAAGTTGATTGCTATGCAGCAAATCTACTCACGCATCCCAGTTTCAATACAACAAGCTTTCTAGACAAAAAGCTCTTCAGCATCAGGTCACTTTAAAATCTAATGCAATAATGAAATCGACTTACGTATCCTGATCCGGTATTTGCCATCCCCTTGGATGGCCATGACGAGAAGCTTGCCGGACATGGTGTAGTCGCCCGTCATCACCAGGCTGCTCCTCAGCGTCAGCTCCATGTGCTTGCCGGACTGGCTGGAAACGATAATCGTAAAATATTGGCAACGTAGGTAAGTACATTGTTACAATCCCAAAATATGTAGCTTCAAATTCACCATCAGAGAACTAACTAATTGGTTTGCCTCAAAGTTTACCATCCGCACCCTTTCCGCACCGCTAAAGAATGAAACTCCTTGCCTGACTTTGTGTTTCCCGATAGATCTAACCGCCTCTGTGGTCTAGTGGTTCACACCACCGACTTCAGACCCAGAGGTCCCGGGTTCGATTCCCAGCGGGGGTACATATTGTATTTGGTTTGGTTGGTGGTAGGACTTGTTCTTAGTCCGCCTGGATAGCTACCACCATCTTATCTAAGTCTGACGCCATAACAATGATGTTTTCAGCATTATTGTGTTCCGGCAGTTAAAGATAAGATAGCCAGTTCCTCAGTGAGGATTCCGGGAGTAGTGCGCTTCCACCTTCAGCCTTATCACCACTTAACATCAGGTGTGATGAAGGCTAAGTGCTACCCCGTAGTAGTTTTTTTTTTTTTTTAAATGGTATAATCTGGGGGCCTTCAAGTCGCGAGTAAATAGGTATCTTCTAAGTTCTAAGACGATTCATCCTTGATCGCATCATCGCTTATGTCAGGCGAGATAGCGAGCAAGCGCTTATTGCCTTTCTACTATAAAAAAAAAAGTCATCATATCTGCCGTATGACACCCACTACTAATCATAGACCTCCCTCAACCCCCAAGTGCCCCAAGCATCCAACGGGCACCGCGACCTTAACTAAATTAAGTAAAATACCACCATTATTATGGAATTGGAAACACGACGTACCTATATTAATTTACGTTTTTGCATTCACGATGCATTTTTATTATTGAAAATGAAATATTACAAAAAACGACCCATCCTTCAATTAGCTCCGGCCGGAAATCGAACGCGGGAACTTTCACTGTACGGGCAAATGCTCTGACCGCTGAGCTATTGAGTTGTTAGAGGAAGCGTTGAATCTTTCTAATACTTCTTTACGCGCTATGAGCCAGCGTTTATTTCATCAATGTGAAGATAATTATTATACTTAAATGACGTATATTTACCATACCTACATCCAAACACGAGAAAATATCGAAAATTTAGTTTTCGACATTTACCCGATCGAGATCTCAGAGATAGCGATTCCTACCCTGAAAAACGGTGTAGGTATCTAGTTGCCTGATCACTTTTCACGAAAAAAACTAACAAAACTGAGGGCCTACTCTGAAACGCAAAACCCGAAACTTCGGTATACCCGTCCCTCTCACTCTCTAGTCGGGACAGAATCGAGTGAAAGGGGCGGGGCTAACCGAAGTTTCGGATTAGCGTTTCAGAGTAAGTATACGGTCGCTGAATAGAACGACAGTTACAATGGCAAAAAAATATCTAATTAGGATAGGTACTTTTATCGCGATTAGAAAGCAGAGGTAGTCACGGGAGCCTTTTGTAAAAATAATTCACAATATAAAGATATGAGAATAGAATCAAATAAAAACAGTTAACTCACATTAGCCTCACTTGCCAACCGCATAGGGGCATTCACCGTTAATACAATTAAAAAGCAATTTAAAAGTCATCAAATGAGAGACCTATCGTCAAACTCAGAATTAGTAAGTAATCCTTTTATATAACTTGTATTGCATAATAAATAACAAACTGAAAGGAAGGAAAATATTTAGTTTTTCCGTAAACTGGAAAATTTCGCGTTAGTGCCACTTTTTGTAGGTACAATTAAGTTTTTAACTATTTCATGACATAGCAAGATGATTTAAGTAGGTATTGGGGAAAATAGCAACTGTAGTTCAGAAAATCTTTTACGTTATTCGCATTTTTCTTTAAATTAGGGAAAATAATATAATTAAATCTGTTTTAAGTGTTGAGGAATATTAATAACTAGCGGATCCGCGCGGTTTTACCCGCGTGGTACCTGTTCCCGTGGGGAATATCGGGATAAAATGTAGCCTATGTCACTCGGGTAGAATGTGGCTTTCTAATGGTCAATGAATTTTCTAAATCGGTCCAGTTGAGTTGAGTTCCTGAGATTAGCATGTTCAAACAAACAAACAAACTCTCCAGTTTTATAATATTTGTATAGATTTTATATCAATTTTCTTTTATAATTTTCCTAGAACCCTACTAAGTTAGTCAAAGACAGTTAATTTATTACATCAAAACTTTAAAAGAGACGCGTAGCTCGCAGTTTCTATGATACTAGGCAATTCAATTAATTAATACCTTTCCTTTGTGAAACCATTAAGCCAGATTGGGACATTGATGAGAAAATTAATAGGCTACATCTTATATAGGTAGCACAAAAATGTTTTTAGGGCTGAGTAAAAACACAGTGTAAAAATGTCTACACAAGAGGCTATAGGTCATCATCAAAAAGCTAAGACTAAATACTGAGGTAACTGGAGTTTTTGAATAAAAAGTGTGCCCAGCAAATTTGACATTTAGTATGTAGTGGCTCTCAGTTGTCTCATATGACCATACGTATTGTTTCAAAGTGTAGGTGAGACTGAAGACAGCCACAGTGCCACAAAAACTGTTAGTACTGCACTCTCCAGTTACCTCAGTATTTAGTCTAAGCTCTTTGGTCATCATCATCATCATCAGCCTATTAACGTCCACTGCTGGACATAGGCCTCTCCAAGAGTACGCCAACTGGCACGATCAGTGGCTGCTCTCATCCAGCTCTTGCCAGCCACCCTGCAAAGATCATCGCTCCACCTAGTCTGAGGGTCTCTAGAGTCTAGAGGCCTATAGGTAATTAATTTTAAAGAAGACTACTCACTCAATTTTGACCACTTCACTGTTCTTCAACCCTTTAATGATGGTGTTTCTGAACTCCATGACGAGGCCAGCGTTGTCGGTGCGCACCTTGTCCAGGCGCATCGGGTCCAGGGGGTTGATCCCCAGGGAGGGAACCCCCGCGCTCAGCGAGGGGACCGCGCGGCGGGCCGACCGGAGGAGGCATTGGTTGTCGCCTTCGCGGCATGGCTCGATGAAGGGGACTGGAAGAAGGAAACAAATGAGCAAGGAATTATTGTAACTCCACTTACTTCTAAGTCTGACGCCATAACAACGATGTTTTCAGCATTATTGTGTTCCGGCATTTAGATGTA
This sequence comes from Crambus lathoniellus, assembly GCA_949710035.1. Lineage (NCBI taxonomy): Eukaryota > Metazoa > Arthropoda > Insecta > Lepidoptera > Crambidae > Crambus > Crambus lathoniellus. Next base: position 28,252,270 of record OX453310.1, read on the forward strand.
AGATAGCCACTGCCTAATATACATGTCACCGGAAAATAATAAAAACCGCAAATTTATAAAGGACTAGCTGACCCAGCGCGACTTCGTTCCCGTGGCCCTACCCCCTACTCCACCCTACCCTACCCGTACTCTACCCCTACCCTACCCTACCCCTACGCTACCCCTACCCTACCCCTACCCCTACCCTACCCCTACTCTACCCCTATCCAACTCTACCCTACCCCTACCCTACCCTACCCCTACCCTACCCCTACACTACCCCTACCTTACCCCTACCCTACCCCTACCCTACCCCTACCCTACCCTACCCCTACCCCTACCCCTACCCCTACCCCTACCCTACCCTACCCTACCCCTACCCTACCTCTACCCTACCCCTACCCTACCCTACCCCTATATCCTTCCTTGGACTCCCACGAACATTTCAAGACCAAAATTAGCCAAATCGGTCCAGCCGTTCATGCGTGATGTCGTGACCAAGGGAAATAGGGATTCATTTTTATATATATAGATGATCGGCAAATTTGTATGGGACCTGTCCCCCCTCCAACATACCTTTTGTGTGTCGACAATTTCATACGTATCTATAAAGAGATTAATAGCCATATTCAATGTCAAAATCCATGGGGTTTAGTCAAACCGAGAACCTCCTTTTCTTGAAGTCGGTTAAAATACCAAACCTTCTTCTAAATGTATCAAAATACTTTCCCGAAAACTGCATCAAAATCGGTTCAGCCAAACGCAAGATAATCGCGGACAAACATACAGAGATCAAACAGAGAAGCTTCTTTTTTTTTAATTGCTTAGAAAATGGTAAAATTCTTTTTTTAAAAGAGTTTTTTATTAACGTAGGTGTTACTTTTGTAGTAAATAACAATATTAAAATAATATTTTCCCAGAATTCCCACACATTTGAGGGATGTCGCCATACTTAGTAAAAAGTTGTCGCTATATTAATACCTTTCACCTGAGATACATTTCAAATCTGTTGGTTTAGAGGGACGTTTTGTCCCATCGTCCTTTCCTAAAAAAAATACAACGAAAGTTAAGGCAATCGCTTCTCTGCGCTTCGCGATGCTATCTCGTGTTCTACAGGACTTTATAAATTTTCTAGGAAATGTATAAATTTGTGGTTCTTGTTATTTTCCGGTGACATACCTACATATACAGGATGTTTATTTAAAGAACAGACTTCAGGGGGTGACAATACCCATGAATACAAACAACTTTTAATTTTTATTTGATGTTGTATAGATCCTTGGGGGAGGCCGTTACCCAGCAATGAGCGTCGCGCGTCGTTCGGCTGTCATGATGATGATAATGGCAATAATGGTATTATTTTAATACCTACGCATGTGCATTTTCTCAGATAACTTGAAAACGACTGTAACCTATGAAATTATTTATTTAGTACCTACACGAAAACGATGTTAAATGCAAGAAAAAAAATCCTTATTTTGTTTAACGTGATAACTATTTTGTATAATCACATCTGAAACCTCAGTAGTTTCAGGTATTTAATCCTGAAAATACTGTGTGGTTATTTGAGTACTTATCCTTTGAATAACGTAACACAAGTTTGAGTTTAAGCATCAACACCAAATAATAATTGACAACGCAATATTACCTACAAGCACAGTTCCCGATACTATCTGATCACGCACAATTGTGATGACCACATCTACTGTGTTCCACAGTTTATTGAAACGAAGGTTTCCCATGCAAAATTAAGTAAATTAAACTAATCCTACCTTACTAGAAAATAGGGTCCGTAATCCAGGGGGGCTGACGTTGTCTCGCCGGCGCGCGCGCGCCCTGGCAAAACGATCTCCACACAACCCCCGATGGGATACTCTTACAGCTAACACTCTTATACTACACAATGCCCTAATAGGCCGCTAAAACTTTCCCGGCGCTTTTCAAAGCGAACACACACGGGTTACACGTCCGTACCCCGACCGGAGCCCTAGTAGGTGCAAAACGAATCTCGGTCCCAATATGGGTAGGTAATTTGCGCGGCACGTCGCTACAGAAACACACGAACTTGTCTCGCGGCTGCTTACGGCCAACTGCCTGCACGCGGCCCGAGCGCATTGCGTGTCGCCCGTGACCTTGACAATGACAACGCACCGCTCGCAGCGCGGCGCGAACATCCCCCCGTCCCGGACAGTAGCAAACTGTCCGCCAACTCAATCTAAGGGCAGGCGAGAGAGGGTAGCGATCGCTCGCTTCAAAACAGAGTCCCCCACCAGGACCTCGGCAAACCTGGGCACACCATCCGACCCCGGATGAAGCTGAACAATGCGTCCTAAACGCCAGCGGAGGGGCGGCAGGTTTGGATCCTTTACCAACACGAGGTCTCCGGTCTTGGGTGGGGTCGTCCTATCCGACCACTTAACACGTTGCTGCAAAATGTGCAAATACTCCAGATGCCAACGGCGCCAAAAACTCTGCGTAAGCTGCTGGAGCAATTCAAATCGCGAGAGCCGTCCGGAGGGCACTTCGGAATAAGGATATTCCGGCAAGGCGTTAAGCGGTCTGCCAATCAAAAAATGGCCCGGCGTAAGGGCCTCTAAATCATTCGCGTCCGAAGACAACGGACATAACGGACGCGAGTTGAGGACCGCCTCAACCTTACAAAATACGGTCGCGAGTTCCTCAAACGTGAGGACCGTCTCCCCAATAACGCGACGAAGGTGAGTTTTAGCGGCCTTTACAGTTGCTTCAAAAATCCCTCCCCAGTGGGGGCAGGATGGCGGGGAGTACTGCCATCGTACCCCTCTGCGAGAGAGTGTGGATCCGATCTCAAAATTATTCCTATCCAAAAATTCACAAACTTCCTTTAAATACCTATCGGTGCCCTTGAAATTGGTTCCACAATCGGACCTGATTAACGACGGCATTCCGCGGCGAGACACAAAACGATTCAACGTGGCTACAAAGGCTTCTGTGGTGAGGGCACTAACCACCTCCAGGTGGACCGCTTTAGTGGCCAAACAAACAAATACACACAAGTAAGCCTTTTCCGTTCTAGCATTACGAAGCCGCGATGTCTTAACGGTAAATGGCCCCGCAAAATCCGTTCCAACTCCTGAGAAGGGCATCGATTCGTTCACTCGATCGGCAGGCAAATCACCCATCTGGGGCTGCATCGTATCGGCGCGCAAACGATAACACGGGAGACAACGAAAAATAACGGATCGGATTATTCTCCGCGCTGACAAAATCCAGAACTCTCGTTGGAGGAGCGCGGTCAAAGCATTACAACCGGCATGAGCATTCTTTACATGTCGGTCTGTAATCAACAGTCTAACTAACGGTCCATCCTTGGGGAGCAACAAAGGGTGGCGTGATCCGTACGGCAGGTTGGCATGTCTGAGCCTACCTCCGACACGCAGCAATCCGGTACTGTCCAAGAAGGGATTCAACCGCACCAAGGGTCCCTTCAACTTGGACTTACTTGAGCGCAGGGCTTTCAGCTCCGGTTCAAACTCTCGCTGTTGCGTCACTCGCAACCAATGCAACAGGGCGTCTTGCCGCTCTTGTGGGGCGAGGACCGGAGACAACGATTTCTCCTGAGGCTGGCGACAATTTCGCACAAAGCGCCTCATCCAAGCAGTCACGCCGAGCAACTTGTCAAGAGAACTGTAGCGGTCTAACAAAAACTCCATCTGCGGAGCCGCCACCGTCTCCACGGCGTGAACACGCATGCCTAGGTCTGGGACTCTGGCCACAGCCGGGGTGGCAGGCCATGAGCGCTCAGGCCGTAACAACCAAGATGGACTCCACCATAGGTGGTGGTCCACTAACTCAGGCGCCTCGCAGCCGCGGGAGGCACAATCTGCGGGGTTCAGTTCGCCCGGTACGTGGCGCCAAATCAACGGGGCCTTTGAAGTCTGAATTTGTGAGACCCGGTTGGCCACAAAAACCTCAAGGGTGTGGACTGAACTCTTCAGCCAACAAAGGACGACCTGGCTGTCGGACCAAGCAAATATCGACCCCAAGTCGACACCGTTTCCCAAGGTGTCGGCAACATGATTGAGTAGCCGTACTAAGAGAGTGGCGCCGGACAACTCCAACTTCGGAATGGTTAGCCTAGTCCGAAGGGGGGCGACCTTACTCTTGGCCGTAACTAAGTGTACGGCGACAACGCCTGCTGCATCCACCGTTCGGATGTAAACGGCTGCCGCGTATCCGCTTTCGGACGCGTCACAAAAGCCGTGCAGGGAGGCTTTAAACTTTCCCGAAGGCAGCATTTGCCTCGGTATACAAACCCGATTGACGTCGGGTAGGGATGACACGAACCTCACCCACTCTCGTAGGAGGCTACCAGAGAGGGGCTCATCCCATGACAATTCCGCAGCCCAGAGCTCCTGTAGGAAGCACTTCATCGAAAACACTACAGGGCTGAGCCAACCGTTCGGATCAAAGGTACGGGCTACAGTAGACAGCACCGTGCGTTTAGTCCAGACCTTTGGGTCTGGCAGTTCTAATCTATATGTGAACAAATCCGGGACTGGTCGATACTGGACTCCCAAAACAGACAGCATGTCTGGAGTCTCCGGATTTTCAAAGAGGAGCGGCTCTTGCTGGTGGTCCTTAGGCAAATCTGCCAATAGGTCCGGTGAGTTAGACAGCCACTTCCGCAACTCATAGCCACCAGCCCTCAAGAGCGCAATCAGCTCATCACGTAAGACGAGAGCCTCATCTAAGCTCGAGGCCCCCGTGCAGATATCGTCGACAAATAAGGCCCCCCCCTCAATAAGAGCAGATGCCCGGGGATAGCGTAGCCGTTCGCGCTCTGCGAGCTCCAAAAGCGAACGGATCGCCACAAAGGGGCTCGACCGCAAACCATAAGTGTTGGTGTTCAGCTCGTAAGCCAACATCGGATCCTGGGGATCCTCACGCCAAAGGATGAGCTGGTATCGTCTATCCTCCGGGTGAATCACGGTCTGTCTGAACATCATGCGGATATCGGCCACAAAGACGACAGCGTGCCGGCGGAAGTTGGTCAAAACATCACAGACATCGTGATGCAACTTCGGCCCCGCATGCAGACACTGATTCAACGACACTCCGGTTGACGTGGGCGCTGAACCATCAAAGACCACGCGGATCTTCCCATTGGAAGTCTTCAAAACAGCGTGGTGTGGCAGGAAGTAATGTTCCACATTACGCCAGTCCAACTGCGAGATGGACATGTGCCCAAGGTCCAAATACTCCCGCATGAAGTCTATATACTTCTCCTTGAATGCGGGATCCCTGGCCATCCTACGCTCCATGGATAACAATCTCTTCTCGGCCATCGGTCGGGAGCTCCCTAAAGGAGGGCGAGCCGCCAAGAAGGGCAAGCGGGTAATCAAGCGACCCGAGAGGAGGCGCCCAGTGTTGTTCTGGTAGAACAATTCGCACTCCTCGGCTAACGGATCCAACCGCTTGGCAGTGGGAGGTTCCTCCACCTCCCAAAACTTTTGGAGAACGTCGGACAAAGTAGAACCGACAATGGTCTGGCGGTCTACCGACGGGGTCTCTGGTGTCTGTGGTACCTTTCCCATCACCACATGACCAAGCGACGAGGACAAGGCGACAAGATCGGCTGTCTGCAAAACTCGCTTGCTTCCACACAGTACACGACCGAGGACATCCGCACCAATCAACAAGTGTATTGGGCCCGGTCGGTGGAAGGAAGGATCAGCCAAAGCCAGTCCAGACGTCAGCTCAATCGTGGATGGCGGCACTCGCACTTGCGGGAGTGGTCCAACCACCTTATCAAAAACTATCGCCGAAGCACCGATCTTCGGCCTTGGCGTGAAGTGGGGGGAGAAGGAGAACTCAACTCGACCAATCGGATCAGGGATCCGCGAGTCTCCCACCCCCCGTACCGCTTCGTGATGCGGCACAAGCAAAAGACCCAGCTGTCGGACAAGCCACCTGGACATTATGCACCCCTGGGCACCTGAGTCCAAAAGGGCACGCACCGTGACAACATTGCCCTTAGGTCCCCAAACATTCACGGAGGCTGTTGGCAACAGCACAAGCTCCGGAGGGGTGGTTGGGTCCGACAGGGGCGCCATTAAAAATTTTGGGGGGGTACTTGTCCCCCTCGCGCCTGAGTCGGCGCGCCAAATGTGGGACGCTCGTACCGGGCGAGCGGGTCCCAATCGGGTACATACTGGCCCCGACCAACAGCACTCCTAGGTGTAGGGTAATACCCGTGTGGGGCGTGCCTCGGTACATAGTACCCCAATCGAGGCCTCTCCATTAGGGGGGGGGAGTAGCAAATAGGGCCCGTGCCCATCGCCACCGTGGCGTACTCTTGTGGTACCCCCCTACCCCCGCCCGTGGCGGGGGCGTCTCTCCTATAGTTCCCCCTCTCCGGGGGGGACTGAACGGGGGGGCTAAGCCCCGCCGAATCTCTAGGGGACCGGTTCCGGGCTGCCGGGCCCCCGCCCGTGCGCGAGGAATTCGAACCCCGGTCGCTCCCGGCGTCCTTGCGGTCCAAACAAAGGAGGGGGTGATGCCTCCCTCCGCAAAGACGACAATCCTCGGCCTGGGGACACGCCGACTGCATGTGTCCCCCCAAACACCTATAGCACCATTGGCGCTGTCTAGCAACGGCCCTCCGTCCCTCTGGGCGGAGGCCTCTAAATTTGGCACATTCGTGCACCACGTGCCTATCTCCCCTGCAATACCTGCACCGCTCACTCGGTGCGGGGGGAGGGGACTGCTGGAAGGCAGCATAGCGATTGGTCGGGCGACGGGGCTGTTCCCTCGCCGCCACCATACGACCAACACCTGGAACCGGGGCGGGCTCCAGGTGGTCCGTCACCCTACATTCGTCCTCCAAAAAACGAAGGAGGTCCGCGAAGGGCGGGAGATACGAGGCGCTGTCGCCTCCGTACCTCTGCTCGAAACGCCCCTTCATTTCAGCGGGCAATTTGGCGAGGACTATGTGCAGCAGTATAAAGGACCACTGATCCACCGGCAGGTCCAATCGCCTTAGGGAGTTGACCGCTGACAGTAGCGGGTTCAGCAACTCCCTCCGTAACAGGTGTACCCGCGTGATTCGCGGGAGGGCCAAAATCGTGGCCACGTGGGTGTCCGCCAGTAACCGGACATTCTGGTACCTGCTAACCAGAAGCTGGCGAGCCACCTGGTAGTTGTCGTCACTGATGAGCAGGTGCTGGATTACCGAGCTGGCCTCTCCTCGCAGGGAGGAGCGCAAATAGGCCAACTTCTCACTAGGGGATAAGTCCCGTCGTGAATCCACCAAACTGTCAAACAAATTAATGTAGCCCATCCAGGCTGACAGATCCCCATTAAAAGTGGGAATCTCCAGCGTAGGTAATCGGCCTAGCAACGCCGTCGGGGTAGGTTTGACCTCCCCGCTCAAAACCGGCTCCCCCTTCCGAACAGCCAGGGCCCTCTCAGCCGCCTCCGTGAGCTGGTCAGCCAGCTCATAGGCCTGGGCTACATCCTGCTCCAGCTGTTCCGACACGGCATCATCAGCTGGGGGGTTCTCCAAATAATACGCGCGACACTCCATGGCGTGGCGCTCCAGGTCTTGCAGGCGAGCTGCCAGCCCGCCATACCGAGCTAGCAACGCGCCTACCCGGTCGGCTCGGTCTATTAATGTGACCGCACAAGCAAGCCAACGCAAAACTCCTTGGATGCCAGCCCTGGATACGGCGGTCGGATTCGTAGGAGCCATTTATAATCCGTTTTATAAACAAAGCAAACAAAGAAATATAAAAGTGGTAAACATCAACAAAAAAAAACAATAGAAATAGGTCGCGTCACGATAATATAAAACACAAGTAATCTGTGCCGGCCGGCGCCTGGTCAATATTGGCCGCCCCGGGTTTGAGTGAACGTTGACAGCTATATGCGTGGTCAGAATTGGCCCCAACGGGGTTCAAGGGTTAAAATTCGGACGACATACACGGACCCTACTAGTTTCATAAATTATTAGCAACTTACCAATTTCAAGGGCTAACAATATAACGGTATAAACAAAACGTATAGGATTAACGGTATGGCATACCTCGCAAATCAACTACTAAACCGTTATCAACAAACGAAAACAAAACTATTTTTAATAATAATACTCGTAATTTAATACTACTAATAATTAAAACTAGTTCCACTTTTTTAACTAGGCAAGCGGACTCGGAACAAACACTAGTATGTGGTACTAATAAACAACACTTTCGAACGAAACTATTCGTCAAATAAATCCGGACACACAAAAAAAAATATACACATCTAGGCGAGTAAACTCGTATCAAATCACTAGTATGTGGTACTAATAAACACACTTTCGAACGAACTATTCGTCAAATAAATCCGGACACACAAAAAAAAATATACACATCTAGGCGAGTAAACTCGTATCAAAACACTAGTATGTGACAACAATTATATAAGTGTCTATCTATTATCGGATCCACCAAGTGAGAAACATTCGGTTCGAGAATTTACTAGAACAATTTCTTAGTACTTCAATCGTCTCGGCATACCCTCGAGATTTCAACAAAAAAAAATAATTTTTAGGTACGCTTTTTAGGTACGCTTTTTATTTTTACTATGAAATTTTATGTAGTTAATTTTAATATGAAAATTAATTATATCAACTACGCTCTGCTACCAAAAATATGATCACGCACAATTGTGATGACCACATCTACTGTGTTCCACAGTTTATTGAAACGAAGGTTTCCCATGCAAAATTAAGTAAATTAAACTAATCCTACCTTACTAGAAAATAGGGTCCGTAATCCAGGGGGGCTGACGTTGTCTCGCCGGCGCGCGCGCGCCCTGGCAAAACGATCTCCACACAACCCCCGATGGGATACTCTTACAGCTAACACTCTTATACTACACAATGCCCTAATAGGCCGCTAAAACTTTCCCGGCGCTTTTCAAAGCGAACACACACGGGTTACACGTCCGTACCCCGACCGGAGCCCTAGTAGGTGCAAAACGAATCTCGGTCCCAATATGGGTAGGTAATTTGCGCGGCACGTCGCTACAGAAACACACGAACTTGTCTCGCGGCTGCTTACGGCCAACTGCCTGCACGCGGCCCGAGCGCATTGCGTGTCGCCCGTGACCTTGACAATGACAACGCACCGCTCGCAGCGCGGCGCGAACACTATCTACTTTATGCTTTACAGTATTAGTTTTTAGTTTTCAGTTTTTAGAGTTAGTAATAGCACTGACTTTGTGACAGAAGTATAAAAATATGCCAATTTACAGATTATTTCATTGATACTGTTATTTTTACTAACAATTTCTACATATCTTTCAACTTTGTTAAAAGGTATTTACTTAAATAAAAATTTAAAAAATATAACGCTGATGACTCACCCATAGAACTTTCGACATTCAAACAAATATGCGCTAGAATTGATAATATCAATGCCACCTCCATTATTACACACAAATCACACTTTTCATTAAACTACCAAAAACGTAAATGATGCTACAAATGCATACAGATGCATTTATACTCTTAACGAAAGACCATTAGTGTAATCATTTAAGAGTACATATAATAGTTCTTATGACTTTCTTATAAGGTCGTCACTATCAGCAGTATTCTGTTTGTCGATATAATAATGCTCTAGATCAGCATATGACCTACTTTTGTATGGAACTTGACTAAACAACTAAGGTTTATTTACTCTTAAGTTTTACATTTTTGCACATAATTAAATGACCTCATAAAATATTTAAAGTCTTCTTTGCAACGCCCCGGCCCTAGTGAAGGAGCGAATACGTTTTTAGTAAAAATTTAATCTTTATGACATCTTTTTTGCTGACTGTACTTAAATATTGTATTGTCATCTAAACCAAACCTGTATACAAAATTTCAGCTCCATCGGATACTGGGAAGTGGGTCAAATTAAGCTTGCAAGATTTGTCCCCCACTAACTAACAAACTAACTAAGTAACTAACATGGCAAGTTAATAAAAAGCTTGTAAAATAGGTTCGTTTCGCTTCAGTCCGTCGCCACAGTGCCGTCGCTTTCGGTGTATTTTCATACTTTCATAAAAGTTCGCTTCATGGACAGAACTAAATCTACTCTACAGGGGTGACTACTAATCTGTCCAATATGACTAGGAGACACAGTAATTCTATTGCGATTTTATGAATCGGTAAAATCAAATTAAAATAGTAAATGTTCGTCTTTAATTTGAAATATTCATTGGAATTTACCCCTTAAGGCTGCGATTCCCCAAAATAGGGTATTTTATATTATGGACTAGCTGTTGCCCGCGACTTCGTACGCGCGGTGTAGTGACTTTTGTGTTAGTTTAGTTTATGTGTGTTTGTTGCTCAGATTTCATAACGCTCTTCTTGAAGTCCTATTCTCTACTAAAAGGGTCTAAAGAATATCGAATATGCAGGCTAGGGTATGAACATGGTATGTTGTTATCATATGCTGCATGAACATAGTTGAGCCCTCATTCAAAGATCTGTCCGTCTGTCAAGAAACTTTTTCTCAAAAATGCGTGGGAGGTATCAAGCTAAAATGTATGTCAAATTAAATACTGAAGTCTGCAATCCCTTAGAGGCGACAAAAAAAAACAAACTTCTCTTCTCTTCTTCATAACTGAAAAGGGCCACTTGGATCTCGATTTTCTTTTAAATCCCATTTAGCTACTTGTTGTTACCGATCCCGATTTAAATTTAAACCGCTATCTAGGTCGGTTTAGGCTGTTAAATCTCGATTTACAGTAAGTTGTGATAACTTATCTATATTTTCATATGGTTTTTATACGCAAAAATGCATGTATCACACGTAACAGTTTATAATGATAACGATTATTTTGAACAGCCGTTCTTCGTTCTTCGACGTTGCTTGCTAGCGGGCAATAGATCTATTCTACGCGAGGTTCATAAGACTGAACCACACCAAACGATCCATCTTGGATTGGCCAACCACGATCTAAGATTGGGGATCATGGATCGTGAATCTAATTTGTTCTCTTGGTGCTCTTGGATCGCACGAGGCACGTCCACTCCGACCACTACTATGGAGCTCCAGTGGTGAAGCGCACTCTTGCCGCGCGCGATTTTGAGCGCGTATTATCGTTTTGCGCATATGCGCGCTTTCACGATTCAAACAGAAGTTCTTACTTAGTAATGCATAATATCAGGCCAATCATATTTTTACTATAAAATGTAAAAGAGATTGTGTGTATCCATACTAATATTATAAATGTGAAAGTGGGTTTGTTTGTTTGTCCGTCTTTCACGTTAAAATTGGTGCAACGGATCGACGTGACTTTTGGAATGGGAATAGTTTGGCAGCTGAAAAGTGACATACTTAGGCAGCCATTAGACAGTCAATCTGGATCAATGATCAATGATCAATGATCGCGATGCAGATTGACTGTGTACGAAGGTGATTGACGGCTCGCGATCTTGATCGCAAAATATCTACAAAGTAAATCTCGATCGCGATCAAGATCACGATCAGTGATCGCGATCTGGATGTAATGGCTGCCTTTGGCTACTTTTTATCCCTGAAAAATATCACATTCCCGTGGGATAACGTCGTCGTTTAGTCCGAGCGGGCGAAGTCGCGGGCGGAAGGCTAGTATTTTGATAGGGAGACATTTCTTCTTTAAGTAACAGGTATAAAATGTAATGATATACCATTTAATTATTTAATTTTAATCAATCATCCCTTATGTAAGCTTTCCTAGTAAATAAATGAATAAATAAGTTAGATAGAAAACTATTTTTAATATTCCTTTATTTTATTGGATGGTACCTACGGCTGAAGGCCTAAGTAGCCAGAGCCGGTTAAATGACATAAAAAATGGTATATACTACGTACTGGCCACTTAGCGTTTGAGCAAATTTTTCAAAACTACATTGGTGACATTTTGTCTACATTGCGACAAACTTATTTCACACAGTGGTTATTTTTTGGTACTAAATATATTGTTGACTGCCGGCAGTCCATTTTGACAGTTCATTCTGTATTGCTAGTGGCTCCTCCAGGACCACTGTCACCGGTTCAGATATATTTGTGGCGCTATACTTACTTACTGTAGCGACATCTAGCGTCGAGTGGAAATGCGAAATATAAATTTTACATCAATAGGGTAAGAACTTTAGTTTTGGCCACTGCCCCGAGTGCTTACTTAGCTTAAAACATTTCGTTAATAACTTTTGCTTGATATACTTGAATATACTTTTTATCTATGACTTTTAAGTCATAATAATAATAGTAATAATTCTTTATGACATAGGAATATTATTCAATAAACGCTTTTTAGTTTACATCGAATTAGATGTTTCTTTTATTTTATCTAAGTTAGTTAAGTATTGATTTCTCGATGTATCTTTTCAAATTTGATTGACAAAAAACACATCAATCGGCACCCTTCGCACATTTTAAGTTTAAAAAATAGGTTTTTAATTGACTAAAATAAAACTAAATTTCGTAAGTATAATGAATACTTAGTTATATGTTTTTACTATGTATGTTTACGAATTTCTCGAAATCTAAAGGCAACTCGAGATGATTCTATTTGATTTAAATTAGGTGTATTCTAACTTTGGGAACAGTCTAAGATTCATCAAAATCGGTTTAGTAGTTTTCGTGGGTATGTTATTGTACAATATACACTAAAACTTAGGAAATAAATAGTAATTTAAAAAAATAAACTGACTGGCACCGACCTCAAAAAGGTACCTTAATTATAATATAAATTACCTATATTTTTCCTTTTCAGTTGACAAATACTTTTTGGAGTCGGTTAAATTTTTAAAGTAGTTTTTTTATATTGTAAATTTAAAAATTTAAAGAAAAGTATAAGATACATTCTTGACAATTTTAGATACCTACTTAAGACCATAGGCGAAAGAAGTGAAAAAAAAATTAAAATGGCAACAGCGGGGGCTTTCACCCTACTTAATATAAATAATCATTCGGATGTACTTTTGTGAAAGGTATATCGTAATCTTACTGACTTCCCGCGCCATCTATTGCTTAGTAGTTATGATGCAAAAAGAAGTGAAAAACATCTTAAAGTGGCAACAGAGGGGGCTTTCACCCTAATTAATATAATCATTCGAATGTTCTTTTGTGAGAGGTATATCGTAATCTTACTGACTTCCTGCGCCATCTATTGCTTAGTAGATATAATGACGTAAATAACATGAAATTATTTTTATGATTTTATATGAGCCTGGATGGGTTTTAATTTATATTATGTTTTGAAGCAGGTAAAAAAAAATTACATGATTCATTATTAATTGAGACAGCGATTAAATATAACGTATTTTCATAATCATGTGGCGCCATCTATTTTAGTAAGAATTAGTTTTTGTATTTTCCCGTAGGAATAATTAAATTTCCCGCAATAAAAGGTACCCTATATGTTGACCCGGGTTATAAGCTATTACTACACAAAATTTGGTAAAAATCCATCCAGTAGTTTTTGCGTGAAAAGCGAACATACAAACAGACAAACAGACAAACAGACAAACAGACAAACAGACAAACAGACAAACAGACAAACAGACAAACAGACAAACAGACAAACAGACAAACAGACAAAATTTTTTATATCTATCGTTTTGGGGTCTATATCCTGTACACATCACTAAGCAGTATTTTTTTTTTTTAAATATTTCATGTACAGACTTTTTGTCCGTTTCTGTTTTATTATATGTATAGATTACTCGCAAACCACAAGTACTTAAAATTTGGAAAAAATATACCTATGTTATTTTACAGTTATTTATCTAGTGCTTCCGGCCGTTTTTTGCGATTGGTGATATTTTACTGTGTCAAATAAAATCCCAAACATACTTCTAATCGTAATCCAAATATCCTATTACTTGCAGTATACTTAGCTTTAGTTAATGAAAAATATACGAAAATAATCGTCTTTTAATAGCCGAAGGATTCCGATCGTCATAAGTTTAAATTTTTTATTATTTAATTTTTAATCCAATTTTAAGTGATTTTCGATTCGCGGGGCGCTCGCGAGTTCACAGTTCACTGCCGGCTGCCGCTGCTTCCGCGTAAAGTGTAGCGCGCGTGATAGAATATCAAGTTTTGTTATTGATTCATTTATTTTTAGTATTTATTACATCTAAATTCGTAAAATTAATTTTGGGGATAACATTGTACCTCATTTATCGTGTTTTCGTTAAATAGTAGTTTGATTTGTGGCGGGGCCAACCGTCAACAAAGCATGATCAAGCAATTGTACTTTAATTTGCCTTTAAGTACTGAATAATGTGTATAAAATCATGTTATTACTTTTAATATTCATATCAATTAATTTATTACTGAAATGTAATGTATAAGTATCTAAGTAGGTAACGTGTACTTTTACGTTGGTACACGTTACTTCCGGTTGAAAAGAAAACAATAAGATAATTATTGTAATTATTGTATTTATAAATAATGTTATGTAAAATCATTATTTGATTTTGGAATACTTTTTCATAATTGTTATGTGTATATTGTAGTATTTTCTGTAATTTTCACGGATTGAAATTTATCAGTTAAATTGGCGGTAGACGCTAACATTTATAAGGCGAGGCCGCCATTGTAGCGGGTTAGTCTGGTTCGAGCCGTGAGCGGTGTACAAGTTAAGTAATTATTCCGTTGTTTCATATTTCTCATTCCTTGTTTTTCTTGCTGTTTAATGCTGATGTATTGTCTAGTAAATATTGCTGAAGATTTGCCCTTGTTCGAAGGATATTCGGTAACTTGTTAAATGTAAATGCTTATTTGTTGATAATATTAAATTAAAGTTTTCCTTATCGGTTCCGAATAAATTATGTGAGTACTGAAGTAATATAAAGTAACAGTTTATAGAAAATGCTTGATGATATTCGTAAATGTTGTTTAATCTTTTATCATGAAAAGTGATGTTGTTGTAAATTTTGTGAAATGTGTTGTATGTTCAACAACGACATGATTATTTGTAAATGTCGTTGTTTCTGTTAAAGCTGGTGAGTTTTTTTCGCCCGTTTTTCTTGTCAGCTAAAAGGTGTCCTTAACGGGTGGGTAGGTAAAAAAATAAAAGGACGATTTAAAAGAATAAAATAGTTTATTAGAGATTTGAGATTTTTATTAATCCTGACCTTATTGAAATAGAAGCTTTATAGTTTTGTTTATAGTTATTTGAATAGTTTAATGCTTTTATCAGAATAGTTATATTTAGATTTCAGATTTTTATTAATCCTGACCTTATTGAAATAGAAGCTTATAGTTTTGTTGATTGATAGTTAATTGAACAGTTCAGAATAGTTCTATTTCTATATTATCCGCCCTAAATCTGTCATCAGAAGTGGGATGGTCTTGCTCCCATTATTAATACATATATGTTTTATTTTTCATGTTGCTGCGGTTTCGGCTTATCTGCTACATTCAGCGACGCTTCCGTTCCAAACTATGGTCATTCATCGTGGCAAGGTGGCGCTGCCGTTCTTCTATTCAACCAGGCAATGGAGCTGATTCCTGGCAATGGAGCTGATTCCCGGTGATGTACAGATACCTCGCC
The DNA here is from genome assembly GCA_949710035.1 of Crambus lathoniellus. Taxonomy (NCBI): domain Eukaryota; kingdom Metazoa; phylum Arthropoda; class Insecta; order Lepidoptera; family Crambidae; genus Crambus; species Crambus lathoniellus. The sequence continues at coordinate 28,267,816 of OX453310.1, forward strand.
AATGGAGATGAAACCGCATCTCCACGGTCGCTAAATCTGGTATAGCCTTTCGGGGCTTCTGTATTTTATTTTAGTTTTATTTTTTCGTACCTTCGAATGGATTACTTAGCTAATAAGCTTATGTTGTTTATTCAATAGCATTGAAAATTACCTACTGGATGATCATACCAAAGATTTCTTTTTGTGTAAACTTACAGTAATCATTGTTGTGATAATATGACTCGCTACAGATATTTATTTTATAATGCTAGAAACAGATAAACCTATTATGCAACACTAGGGTTCATTTCTGAAAATCTTGCCGGGTAGTATAATTATAAAATAGGGAATAGTGCGGTGGCTTTCCAGTGTTCCTTGATTAACATTAGTCATTTGCAACTAAAAATAAATAAGAGGCGGTCTTTGGAGCAAAGTGAAAAATTTGTGATATAATTTTACTTAACCTTAGGTTTAGAAAGGTTTAAGTTCGTGACAGTCAGTGTTATTCTAACAATTAAGTCGTAAAATATAGTGAAATGCAGTCGGGTAGGTACATAAAATTATCATTTTCTTGTCGTCCTATTTTACTAATTCAAACCGTGATTATACCTCCTTTAGTGGTTTGTAAAATAAAGGGTTTTTGGTGGTGCAACTTGGTATTTTGAACCGCGTAGTAATTTAATCATTATCGAATCAAAATAATGTAAGATTAACTAGATTTTGCTAATAACAAAGACATTTTACATTTTAGTATTCAAATCTTTGCTTTATGTTATACAACAAATATGGGCAATTGAAAAGTATTGTTGCCATATTTATTTTATAAGGCTCTAATTTCTTTTTCAGCATAGCATTACTTAGATTTTCAATTAATAGCCTATTGCAAGAAATTTTATCAAATCTAGGTAGGTACTAAAGTTATAAAGTTTTTTTATACCTACTACGAATTCCCCATTGGTTTACTATCTTACAAAACTTTGATTTTGAAGTGGCTTCTAGAAAGTGATAGTTAAATATAAGTTACTAGCGGCCGCCCGCGGTTTCACCCGCGTGGTTCCCGTTCCCGTGGAAATATCGGGATAAAAAGTACATATAAACCTTCCTCTTGAATCACTCTATCTATTAAAAAAAAACGCATCAAAATCCGTTGCGTAGTTTCAAAGATTTAAGCATACAAAGGGACATAGGGACAGAGAAAGCGACTTTGTTTTATACTATGTAGTGATAACAGTGTTAATAGGTTTTAACACTGTACGACAAAGTATACCTGTTGTTAAAAAGCTTACCCATTTAAGTTTAAATAGATTGCTATGGTTCTTTCGTATTACCTAGTTGCCACCACAACCATCTTTAGACTTGTTCCTTGATAGACGGAGTACAGTGAGATTAGATTTATTTTTATCCTTTTTTTTTATTTAACTTTAATCTTACGGAACGATTTGCTCCACTATAATATTATTGATGTTAAATAGCTTTCTTATGATAAAACGGCCACGTAAGAACGGTACACAAATTTGAAAAACAACTTAGTTCTGTCTTTTGTCTAACGGTATGTTATTTTATTACAGTTTGTTATCAATGTTAATTTTGTTTTTCCTGATGAAAAAAAAAACAAGGTTTCGGTTTGTTGGTTTTAATCAAAAAAATGTACTACCTAGTCTTAGAATAATAACGCCGAAGCGAAGCTGTTATTAATCTATGTACCTAGTGGACTAGGAACTGATATCTGTCCATAAGTACATTTTCCATACGTTTTTCATGGATTTTCAATAGGTTTTCCATAAGTTTTCCATACGTTTTCCATACGTTCTCCATGGGTTTTCTTTGGGTTTTCCATACGTTTTCCAAACGTTTTTCATAGGTTTTCCATGGGTTGTTCCATACGTTTTCCATGGGCTTTTCATACGTTTTCAATGGGTTTTCTTATACGTTTTCAAATAGCTTTCCATAGGTTATCCATGGGTTTTCCATGGGGTTTTCCATACGTTTTTCATTGGTTTTCCGAACGTTTTTCATGGGTTTTCCAAACGTTTATATGGGTTATAAACAAGAGTAACGGGACTCAACGCGACATTTATTATGAAGTACATATTATTATGTACTTACAGCTTGACGTTTCGGCTGTGTTGCAACAACCGTGGTCACAAGCAGACTGGTTTATATGGGTTTTCCATATGTTTTCCACGGGTTTTCTGTTATCCATAGGATTTCCATGGGTTTTCATAGTTTTCCATAGTTAGCGATAGTTTTCGATGGCTTTCGATGGTTTACGATGGTTTTCGATTGCTTTCGATGGTTGTCGATGGTTTTCGATGGTTGTCGATGGTTTTCGATGGTTTTCGACGGTTTTCGATGGTTTTCGATGGTTTTCGATAGTTTCCGATGGTTTCCGATGGTTTTTGTTGGTTTCCGATGGTTTTCGATGGTTTCCGATGGTTTCCGATGGTTTTCGATAGTTGTCGATGGTTTTTCATGGTTTTCAACGGTTTTCGATGGTTTTCGATGGTTTCCGATGGTTACGGATGGTTTTCGATGGTTTCCGATGGTTTCCGATGGTTTCCGATGGTTTTCGATGGTTTCCGATGGTTTCCGATGGTTTCTGATGATTCCCGATGGTTCCCGATGGTTTCAGATGATTTCCGATGGTTTCAGATGGTTTCCGATGGTTTCCGGTGGTTTCCGATGGTTTCCGGTGGTTTCCAGTGGTTACCGATGGTTTCCGATGATTTCCGATGGTTTCCGATGGTTTCCGATGGTTTCCGATGGTTTTCGATAGTTTTTCGATAGTTTTCGATAGTTTTCGACAGTTTTCGACAGTTTTCGACAGTTTTCGACAGTTTTCGACAGTTTTCGACAGTTCTCGATAGTCCTCGATAGTCCTCTACAGTTCTCGATAATTCTCGATAGTTCTTCACAGTTCTCGATAGTTGTCGATAGTTTTCGATAATGTCAGATAGTTTTTGATTTTTTTCGATAGCTTTTGATAGCTCTCGATAGTCCTCGACAGTTCTCGATAGTCCTCTACAGTTCTCGATAGTTTTCGACAGTTCTCGATAGTTCTCGACAGTTCTCGACAGTTCTCGACAGTTCTCGACAGGTCTCGACAGTTCTCGATAGTTTTCTATATTTCTCGATAGTTCCCGATAGTTCTCCACAGTTCCCGATAGTTCTCGATAGTTGTCGATAGAGTTTTTGATACTTTTCGATAGCTTTTGATAGCTCTCGATAGTCCTCGACAGTTATCGATAGTCCTCTACAGTTCTCGATAATTCTCGATAGTGCTCGACAGTTCTCGATAGTTCTCGATAGTTTTCGATAATTTCAGATAGATTTTGATACTTTTCGATAGCTTTTGATAGCTCTCGATAGTCCTCGACAGTTCTCGATAGTCCTGTACAGTTCTCGATAGTTCTCGACAGTTCTCGATAGTCCTGTACAGTTCTCGATAGTTCTCGATAGTTCTCGATAGTTCTCGACAGTTCTCGACAGTTCTCGATAGTTCTCGACAGTTCTCGACAGTTCTCGATAGTTCTAGACAGTTCTCGACAGTTCTCGGTAGTTCTCGATGGTTTTCGGTAGTTCTCAATGGTTTCCGGTAGTTTTTGATGGTTTTCTCTAGTTTTCGATGGTTTTCAGTAGTTCTCGATATTTCTCGATAGCTTTCCATAGAAATTTCTATACGTTTCCATAGAAGTTTCCATACGTTTTCATAAGTTTCATAAGATCTGTTAAATTAAGTCCTGTCCTTTTGACGATCATTGTAAGTTGCTAGGGCCGATGTAAATTTCGATCTTTAAATGTTTATTGGGAAATTTATAAAAGTATAAGTGTTACTTACTGGGGCGCTAATTTTGGTTCTCGTGAGATTTGGTAATTGTAAGGTTGAACCAGTTATTATCATGATTCACTGAACAATTAGTTTATATAGCGGCAAAACTATAATACTCGGTGTCAATGTCGGTCGACAAGTAAGTATTTTCAGCACACCTTGTAGTAATCATGGTTAAGGTAAGGAGATAATGTTGCGACAGTAAATAGATGGATACATTATATTATGTATTAAATATTATCAGATTGGCCGAGCGGTTTAAAAAGAAAATTGGTAAACAATGTCATACAAAATTTAACTTGATTATTTTATCGATAGCCCTTAAGATATAGGCCTTAAGATATCTTTGGTATATTATATTTGATTCGAAATGTTCATTACGATAGCGAATACTTCAAGATGCCTAATGGGGCGTTTTCACTGTTGTGAAAATGTAGATATTTAATGATGAAATATAAATTTAAGAATACCAAATTTAATGTGAAAATTATAATTTGAATCTGTTTTATAACAGCCAAATTTTACTGTAGCCTATTATAATTATAACGTAATATAAATAATGGTCCAGGCATTATAATAAAAGTGAAAGTTTTAAGTTTGTGTAAACAGATTTGGATGAAATGTTAATTTCATTTTGATTGATGGTTTTTGTCTATACGTTCCCACGGGAACGTAAACCATGCCAGTGCAGTTTAGTTTGCAGTACGTTTGTATAGGCGTAATAAAAGAAAATTCCAACTAAAATATCTTGGACTTTGTTTCCAAATGACCGTTTCATTCTAAGATGTAGTGTTTATCTTGGGAATGTAATAGTGGCGATAAGAAATATTGGATATTGTTCAAATGATTTAGTATAAATCATGAAAAGAATTGTACAATTAATGTAGATGTACAATTAATGCAGATCTGTTGATGAAATTTTATAGTTCAATGTCGATTATGACACGGATAACCATGATAGAATATTAAATAAAACTAAAAATTACAGACTATGACGATGACTCATCACTCTCCTGCCCTTATTCCATTTTGTTTGGGATCGGCGCAGCATTACTGTACTAACTACTGACTGACAAAGACCCCTGCTGCTGTGGGCTTGGTGTCTTCTTGGTCTTCACCGACAGGGGGTGATGCCGTTGACATGTCGAGGTTCACAGTAGGTAAAGAAGCTAGTTGATAGTGTGTTTGACCCTGGTGCTGTGGGCTTGGTGTCTTCTTGGTCTTCACCGACAGGGGGTGATGCCGTTGACATGTCGAGGTTCACAGTAGGTAAGAAGCTAGTTCATAGTGTGTTTGACCCCTGCTGCTGTGGGCTTGGTGTCTTTTTGGTCTTCACCGACAGGGGGTGATGCCGTTGACATGTCGAGGTTCACAGTAGGTAATGAAGCTGGTCGATAGTGTGCTTGATGTCGGTTTGGTCTTCACGGGCAGCGGTGATGGAGCCGTACATATCGAGGCACACTATTCATACTGACTGACTGACTAAATCCACTACTGCTGTGAGTTTGGTGTCTTCTTGGTCTTCACCGATAGAGAGTAAAGTAGTGGACACGGTGAGGCTCACAGTAGGTTCGATAAATCTACGTTAGATGTGACACATGAGATTAAAGTACTTAAGCTGATCTAGTACTTCGAGAACGAAGTACTTGTCAGTATGGCCGTGATAGAATATCAAGTTTTGTTATTGATTCATTTATTTTTAGTATTTATTACATCTAAATTCGTAAAATTAATTTTGGGGATAACATTGTACCTCATTTATCGTGTTTTCGTTAAATAGTAGTTTGATTTGTGGCGGGGCCAACCGTCAACAAAGCATGATCAAGCAATTGTACTTTAATTTGCCTTTAAGTACTGAATAATGTGTATAAAATCATGTTATTACTTTTAATATTCATATCAATTAATTTATTACTGAAATGTAATGTATAAGTATCTAAGTAGGTAACGTGTACTTTTACGTTGGTACACGTTACTTCCGGTTGAAAAGAAAACAATAAGATAATTATTGTAATTATTGTATTTATAAATAATGTTATGTAAAATCATTATTTGATTTTGGAATACTTTTTCATAATTGTTATGTGTATATTGTAGTATTTTCTGTAATTTTCACGGATTGAAATTTATCAGTTAAATTGGCGGTAGACGCTAACATTTATAAGGCGAGGCCGCCATTGTAGCGGGTTAGTCTGGTTCACAAGTCTGGTTCGAGCCGTGAGCGGTGTACAAGTTAAGTAATTATTCCGTTGTTTCATATTTCTCATTCCTTGTTTTTCTTGCTGTTTAATGCTGATGTATTGTCTAGTAAATATTGCTGAAGATTTGCCCTTGTTCGAAGGATATTCGGTAACTTGTTAAATGTAAATGCTTATTTGTTGATAATATTAAATTAAAGTTTTCCTTATCGGTTCCGAATAAATTATGTGAGTACTGAAGTAATATAAAGTAACAGTTTATAGAAAATGCTTGATGATATTCGTAAATGTTGTTTAATCTTTTATCATGAAAAGTGATGTTGTTGTAAATTTTGTGAAATGTGTTGTATGTTCAACAACGACATGATTATTTGTAAATGTCGTTGTTTCTGTTAAAGCTGGTGAGTTTTTTTCGCCCGTTTTTCTTGTCAGCTAAAAGGTGTCCTTAACGGGTGGGTAGGTAAAAAAATAAAAGGACGATTTAAAAGAATAAAATAGTTTATTAGAGATTTGAGATTTTTATTAATCCTGACCTTATTGAAATAGAAGCTTTATAGTTTTGTTTATAGTTATTTGAATAGTTTAATGCTTTTATCAGAATAGTTATATTTAGATTTCAGATTTTTATTAATCCTGACCTTATTGAAATAGAAGCTTATAGTTTTGTTGATTGATAGTTAATTGAACAGTTCAGAATAGTTCTATTTCTATATTATCCGCCCTAAATCTGTCACGCGCGACCGAGCAAGGGCGTTTGTGCACTACACTGAATTTTACCGATCCGGCGGTCCGGTTTTTTACGGACCGATATGGCAGCTATGAAAAACATATGAGCGCTTGTGCACCACACTGAATTTTACCGTCCGTCATTTTACTTTTCCCCATTCCGGACCGTTTTTTTCCGTTCCGAGATGACGGCAATGAAAAACATATGCGCGCTTGTGCACTACACTGAATTTTACCGTCCGGAAAAAAACGGATGGTTGTATTTTAATCATATATCACTTCGCTACCCGTCTGTCTGGCCCTATATATGCTTAAATCTTTAAAACTACGAAACAGATTTTCATGCGGTTTTCACTAATAGGTAGCGTGGTTCTTCAGGAAGGTTTTAATATATAATTTATGAAAGTTTTGTGTAAATTGGTAGAAATATAACGATAATTGTCGAAAGTGCCGGCAAACGGCAAGCCGCCCGGGAGCTTTCTGCAAAAACGCTGCCTAATCCTTTCGAGGTTAAAAAAAAATAATGCATGTTGGAATATTCCTCTTCTATAGATCTACAAAAAAGTCCGCGATAGCATATGTCTATCTTTTAAGGATAGCATATTATAACCATATTATCTCTTAAAAAATGGTTACGAACAATGCGGTAATTTGGAAAGCTATTTAAACGGATACAGTATTAACCCTTATCAATCTAAATACGTTAGTTGCTTTAAGCATTTCATGCACATTATTTTACTCTTTTACACCATATAATTTAAATGAATATCTTAGGAGTTATCGCAAATAAATTAACGCACGCCAAAATAAATTCAAGCGCCTTTCTCGATTGACGACCGATTTGGCGCAGGAGTAGGCTACCCACCTTCTGCGCAAGTGGTCTCGGGTTCGATTCCCGAACAAGACAAATATTTGTGTGCATGAACATGTCTATTTGTCTTGGTCTGGGTTTTAACTATGTATAATATGTATGTATTTACAAACAAAAAGTATTTAAGTAAGTATATATTTATCCGTTATCAAGTTTTCCATGATACAGTTTCTTAATGAAATTAAAATGGGCTTAGATAATTGGTGTGAATGTAAGAAGTTATTTATTTATTATTATTAATATTATTTCTCACCAATAACACGTAATATATCTAGCACCAAAAATATGGTTTTTGAAATTTTTGTTTGCCTGTCTGTCTGTCTTTTGTCCGTGTTTCACGCAAAAACTACTAAGCGCATTTTAATGAAACTTTTTTTTGTTACATAGCTAGCTGTAGACATTCGATAGTAGTTAAAAAATAATTTTTCATCCTGCCTCAATTAATTGTGATTTCGGTAAATGACCCTGTCAGGTACCTTTCACTGATAAGAGGATGAACCCAAAATTCTTTCTGTCTTCTACGTCTTCGTACATAAAGCAATAAAGCAAGTAATTGCCGACGTTCCAAGGAACTCATTATTCCTCTCGTTTAAAACGCGTCCGTAGAGTGTAGTTTCAAAGAGATCACTGCGCTGCCCCGGCCAGTAAAAAACCGGACAAGTGCACAAGCTACCATCCGTGTTTTTCATGCCACGCCGGTCCGGAAAAAAACGGACCGCCGGATCGGTAAAATTCAGTGGTAGTGCACAAACGCCCCAAGGGTTAGCGTGCCTATTTCGGTCGGGAATCATCGCCTTAAAATTAGACTTAGCTTAAAACGAAACTCAAAAGGTTTTTAAATCTTTGAACGATACCAAACTAATCGTTTCTCTGTTTAAGTTTTAGAGTTAAGAAAAAGGATAATCGGAACTATATGTTTGTATCCCATGAAACCGATGCCAAGATACAATAAGGGTGAAGCAGAAATATAAAAAAAATAAGAAGTCGCTAGTAGGTTACAGCTAACCAGGCTATCTGACTTATTCAACTAGGTGTTATTGTTGATCGAAGTTCACAAATAATAGATTTCGAGCGTGACTTGTACTAGTAAACAAACCTAATGATAGGTCTCCTGCCACTATTCCTAATTATAATATTATAATGATATAGATTACAATTAAATGTAATAATAAAAATACAGGTGACCACACGAAACATTATACCTACCGTTTCACAACTTTCACACTGTACTTACCTATTTCATAAAAAATACGATGGAACATTAGCTACTAAATAATAAAAATAGAGGTAATCACGCGAAACTTCATACCGTTTCACAATTTTCATATTGTATTTCATAAAAACACGATGGAAAATAAGCTAATGTCTAATGTCCTCTAAGAAAATAATTAAATATGAAACTCAATGAAGATTTAAATAATCCATTTTTCCGAATCGTTTAGCGACAAAGGTAGTTAAACTACTTCGCAGTTTACATGGAAAAATAAATGCCATTTGTATTTCCACTGAAACGGAGAGTATCGGATTGGAAATATGTTATAGATTTTGTGTTACAAGTAGGTGTTCTTCTCTGACTAAGTGAAAAGAAACCGCATTATTCATACAGTGAAGGTACCCTTAAAATGGCCAAAAAAGAGCTACAATGGTGAGTTGAGATACCTACTGATTTTGCTGTTGACTGTGACCCTAATTGGAAAATGTGGGAGTGATTCCATAATTAATCCTGTGTACGTGACCACACGCCAGTATACCAAACTACAGTTAATAGACATCTAAGACACAATCATACCTTGTGAAAACTGGTTCTGAGTTGATAGCGATAATAAAATGTCAGCTATTAACTTGGTTCCGAGATTTCGTGTGTCATACACGGTTTTTTTTTATAATACTATACTTATGGTATTTATTGTAATTAAACCGCTTGATCTTTTGCTCTTATGTTTATGCTGGTGGTTACGTAGGTAAGTACTTAGGTACTTGTTTAAAAATCGTGCAATAAAAACAAGACTGGTAAAATGTGATACCAAGTAAAAATTGCATTGTGAATGGATAATTATATTTAAAAAAAAACCTTTTATTTAAAATCAAGCTTTTATTCAAATGTCCTAAAAATAATAAAATAAACTGTGTATCAAGTCAAATCCAACAAACTTATTACATTAAACAATTTATATGTTTTAAAAGCTTGTCGCTTTAATTTCATATGTCAAATATAAGTTAAAGCATTTGTGTTTAGTGCAAGCCCAGTAACAATAAAATCTCGCGACAAGCTTTTAAAACATATAAATTGTTTAATGTAATAAGTTTGTTGGATTTGACTTGATACACAGTTTATTTTATTATTTTTAGGACATTTGAATAAAAGCTTGATTTTAAATAAAAGGTTTTTTTAAATATAATTTATTTTTGTATTTTTAGTTATTGGACATGTTTCAGTTTTTCAGAAAAAAAATCAGCTGTTCTATACATTTTGATCTATTCGATTTAAAGTTTTCTATGGAACAGCTGATTTTTTTTTTCGCGTTTCCAATGTTGGTACCATAGTAATAACTCTTTGTATGCGTGAGTACATTGACCCCTTAAAATTATGTGCACTATTTAGGAAGGACCTTATATATATTTTACCACCAAATAGAGATTGTAGATTCTTACTATAGACACACACATAAGTATTCATTAAATACAAGGCATATTCACATAGGTATAAGAGAAGGTAGCACTGTATTACGAACAAGAATAGAAAACACAAATTAGACTCAATAAGACAAAAAGTTCCAAATAAAAATGTGTGTGTGCCGTGCCGCAGCAGTACCTACTCAATGGTCGCAGCTCAGCGTCATATTACTTGTCTTGCAACGCAAGCAAACGCTGATTTTCAGTTGTAAATTTTAGTAAGTATTTAAAAAATAAATACTAAAGAACAAGACACATTTAAGTTTCTATCAAAGTTGATAAACATAGTACTTACATAAAGAAAAAAAGGATATTTCTTTTCTGTAGGTAGACTATGGTTGTATTAACTTGGAGCCATCTGTCGTTGACTTTAGTGAACTATTTATGTGCAACTAGCGGCCGCCCGCGGTTTCACCCGCGTGGTTCCCGTTCCCGTGGGAATATCGGGATAAAAAGTACATATAAACCTTCCTCTTGAATCACTCTATCTATTAAAAAAAACGCATCAAAATCCGTTGCGTAGTTTCAAAGATTTAAGCATACAAAGGGACATAGGGACAGAGAAAGCGACTTTGTTTTATACTATGTAGTGATATACTATGTAGTGAAGTGACACCTAGTAGGGTCTGATTAAAGCAACTTCGCGTTTTTTGCTTCTTTTTAAAGTTCGTTCGTTAGTTCTTATAGCCGCTACACACGTCCAGACCAGACCTAACCGCCGATTTGGTGCGGACGAACTTTGCTGTAAAGCAAATATAGGTAATCCGTGCTACACACGTTCGTACCAAATCAAAATCAAATCAAATCAAAAAATCAAAAAAGCTACACCAAATCTGGCCTTGGCGAAGGCTTTGTATCACATCACTGGACAAGGCCTTGTATCACATCACTTTTTCTTATCAAATACCCACAGAAATCACCTGGATTTGCCAATGCAACGGGCTTGTAAAGAAAAAGACCTATAAACAAAAAAAAGGTCTTGGATTTGAAAAAAATTTAACGGTAGGTACCTGTCACAAAAGAATGACGAAAAATTCTTCAAAACCATTTCGAGTGGCCTGTAACTGACAGGGAAACTTTTAATTAAATGTAAATTTTTTAAGTAAGTAATTGAGAAAAAGCCTAAGTATAGGGACTTTAAATTAATGTTTTAATAGAAATAATAATAATTTTCAATTCTCATGCTCTAAAAGTACGCAAATATAGCCCTACGAAGCGGGACTAAATAACCACTTTAGTCCTTAGGGAGTAAAATGTAATCCTAATTTCTTGTATGCATGAGATGAGATGAATTCCTGATTATAGCGCCTTAAAATCAAATAATACGCGTACATAACTAAGGGTTGTTTTATTTTAACTATATCACAGTCACGATGTTGTAAGCTCCCAGTCGCCTCGAGGTATCGCACGAATCCATCGCTGACGCAGTGTTCCTCCTTCGGGAATCCAAATCTTTCGAGATCCAAGGTTTCATAAGTAATTTCCAACAATGATCACGTATTTATATGCACAAATTATACAATAGATATTGTATTAAAACACCCAAACAGCAATCAAGAAAATCAAACAGCAACGTTTCTTGACATGACCAAAGAGTATTCCGACTTGCCACATCCAGATAAAAATAATAATTTTTCTTTTTATTTTGTAACAAGCAAATTTAAACAAGTTGTTAAATAAATGCGTGCAAAATCCGAGAAAGTGTTTTATTTAAATGAACAGTTCGCGCAGAAATCTAAGATGTGAATTGAATTACGGCGAAAGTTATTTTTTTTTAATATATTATATCAAGTTAAGCCTAGTCAACGAAGAGATATAGAGGGAAATGTTTGGAACACAATTTTTGACTTTGGAACTTTGTTTGGGCTAAAAGTTTTTTAAAATACTGTATATATTTTACCGGCCAAACCAGATTTCAGGACAAACTTGTTTTTCCTAGGCCAAACTAGTTCATCGCGTTGACATTTCCGAGAGCGAGTTTGCCTCGGAAGTCCTGTAGAACACGTGATTGGTTAAAATGGTGGTTATTTTTTTTGTGTCATGTTCTACATCTACAGGTCTTCCGAGGCAAAGTCGCTCTCTGAAATGTCAACGCGATGAACTAGTACATCTGTACATCTGTATCGAGCAGGGAGTTTACCCGCAACAGTTAAAAAATAGTATAATACGACCAATACATAAAAAAGGAAGCTATAGTGACTATGCTAATTATAGACCGGTTGCAATTTTACCAATAATTAATAAAATTATGGAAAAAGTGATAGTAGGGCAGATTTCAGAGTTCCTAGAGAAACATAATATATTCTCTGATGCGCAACACGGCTTTAGGAGAGGCATGAGTACCAACTCTGCCCTCAGCTGCTTTGCCAATACTGTGAACACAAGCCTTGACGCAGGGCTCCAGGTACTCGTTCTTTTCATAGACTATAAAAAGGCGTTCGATACCCTGGACCATGATATACTGCTTCAGGCTATGTCGGAATGTGGAATAAGAGGACCCACTAATGACTGGTTTAGAAGTTACCTGAGCAAGCGCACTATGTGCACAAAAATTTTCGAACAAATGGGAAAAGTAGCTGAGGTGGAGTTGGGAGTACCAACCGGCTCAGTATTCGGTCCGGTTGGATATATTATGCATGTCAACAGTGTAGCTAATGTAGTTAAAAGGTGCAAGGTGTATATGTATGCAGATGATATGTGCCTTATATATGCATCGAAGGATCCTAAAGAATTGTCCGAAAACATTCAATATGACCTGGAAAACATCACCAGATGGGCACATGATAATGGGATAATTATTAACGTAGCCAAAACTAAATGCATACATATACACTCACCACAGAACTATACTGCTAAGAGGGTAGACCATCAGACAATCAGCATAATAGGTCATACATATGAATGTCTGCATGATAGTATGAATGGGTGCGAATGTGAGACAATAGAGCTAGTCGAAAACTTTAGATACTTAGGTATTAATATAGATAAAAATTTTAATTTTAAAATGCATATAGACCAGGTTTGTATGAAGCTGAGGCAGATGATAAGTAAATTTTACCAATTATTTAGAATAGTAGATAGGCGGACACTGCGAATGATTTATTATGCACTGGTCGATTCACTAATAAGCTACGGTCTAAGTGTATATGGTCGTACTTATAAGACATACATACAGGAAATTAAAAATATTCAAATTAGACTAATTAAATTTATAGTAGACAATAACACAAGAAAAAAATGTAAAGATGATTATAATAAATTATTTAATATATATAAAATATTGCCCGTAGATAAAAAAATTGAATATTTAATTGCGATTGAAAACTATTATAATTATGAGGATAAGCCCCTGGTCAAAAATAGGTATAATACAAGAAGGGTTAGAGAAAGAAAATTTATTGTAAGTAAAGCTAAGAATAATTATGGATTAAGAATGGACAGTTATATAATACCAAAAATTTATAATAAAATTGAGTGGTTACGAGAAAGTAAAAAAGTTAGTAAAAGACAGTTAAAGTGTAAGTTAAAGAATGATCTATTAAATGAATTGAACATATAGTAATTAAAAATATCGATATTAGGCTAATAGTAATGTAGAACAATAATTTTATTAAATTTTATTAAGTTTTATTTGCAGTTAGGTAATTTTTTTGTAAATTTATTAGTTAAACTATAAGATATACTTTTGTTGGTAATGAGCGCTGTCTTGCCAACAACCTGCTATGATCAGGTTGGCGAGGTTTTAGATTAAGTAAAAACATGTATATCTTTTTGATTAAATAAAGAAATAAATAATAAAAAAATAGTTTGGCCTAGGAAAAACTAGTTTGTCCTAAAATCGGGTTGAAAAAAAAATGAGACCTTCACCCCCCCCCCCCCCCCCCCCCGGATTAAGGGCTACGGGCGGGGACTTTTGCTATGTTTACCTCCTTATTAGCCCAAACAAAGTTACAAAGTCAAAGATTGTGTTCCAAGCATTTACCTCTATACTGTTTTTTGAGTGTTCGTTGATTTTTACTTCCACATAATTTGAGAGTTATCGCCTAACCTGGCAACACTACACGATTGTTTGTTTATATAGAACAAAGAGTAAAGTGTATAGATCAACAATCTTTTCTGTTCCGGTGACAGCAGCGCTGGTTGGACAGTGCTACTCATGAAGTTTGACTTAATACTCGTTACCTCAGTATTAAGTCGAGCTTCATGGTGCTACTTGACAGTAAAATAACATTATGAACAAAACACGTTAGTTCCAGTTTTGGCCACCGGAACAGAACACGTTGACGTAATCGACTGCAACGTTGCCGCTTTTCCAAGGAGCATGGCTTGTTACAAGTGCAACGAGTGAGATAGAAGATGGCTTTGGTCAAGCACGTGTCAAGTAACCATCACAACAAAACAAGAATATAGTACTTGAAAATTTGCAAGAATTCTGAATTGATAACTATACTGATTATATATTTAATTGCATTGTCATCGGAACTAAAGGTAAATTCCAAATTTCAGGTCAATCGGACATTGGAAAGTGGGTCAAATTTAGCTCGCAAGATTTGACGAACGGACATGCACAAAGAGCATGTAATCACTACGTTTAAGAGACGGGTCTCTCATAGAAAAAAAGTAAATTATCGTTTCGTATGGAAGTTATACTAAAACGGAATACCAACCACATAGCTGAAATTATGACGTACATGACGTACAGGGTTCCCAACATAATAACCGAAATAGTGATGTACCAGTCGTGGGATTTTTTATCGATGGCGATATTAAAAAATATCAGGATTCCATTTCTATCATTTTGCAAACTTTAGGGTCTAATTGATGCCTTACTTACGCTAACGTTAATTCTCGGTTTAAATTAAACAAGAGTTATGTGACAATAAAATTTTCATTCAAAAAGTTAAACCAAGTTTAGCAAGAATTTCACGTTGGCGCAAATGGGGCTAAAAGTAAACTCCATTATTAAAGTCAAAGTCTAATTTAATCGAACTTATAATATATATACATGCATTTGGCAATAAAGATACTATAAAAAAACCTGTTTTCTTTCCCGAGGGGCTGCAGGTGCTATTTTTGCAGTTGTAGTTGAAGGTTCTGAAATATTCACAAGAAACATGTTAATATAGCATAGCATGTAAATAAATAAATAATGTAAATCATACAAACCGCCTTAAAAAATTCACGTAGGTACGTAATTAATAGGTATTTAAGTATACGTACTTAAGTAAGTACTTTGAAGTCAGGCGTGAAACATGAATTTACAATTTTTTGTGTTTTTGTTTAGACCCGCCCGACTGCATGCACGAATGCACTAAAAAAGAGCCACAATGCCGTGCGGGTGTACCGACACTATCTAACCGAACGGACTTTACTTCATTATGCAATAGGCATTTCAAAATTGGACCAACTTGGGAAAAACCTGATGTTATAACGTTTGAATCATTTAAATCGGTTCAGCCGACTTCGAGTAATTAGTGTAATTAATTTTAAAAAAACGCGATGAATAGATAACCTCCTCCTTTTCAATTCTTGAAGTCGGTTAAAAAATTATCGATTGTCGATAAAAAAATGTCAAGCACTATTTATCAGGTTATCTTCTCAATTTTTTAAATTTTAATAGAAAACTTTTAAATCACTTAATCCTTAATGTAATGGCTATAACAAAATGTGAATGTATGCTTACCTTTCTTCATTAAATGGAAATTTGGCCATGAATATTCGCTTTTGGACTTCTGACCGGCCGGCTCGTAAACCACATAATATATTTCACAAGTTTTGTAATACATCTCTCAACAGATCACACGGGACCACGAAAACGTACAAATAAGGCGAAATTTTGCGAGTAATTCACAAAATGCACAAATTCACACAATTAATACTAAAATCAAGCTTCGTTTACAAACAGTCAACAAGACAAGAATGTCAAATTTGGCGGCTGGCGGCCGACTGTCAGTCAGAGTGAGTGAGAGTCAAATAGGTGAAAGCAAGACAGCGATATTTCTGGTACAAACTTCATACAACACTTTTTTGTATGGAAGTTGCGCCAGACTGGACATGCATAAAATTCAAAATTCAAAATTCAATATCGTTTATTCAATTTAGGTTTGTTTAACAACACTTATGAACGTCAATGAAGCTACGCCATCGGTTCGCAAATCCTACGGCAGGAGACCTTGTAGCGAGAAGAACCGGCAAGAAACTCGCCAAGGGCTATTTTTTTCTCCCTGTTTTAACTTATACAGAGTCGTCAAATTTGAAAAGTGACCTTCACATAATAGTAAGGTTACTTTCCATCACAATACAGAATGCCGCTTAAATTAAGTACAATTTTGCTTATTACCTAAAACAGTAAACAATTTTCAACTAAACAAGGAATCAAATAGTTTAATGGACACACTAATCTTAATCTTATTCACATTGTATTATTATACGATAGGATTAATGAAAAGGAAACTGCAAGCACTGCGCTGTATATTCAAATTTATAAGTATTAACAAATAAAAGGAATTTTTGAATAAATAAAACAATTATTAGAAAAATTGCTGTTACTGTAAGACACGGATACCAAAATTACTATGAGACACACCAGCTCGCTCATAAATCAATATAATACTATTATTAACCATATCCCATACATACATACACTGCAAGTTAAATAAAAGCTTGTAAAAATAATTTAAATCTCAATATCAGATTGACTCAAATATTTGAATTAAGTCGGTGATTAAATTAAAGCGTGAATAACAAATAATAGCCGACTGACTAAAACGTTTTTTGAAAGAATGAAAAGCAGGAAAGTTATTTGGCTACAATGAAATCACGGAAGATACAGGTATATTTTCACGTCTAGGTATTTATAAACATTGGTATATTTTGGTATATTACGGTCTCAGTTCATAATTTTTGTAACATTCAGTTCAATTAGTTAGTGTAGACAGTTATCATATAAACTTCCTCGATATAATAAATACCTAGTACACTATATATTTAAGACTTTAATATGGGTCTCATAAGAAGGCTCAAGGTCACCCAGCGAGCAATGGAGAGAGCGATTCAAGTATTTCCCTGCTCAATCGAATCAGAAATGATGAGATCCGCAGGAGAACTAAAACGACCGACATAGCTCGAAGAATTGCATCGTAAGTGGCAGTGGGACGGGCCGGACACATAGAGCGGAGAACCGATGGCCGTTGTGGCGGATTGGTTCTCGAATAGCAACCGCGTACCGGACGACGTTCCGTGGGCAGGCCCCCAACAAGGTGGACCGACGATCTGGTCAAGGTCGCGGGAAGCCGCTGGATGCTGGCAGCGCAGGACCGATTAAAAAAATCTTTCCGTGTTCTGTGACCGATCGTTATGGAGATCCTTGGAGGAGTCCTATGCACAGCAGTGTCGTACGCCTGACATGATTACATTTATGACAAAAAAGACAATAAAAAAACACGTGTGGCACTCGGGGACTGCCGCGGTAAAGCTATTGCATAAGTAAATAGTGTAATTACACACCAAAACAATTATTCATTCAAAAAAATATGAACAAAAAGAACGATATTATATATTTAAGAGCTTGATAATCGAATTTCGCGCGATGAACATTTATATAGATATAATATCAGATATAGGTACTTTCTCTGCGCGGCATTTAATGTGTATTACCTATACCTATACCACTATTATATATTATGTGCCTATACACAAAAAACAAAGGTACCTACCTACTTCGATCAACAATAGTACTAGATGAAGGCTCACGAACTAAATGAAAACTTTATATGGCCAGACTGACATTCTTTTAAACGGGGAAAAAAGGTTACGAATGTTACGATCTTACATTATAAATGACAAGAAGCGTTCCAAGTTTGAAATACCTTAGTATTATTGACACTGTCAAAATAATCTACTTATAATTATACTCTCAAGTGAGCGTTCGACGCTTGGCCATGTCTGTCACTCCAACTATGTATCTAGAACTAGGTGTTATTGTTGATCGAAGGGTACACTAAATAGTACACGTGCTTGGTTTAATGGTTTCTATTATATACAACTAGTGGATCCTCGCGGTTTCACCCGCGTGGCACCCGTTCCCGTGAAAATATCGGGATAAAATATAGCCTATGTTACTCAGGAAGAATGTAGCTTTCTAATGGTGAAAGAATTTTCTAAATCGGTCTAGTAGTTTCGATGCAAACAAACAAACAAACAATCAAATCTTTCCTCTTAGTATAGATGAAGAATCCATACTAATATTACAAATGTGAAAGTGTGTTTGTTTGTTTATTTGTTTGTTTGTTTGTCCATCTTTCACGCCAAAACGGAGCAACTGATCGACGTGATTTTTGGTATGGGGATAGTTTGGAAGCTGAAGAGTAACAGAGGCTACTTTTTATGACGGAAAATTATAAAATAAAAATGGTAATTTTGTATGGATAATAGTTTTGACTGTCGTACGATACCAAACTGTCATTTGTTCCATGGCCGCCTCCGCGTCTGCGCGCGGTCAAAATCGAATAGGTACTAATCTTTTCCATAAGATTAGAACAAAAAAATGTACTGTAACTAGCGCCAAAAATGCCCCAGACGCACATGCGCGCAGACTTATCTGTCACGTAAGTCTATGTATTTTACTCACTTCGTGATTATTTATTTTCATCTGTCTAATAATGGTGATACGAAGTACTCTGTCCTACTAATATTATAAATGTGAAAGTTTAGATGTTTGGATGTTTAGATGTTTGGATGTTTGTTACTCAATCACGCCAAAACGACTGAAAGGATTTGGCTGAAACTTGGGACACATATACTTTATAGCTTGGAGAGGATCAAGGGTTTTTTTTATCCCGGCAAATTATATCAGTCCCTCGGGATAACGTGGTGTAGTCCACGCGGGCGAAGCCGCGGGCGGAAAGCTAGTAATTTATATGGCAAAGCAACGTTTGCCGGGTCAGCTAGTTAATATATATAGGTATACAAGGTGTTAGGGGAACCGTTGCAAAAACTTTGGGTTTATCACCAACTCGACACGAGAGGCTGGACACGCGTGTGTCCAGTTGGTGAAACTCAAAATTAGTATCACTTATTATTTCGTCATCTGGACACGCCAAGATTTTGACGCGTGTCCAGATAGTGAAACTTAAAGTAAATCACTTTTATGTTTTCGCCAACTGGACACACCCAGATTTTTTTGCAAAAAAGGGTACAGTCAAGTGAATAATCGTTTCGTCCGTTGAATTGTTAAACGAGAAGATTTCATGAAAAAGGTGCCTCACTTTTTTAATTGAAAACTCTTATTAGTTTAAAATTTTGAAATAAAACAAATATGTTAGAATAAAAAATGAAGACAAGTAAGTATACTTAGCTAATATTACTTATTTTGATTACATATAGGTACTTCTTTTACAATAGTTTGAAGATATTCAAATAATCTAAATAAGAAGATAAGAAGTAGTTTGTACGAGAGTGGAGTTGAAACGTTCAACATTGAGCAGCTATAGGTTGCATAAAATAATAGAATATCAAAATAATCATCATACATATGACAACAATACTAAAATGGGTAATTTTACAAACAATACGCATACTACTTAACTCTGTAACAACAATATTTGACGCTTTGGAAATAGAGTACCTTATGCTGCAGCTACATTAGCGGGCTACGGCGAAGTATCGCAATATCTTTTTCTTTCTAACTAACCGGTAGTGGCGTATGGAAAGAGATAGTCGAAAGTTATCGTCCGCTTATGTAGCCGTAGCATTATAAATAAGGTAATTGTATCACAATACACGACGTTATCCCGCGGGAACCTAAAATATTTTCGAGATAAAAAGTAACTTTTGTGACTCTTCAGCTCCCAAACTATTACTATAGTAAAAATCACGTCGATCCGTTGCTCCGTTTTGATGTGAAAGTCGGTTAAACAATTTACGTCAAATGTTTGATAGCTGGTTTGTATGGGAAAAGAAAAGTGTGGTTTTTACTATTTTCCAGGCAATTTTTAAATTTTTTCTCTCCATGAAATCCTTCCGTGGGACTTAAAGAACATATTATGAACAAAAAAATTGCCGAATTGGTCCAACATTTATTTGCTTGACTGTACTTTGTCATAAATTCGGATAAAATGCGAACGTGTGTCCAGTTGGAGAAAACATAAAAGTGATTTAATTTAAGTTTCACTATCTGGACACGCGTCAAAATCTTGGCGAGTCCAGATGACGAAATAATAAGTGATACTAATTTTGAGTATCACCAACTGGACACACGTGTGCCCAGTCTCTCGTGTCGAGTTGGTGAAAAACCCAAAACTTTAAACATGGCTTCAGGCTATCAGGAAATGAAAAAAATATTTCGACTCTCCATACAAAATGTCCCGATTAGTTGCTCTAAATTTTTCTGTAAAGTCGAATTTTTGAATGTCCGCCATCTTGTCGACAGTGCTGCTCTCTGTAAATTGGTGTCATCATAATAGCCTGTACTAAAGCCACCCAGCTGCCAGCTGGCCCTATGGCCCTATTCGCTAGCTCAAATGAAAAGTGGATGAAATTTCCACTTTCATTTGAGTTAGCAATTATAAAAAAATAAAACCGCCTTCAAAAAAACCACATCAAAAAAGTAAGAAATAATTCCTCACCAAATAAATAACGTAAGTACCTACTTTGAAGTCGGGCGTGAAACATGTAGGTACAATGTTTTGATGTTTTTATTAAAACCTGCCCGACTTCAAAGTACTTACGTTATTTATTTGGTGAGGAATTATTTCTTACTTTTTTGATATGTTTTTTTTGAAGGCGGTTTTATTTTTTTTATAAAAATATTTTTTATTTCAGTCTTTTTAGTGCATCGTGCAGGCAATTTACGTGTTTTCTAGTAAATAGGTATGTGATCAAACTGAAAACCTCCTTTTTCGAAGTCGGTTAAAATACCTTGAGGTATCCCCTTTTTAACAAAACAAGAATCATCTAAATCGGTTTATAAACAAAGGAGTTATGCCTAAAGATACGTATTAAATTCACATTAAGTGGTAACGAAAACGACAGTATTTTCAAGATTTCCTGAAAACTACTGAACGGATTTCAAAATTTCAAAAAATGGGACCAACTTGGAAACCAACCTGATGTAATAACGTTCGAACCATTTCAATCGGTTCAGCCGTCTTCGAGTAATCGATGGACATACACGAAAAAAAAAAAGAGAAAAAACATCCATACAGACGAATAGAGAACCTCCTCCTTTTTGATCTAGAAATCGGTTAAAAAGACAGTCATCGTAGTTCTACTGATTTTAAGAAGTTGGCGATAAAAATAAAACACCCAGTTTTGATTTGGATTTTTATTACCTATTGTACCTATATTTAATTATATATGTTTGTATTTATTATATACATCTTCTTTCTAAGACTAAGGTTGACGGAGTGGTTGTGGTCATGGTCCGCTAAGTTGGTAGCGGCTTTTGCGGCCATGCTCCTCTATATCTCTCTATTTGTGGCACTGCGTGTGCATTCTGTAAGGGCACACTTGGTTGTGGACTTGATAAGGACTTGATCATCTTGTGGGTTATCAGCCGCGAAAACATTGACTCTTCCTTGTTTCTTCAATCGAATCGTTCCAAGGAGCTTGCATTATGGATGATAAGTCCAAACATTTCTTAGAATTCGCACTTGCACAATCGTCGAAAGCCTTTGTTTGATCCGAAGCTCCTTTTTAGTGGAAACATTTGTGTGACGAGCAGTCCGTTTGATCATCATACACCACATCTCAATCTTCTTGTGGTACTTTTGTTGGAGCGTCCATGTTTCAGCTCCATATAAGAAGATAGGAAATAGTAAGCTTTTCGTGTATCGAACCTTGGTGTTATTGATTGTGCGGCGATCTTTCCATATTATTAACTTCGATAGCTTTTCAAAGGCTGATCTGGTTAGGTTAGGCCAGCTCGTCTTTTGATATCAACAATAACACCTAGGTCTGTGCAACTTCCAGAATTTGTGATTTCAAATCATCGTCATCAGTTAATATGTGTCACTATTTGTAGGTACTTAATTATTACACGGATTCACCAACACACTCTTGCCTTAACAATGTTTTCAACATATTATCGCACTGCTTTTACAAAAATATATTATTTTAGCAGCTAACTTTTTCCATACTTTTTCATAAAAATCCGAGATTGACAAGTGACATTAATTTGACATAATTTTGAGATTACTGCTTTTTCTTCTTTTTATTATTATTTCTGTTTCAGCCAGTGCTTCACGGTTTAGGCGCTAGTTACAGTACATTTTTTGTTCAAAAACTTATGGAAAAGATTAATATTCGAATTTGACCTATATAGAAATAAACACATGTAATCAAAAAGAGAAAAATACGTTTATCTCTTTTTAACAACAGGTTTTTTGTATATTTATCTCTTTTTACCAAAACAATGTTAGTAAGAGACAAAATATATGTAAACCCCTATTGTCAAAAAGAGATAAACAATGTTTTGTTAACCTCCTAGGGTGTTAGGTTTTTTCGTTACGGAATTTCTTGGTTCGGTCGCCGCGCTCAAAGCCCGCGATAAAAGCTATGCAATAGCTTAAAAAAATTATAATATTGCTGTTAGGTATATGGATTTCTGTAAATCAGACACAGTCAGTTTCATTTCTCTTTTGCAATGAAGATCGAGCTACAACACCTACAACATTACGAAGCTAGTTGGTAACATTATCAATTAGTTCCGTTATCTATTAACGAGAAAAACTATAAAAAATGTTATTTTACCAGGGATTGGGACATAATTATAATTCCTATGATCAACGTCGGCGTCAGAAATGCGTCAATTGCGGTTGGCCCAGTTGTGCCGCTCTGCCAACCGGTCGCGGTTGTCGCCAGTCGCCACGGCTAACAAGGGTCAAGGTTATGTAAGCACCTACTGGCGATACTAATTGTCAACGTACAGATGTTTTGCTTCATAGGCATCTCGATGAAACTGTTCCATTGTGTATATGTAGCTTACTTCCGCAAAAAACACAACATGCAAGATGCACCGCCCGCCCGCCCGCAAAAAATTGCACATGCACACCACGAAAATACCAGTGCACAATACCTGCATTTAGCTAGACAGCAATACACCTTGCACCTTCACCGATTAGTGATAATTTTTTATTTTTATTTTTGTTATTTTGTTCGGATTTTACATTTTGTAAGACTGGCTAAACTTATAAGCGCTTTGGATGGCGACATCTGTTAGCTTGTAAGAGTACTGTAATAAATCAATAAATTAGACTACTCTACACGTGATTCGCCCCACCCAACCCGGGGCATCCTCAGGAGATATTTCGTGCGAAAACCAACACCAAACTCTTTGGTGTTGGTTTTTGGTGTTTATTGTGCACTGGTATTTTTGCGGTGTGCAATTGCAATTTTTTGCGGGCGGGCGGGCGGTGCATTTTGCATGTTGTCTTCGTTGTCGTTTTTCACAAAGGTTAGGGACTTCCGCCAAGTGACGCCTGATTCAATCAAATACTATAAACCTGTTCCATTCCTCTTTATTACCACACTTTTGTTAGCTTCACTTGTAACTAAGTCACAATGTAAGAAAATCTTGGAATTCAATTAACCTACTTCTAATTGTCGTATTGATTTGAAACTTTGCAAGTCTATATGAATCCGATGACAATACAATAATTTGCTACCATCGAGCTGGTCTGATGATGAAGTCAAGAGGTGGGCAATAGAACTCTTCAATGGCTGCTAGGAAACCCCTCGAGTTTAGGCTCATTTGTTTTGTTCTGATGAGACCTATTCGCTACACTTAATGGTGAGGGTCTGATGATGGAGCAGGGAGGAAGCCAGTAGCACTTCTTAATGGGCACTAGGAAACCCCTCGAGTTTGGGCTCCGTTGTTTCGTTCTGATGAGACTTATTCGCTACACTTGGTGGTGAGGGTCTGATGATTGAGCAGGGAGGAAGCCAGTGGCACTCCTTTATCACCAACAGGAAACACCTCGATTTCTGGCTCATTTGTTTTGTTCTGATGAGAGCTATTCGCTACACTGGGTGGTGAGGGTCTGACGATGGAGCAGGAAGGAAGCCAGTGACACTCCTTAATTACCAATTGGAAACCCCTCGAGTTTGGGCTCATTTGTTTCGTTTTGATAAGTCCTATTCGTTACACTTGATGATGAAGTTCTGATGATGGAGCTGGGAGGAAGCCAGTGAAACTCCTTAATGACCACAAGAAAACCCCTAGAGTTTTGGCTCATTTGTTTCGTTCTAATGAGACCTATTTCCTACACTTGGTGGTGAGGGTCTGATGATGGAGCAGGGAGAAAGCCAGTGGCACTCTTTAATTTTTGGCTCATTTGTTGCGTTCTAATGAGACCTATTCGTTACACTTGGTGGTGATGGTCTGATGATAGAGCAGGGAGAAAGCCAGTGGTACTCCTTAATGGCCAATAGGAAACCCTTCGAATTCTAGCTCATTTGTGTTGTTCTATTGAGACCTATTCGTTACACTTGCTGGTAAGGGTCTGATGATGGAGCAGGGAGGAAGCCAGTGGGACTTCTTAATTACTACTAAGAAACTCCTCGAGTTTAGGCTCATTCGTTTCGTTCTGATGAGACCCATTTGCTACACTTGGTGGTGAGGGTCTGATGATGGCGCAGGGTGGAATAAATTAGTCTTATATTTTATAACATGTAATTATGTAATTTATTACATCTTATTAAGGAAGCCAGTGGCACTAATTAATGTTAATTTGGTTTGCCATTTATTAAACTAAAAAGAAAAAATAAATAAATATAATTGACAACGCGCACCACGCTTTTTAATTTCAGTTACTGAATAGACGGTTATTTTGTACTTTTTAGTCTGTTACTATTAAAAGAGTGTTTTTTTTAGTTTTTTAAACTATTTATTTTTCTTTAGTATCGATGGTTTTGTGGTGAATGGTAGAATATCTTCCCCACCGAAAACTTATGCCCGAATACTCGTACGCTACTTATCTTTGGGAGCGTCTCACACATCGCCCTGTCACTTTAAATGTCAAACGTATGAAAGAGATGCCATGATGTTTGAGACGCTCCCAAAGATGATTAGCGTACGAGAATTCGGTCGTTAGCTATTCAACTGCGAACTACGTTTAGAGCAGGCTTTGGTTCTGAAAAGAAACGTTGTTTGAGCCTAGAAAGGACCGGTCTTTTTGGGTTTCCGTCCTGGTGCAAGGACTTAAAACTGAGAGAAAACTGTTCCATTGTTCTACTGTACACAATTCTATCGAACAAAATTAATTTTATCAGTTTGGTAAGTCAACTACGTTATAATATAAGGTCTAACACCGGACAACTACCTCTTTCAGGAAAAGGTGATCTCGATAAAGAATAAGCACATTTAAAATGTTGACCACGCTCTACGTATGAATTCCATTGCCTTACAAATACACTCAAGTTCACTTTAACTTATCCCCTTGAACTTCGACGAAAGTTATTTCAAATCTCATTAGAGATCATTCCGACTCACATCACGGCGACTCTGCGTCACTCCACCTACTGTGACGTCGCCAAATCGATTGATAGACACCGTATAACTTCTTAGAGACGAAGAATTTATCATTCAGCCGTGCTTTACCTCATTATTACCTCATTACAATAATTTTGCATTAAAAACTAGGCAAAAGATGAATTGGGTACCAGTCTATTACAAATTCTGTGTGATTACGTCGAGACGTTGTTGCCAAGTAGATTTAAATTTGAAGGAGTATCCAACTACTAACAAACTAACCTAGTACGGAAATGCTGCTGCTATTCCGGAAATGAACACAATACATGAAATGAATTTTCCGAAATGTACCTACGTTCCGGAAAGGAATCAACGACGACAGAATAAAGAACTCGTTATGGAAAAGTTTAAAAATCCGGGAAACTAGAACAAAAACCTATTTCATAGAAATACCATAAAGTTAATATACCTACCTATTATATTAACTTTATGAGAAATACCTAAAATAAAATAAGTAGCGTTAAGTAAATAGTTATGTAACTAAAGTAACATAAATAAAATGTATCATATTTTGTCATTGTATTAATTTTGTAATGTTTTATTTGTTTGTACCTTTAATTTTGACATTTGTAATAATAAGATATTTGATCATTCTTCCGACATTCATTTTAGCTTTTAGTTTTTTGACATTTCCGATTATTGAATTTTACGATAATTTTCAATGTACCTTACCTACTTATTATTTGTGAAAAGTGTACCTATGCATAATTGACTTTCTAAATGTTACTATAAATTATTGTGTGATAATTAATTCGATCAACAATAACACCTAGGTCTAATTACTTGTACATTGTAGACGACTTGGATTTTAATCTTTAAGTGTAAAAGTTTATTGAATAAATTAATTAAAATAAAAACCTACAGAAATATACTAGACTAGCATTATGAATAACTAGCGGATCCTCGCGGTTTCACCCGCGTGGCACCCATTGGGCCATTGCCGTGGGAGGTAGGGTTATCGGGATAAAAATAGCCTATGTCACTCGGGAAGAATGTAGCTTTCTAATGGCCAAAGAATTTTCTAAATCGGTCCAGTAGTTTCGGAGCCTATTCGATGCAAACAAACAAACAATCAAATCTTTCCTCTTTATAATATTAAGTATAGATAGCAAACTGACTGATTACTTACTCGCAAAGATCGCATATAGGTACAAATAAAAGATCGTTCCGTCTCCTTTATCGCTCTCAAACAAACTAGGAAGACTCAATATGGGCAAATAAAATAATACAATAATGATGTATTGTACACACGACACACGTAAAGTATGTGCTGTACCAATATTATCGAGGGACTGCGAACTGCGAATGTCTCGCAAATCAGTGACTTCTTTTTATGCACGTCTTAAGAGGATTGTGTAGCAACCGGCCTCCATATAACCGGCGATAAGGTTTTCTACCCTCTAATCTAAACCTTAACATACAGCAATAAATAAATAACTTCTTACATTCACACCAATTATCTAAGCCCATGTTAATTTCATTAAGAAACTGTATCATGGAAAACTTGATAACGGATAAATATATACTTAAATACTTTTTGTTTGTAAATACATACTTAATATACATAGTTAACACCCAGACCAAGACAAATAGACATGTTCATGCACATAAATATTTATCTTGTTCGGGAATCGAACCCGAGACCACTGGCGAGAAGGTGGGTAGCCTACCCCTGCGCCAAATCGGTCGTCAAAAAAATGCAATGAATTTTCAGTACTTATGTTGTTGAAATGCATGGGCATAAAAAATAAAAACGTTTGGTGTTTTAATATTATTATGTACTAGCTGTTGCCCGCGACTTCGTACGCGCGGTGTAGTGACTTTTGTGTTAGTTTAGTTTATGTGTGTTTGTTGCTCAGATTTCATAACGCTCTTCTTGAAGTCCTATTCTCTACTAAAAGGGTCTAAAGAATATCGAATATGCAGGCTAGGGTATGAACATGGTATGTTGTTATCATATGCTGCATGAACATAGTTGAGCCCTCATTCAAAGATCTGTCCGTCTGTCAAGAAACTTTTTCTCAAGTATGCGTGGGAGGTATCAAGCTAAAATGTATGTCAAATTAAATACTGAAGTCTGCAATCCGTTAGAGGCGACAAAAAAAACAAACTTCTCTTCTCTTCTTCATAACTCAAAAGGGTCACTTGGATCTCGATTTTCTTTTAAATCCCATTTAGCTACTTGTTGTTACCGATCCCGATTTAAATTTAAACCGCTATCTAGGTCGGTTTAGGCTGTCAAATCTCGATTTACAGTAAGTTGTGATAACTTATATTTTCATATGGTTTTTATACGCAAAAATGCATGTATCACACATAACAGTGTATAATGATAACGATTATTTTGAACAGCCGTTCTTCGTTCTTCGACGTTGCTTGCTAGCGGGCAATAGATCTATTCTACGCGAGGTTCATAAGACTGAACCACACCAAACGATCCATCTTGGATTGGCCAACCACGATCTAAGATTGGGGATCATGGATCTAATTTGTTCTCTTGGTGCTCTTGGATCGCACGAGGCACGTCCACTCCGACCACTACTATGGAGCTCCAGTGGTGAAGCGCACTCTTGCCGCGCGCGATTAGAGCGCATATTATCGTTTTGCGCATATGCGCGCTTTCACGATTCAAACAGAAGTTCTTACTTAGTAATGCATAATATCATATTTTTACTATAAAATGAAAAAGAGACTGTGTATCCATACTAATATTATAAATGTGAAAGTGGGTTTGTTTGTTTGTCCGTCTTTCACGTCAAAATTGGTGCAACGGATCGACGTGACTTTTGGAATGGGAATAGTTTGGCAGCTGAAAAGTGACATACTTAGGCAGCCATTAGACAGTCAATCTGGATCAATGATCAATGATCAATGAAAGCGATGCAGATTGACTGTGTACGAAGGTGATTGACGGCTCGCGATCTTGATCGCAAAATATCTACAAAGTAAATCGCGATCAAGATCACGATCAGTGATCGCGATCTGGATGTAATGGCTGCCTTTGGCTACTTTTTATCCCTGAAAAATATCACATTCCCGTGGGATAACGTCGTCGTTTAGTCCGAGCGGGCGAAGTCGCGGGCGGAAGGCTAGTATTTTGATATGGAGACATTTCTTCTTTAAGTAACAGGTATAAAATGTAATGATATACCATTTAATTATTTAATTTTAATCAATCATCACTTATGTAAGCTTTCCTAGTAAATAAATGAATAAATAAGTTAGATAGAAAACTATTTTTAATATTCCTTTATTTTATTGGATGGTACCTACGGCTGAAGGCCTAAGTAGCCAGAGCCGGTTAAATGACATAAAAATGGTAGGTATAGTGCGCCAATCTTTTCTGTTCCGGTGATTATCTTAGGAACTAAAACAGTTTTCATACGACAGTCCATTTTGACAGCTAATTTCGTATTCAAAGTGGCTCCTCTGTCACGACTGTCACCGGAACAGAAAAGCTTGTGGCTGTAGGTAACTACGTACTGGCCACTGAGCAAATTTTTTAAAACTACATTGGTGACATTTTGTCTACATTGCGATAAACTTATTTCACACAGTGGTTATTTTTTGGTACTAAATATACTGTTAACTGCCGGCAGTCCATTTTGACAGTTAATTTTGTATTGCTAGTGGCTCCTCCAGGACCACTGTCACCGGTTCAGATATATTTGTGGCACTATACTTACTGTAGCGACATCTAGCGTCGAGTGGAAATGCGAAATATAAATTTTACATCAATAGGGTGAGAACTTCAGTTTTGGCCACTGCCCCGAGTGCTTACTTAGCTTAAAACATTTCGTTAATAACCTTTGCTTGATAATGTACTTTTTATCTATGACTTTAAAGTCATAATAACAATAGTAATAATTCTTTATGACATAGGAATATTATTCAATAAACGCTTTTCAGTTTACATCAAATTAGATGTTTCTTTTATTTTATCTAAGTTAGTTAAGTATTGATTTCGCGATGTATCTTTTAAAATTTGATTGACAAAAAACACATCAATCGGCACCCTTCGCACATTTTAAGTTTAAAAAATAGGTTTTTAATTGACTAAAATAAAACTAAATTTCGTAAGTATATGAATACTTAGATATGTTTTTACTATGTATGTCCATGAATTTCTCGAAATCTAAAGGCATATCGAGATGATTCTATTTGATTTAAATAAGGTGTATTCTAACTTTGGGAACAGACTAAGATTCATCAAAATCGGTTTAGTAGTTTTCGTGGGTATGTTATTGTACAATATACACTAAAACTTAGGAAATAAATAGTAATTTAAAAAATAAACTGACTGGCACCGACCTCAAAAAGATACCTTAATTATAATATATATTATATTTTTCCTTTTCAGTTGACAAATACTTTTTGGAGTCGGTTAAATTTTTTAAGTAGTTTTTTTGTATTGTAAATTTAAAAATTTTAAGAAAAGTATAAGATACATTCTTGACAATTTTAGATACCTACTTAAGACCATTGGCGAAAGAAGTGAAAAAAAAATTAAAGTGGCAACAGCGGGGGCTTTCACCCTACTTAATATAGATAATCATTCGAATGTACTTTTGTGAAAGGTATATCTTAATCTTACTGACTTCCCGCGCCATCTATTGTTTAGTAGTTATGATGCGAAAGAAGTGAAAAGCATCTTAAAGTGGCAACAGAGGGGGCTTTCACCCTAATTAATATAATCATTCGAATGTTCTTTTGTGAGAGGTATATCGTAATCTTACTGACTTCCTGCGCCATCTATTGCTTAGTAGATATAATGACGTAAATAACATGAAATTATTTTTATGATTTTATGTGAGCCTGGATGGGTTTTAATTTATATTATGTTTTGAAGCAGGTAAAAAAAAATAACATGATTCACTATTAATTGAGACAGCGATTAAATATAACGTATTTTCATAATCATGTGGCGCCATCTATTTTAGTAAGAATCTGTTTTTGTATTTTCCCGTAGGAATAAGGGCAATCCCGCAATAAAAAGTACCCTATATGTTGACCCGGGTTATAAGCTATTACTACACAAAATTTGGTAAAAATCCGTCCAGTAGTTTTTGCG
>OX453310.1:28298891-28385511 GCA_949710035.1 Crambus lathoniellus
TAAAAGGTACCCTATATGTTGACCCGGGTTATAAGCTATTACTACACACAATTTGGTAAAAATCCGTCCAGTAGTTTTTGCGTGAAAAGCGAACATACAAACAGACAAACAGACAAACAGACAAACAGACAAAAATTTTAATATCTATCGTTATGGGGTCTATATCCTGTACACATCACATAGCAGTTTTTTTTTTTTTTTATATTTCATGTACAGACTTTTTGTCCGTTTCTGTTTTATTATATGTATCATCATCATCATCATCATCATGTCAGCCGAACGACGCCCACTGCTGGGCATAGGCCTCCCCCAAGGATCTCCACAACGATCGGTCCCGCGCTGCCCGCATCCCGCGGCTTCCCGCGATCTTGACCAGATCGTCGGTCCACCTTGTAGGGGGCCTGCCCACGGAACGTCGTCCGGTACGCGGTCGCCATTCGAGAACCTTTCCGCCCCAACGGCCATCGGTTCTCCGCGCTATGTGTCCCGCCCACTGCCACTTCAATGATGCAATCCTTCGAGCTATGTCGGTTGTTTTAGTTCTCCTGCGGATCTCATCATTTCTGATTCGATCGAGCAGGGAAATACCAAGCATCGCTCTCTCCATTGCTCGCTGGGTGACTTTGAGCCTTCTTATGAGACCCATAGTAAAAGACCACGTCTCACTTCCATAGGTCATTACTGGCAACACACACTGGTCAAAGACTTTCGTCTTGAGACATTGAGGTATTTCGGACGCGAATATATGTCGGAGCTTCCCAAACGCTGCCCATCCGAGCTGGATTCGACGAGAGACATTGAGGTATTTCGGACGCGAATATATGTCGGAGCTTCCCAAACGCTGCCCATCCGAGCTGGATTCGACGAGAGATCTCTTTCTCAAAGTTGGACTTACCTAACTGGACCGTCTGTCCTAGATAAACATAGTGGTCAACAACTTCGAGTGTAATGTTCCCAACATTAACTGGAGCGGGTGCAACATGGGCATTGAACATGATTTTCGTCTTGTCCATGTTCATCTTAAGACCCACTCTTTGCGAAGCATTACCGAGATCTTCGAGCATTGTGTTCAGGTCTTCCAAGGTCTCAGCCATAAGAACTACATCATCGGCAAACCGTAGGTGTGTTAGGTACTCGCCATTGATGTTGATGCCGTATCCTTTCCAGTCCAGCAGCTTAAAAATATCCTCCAACGCAGCTGTGAACAGTTTGGGAGAGATGACATCTCCCTGTCTCACACCTCGCTGTAGTTGGATAGGATTAGAGCTCTGGTTCTGTAATCGGACCGACATGGTGGCGTTTTGGTATAAGTACCTCAGCACCTCGATGTACCTGTAGTCTATTTGGCACCTCTAGAGAGACTGCAGCACCGCCCAAGTCTCAATCGAATCAAAGGCTTTCTCATAGTCTACGAACGCCAAGCATAGTGGCAAGTTATACTCTTCGGTCTTCTGTATAACTTGCCGCAGCGTATGAATGTGGTCTATGGTACTGTAGCCTTTCCGGAACCCGGCTTGTTCGGGAGGCTGGAAGTCGTCGAACCTGCGAACGAGACGATTCGTAATGACTCTCGAAAACAACTTATAGATATGGCTCAGAAGCGAGATGGGTCTATAGTTCTTCAAGAGAGTTTTATCACCCTTCTTGAAAAACAGCATCACATCGCTTCTGCCCCATGCCTTTGGCGTTTTGCCCTCAAGGATGACTGAATTGAAAAGCTTCTGGAGGACTTTAAGTATCGGCTTACCGCCCGCTCTCAGAAGTTCTGTTGTGATTCCGTCATCGCCCGCCGCCTTGTTGTTTTTAAGCTGCTTGAGAGCCATTCTAATCTCGTACAGGCTGACGTCCGGGATATCTTCGGTATGGTGTCGGGTAAGCTTGGCTCTAGGGTCTGTAGCCTTGCTTTCAACAGGTTTACAATTATATGTATAGATCATAGATTTTGAATTTCCTGGCATTTCAGTGGTTTCATACAAAACAAAAAAGTGCCAATATTTTCAAATCTACAATAAATAAAAAAAAACAAATCGTACAGCTCTAGTTTTTATGCCCGTGCATTTCAACAATAAAAACAACCCTTAAAAGCGGCCCAAATTACGGGCAGCCTATGCCCGTAAAGGGGGCAATTCGATACTATGGAAGTCGAAGTACCTATGTAGTATGAAGTCAAAGTATGAGAAAACTAAAAATTTTAGGTAATTTTGAGTCTCTAGGGATCCCCCTAGAGACTCAAAATTACCTTGAGGGAGCCGCAGCCCCAGAACTTCCCGGGATATGCCCTTAAGTGCATAATCATTTACCCAGTATGCTGCCAACTATTACTTCACCCCTTACAAACTGCCAGTCCCTTTTTCTATTTAATTTATTATTTTTGTTAAAATACTAATTTACTTATACTCAAGGCGATACTCTAAAAAAATATTAATTAAAATTGAGATAGCAATGAGAAAACGACGCGACGCGCGCGGGAGCGAGACCGATTTTGCAGATTAGGCAAAAAAAACCACATAATCACTTCGTATTAAAAAACATAGCGATTTTTAAAAAATGCTTCTACACGATCCTAAAATTTATTGGTGTCCACTAATTAAACCAATTTTCAATAGTTTAAGTAGGGCAGAGGTACCCTTTGTGGCCACTTTAATAATTTATTGACTTTTAAGCACTGAGTACTAAATGGCCTTAGGTATTTAAGACACAAATTATATCTTAAATTATAGATAATTTATCTACCTTTAAAGGTAAATTATTCAAATTTATAAAAGTAAAATAGTTTTTTTTATATTACACACAATGTGTGAGAGGTGCCAAATGTACCGGTTTTGGCCACTTACTGATATCAATCAATCAAATCAAAGTAGTAGATACTAGTCAAAGTAGTAGAGATAGTAGATAGTTAAGCTTTTGTAAGTATTGCAAAAAATCAAAACCAAACCCAGGTAAAATCAATATATTCTAATGCGCTAGAAACCAGTAAATTGCAAAACAACAATTTAATTGTAAAAAACAAAGGTTTATAAAGTATTTCATCCAAAACAAATTGCTTAAAATTTTCATACAAAACCTTTTTACAAACAGAAAGTGGAATTTATTGAAAAAAAAACTTATGACATAAGGAATTCTAACGGTTGTTATTATTACCTTAAAATACCTTATTTTAATTGCCTTTATCAAAAATGGCTAAAAGTTGTTTAGAAAACTTTTAGAGCAAAAAGTGGCCAAAACCGGTACAGTGTCCAAAACTGGTACGCCTGCCCTACTTAACCCCATTTATTTGTATTTTGAAATGTTGTATTTTTTAGAGGTCTGTTCGAAATTAAAAAGTGTCGAGGCAAAATCATAAAATCGTGTTTCTGAAACTATACGAATCTAGATTAAGGTATGAAGAAATATATATCTTTGTAACAACTCTAACCGTCCTATAGTTTTATATCAAAACGTCCATACTTTTTCCGAGTAGCGCCTTAAATCCATTCCAGGGTAATTTCTGGAACGGATTGCTTTGAATTTCAACACAACATGGAAATGCATTAGGTACCCTCATGAATCGTATTAGAAAGAATAAAATTAAATGATGTAAATTAATCTCTCAATACTTAGTCATGATCAATAATATAATATTTAAAACTTTTAAGTTTGTTCAAGCAAAA
This sequence comes from Crambus lathoniellus, assembly GCA_949710035.1. NCBI lineage: Eukaryota > Metazoa > Arthropoda > Insecta > Lepidoptera > Crambidae > Crambus > Crambus lathoniellus. Next base: position 28,302,542 of record OX453310.1, read on the forward strand.
TATTTAAAAAATATCGGGTCCGATAAAACAAAGACTTGATAAACATCAATACGAGTACAATCATAAGTTTGGTATGCTAAATGTTTGACATATTGGGCATTGAACAAATAAGTTCGCCAAATATGTGAACAGTTTGGCGAATAACTAATGTGTCAGGTACCTTAGGTTTAGGTGTTAGGTCTTGTGGTAGAATTTTTGATCTGAAATAAAATGGTGTAAAAAATCCATACTTATACAGGGTGTAAAAAAATAAGTAATAATATTTTAGAAAGTGATCCTACCCATGGAACTGCAAAACTTTCCCTTAGAAACACAGGTCGAAATATAAACATTTATTCCTTGACCATAAGGGTCAAACTGGGAACCTCCTTTTTGAAGTCAGTTAAAATACCAAACCTTCTCCTAAATGTAACAAATACTTTTCTGAAAATCGCATCAAAATCAGTTTAGCCAAACGTAAGATAATCGCGGACAAACACACATAGGTACAAACATACAGGTCAAACTGAAAACCTACTTTTTTTGGAAGACGTTTAAAAATAAATAATTTCCCGAGTTGCCTATGCTCCACCAAACGGAAAGTAAAAAATGCCCTATGTCATGTCAATGTAAACAACGCCTATTTTTTTAATAACCTGTTTAACTTTAAAGAAACAAAATTAAATGGAATAGCATTGTTAAGAAATAAATCGCCACGCTTTTGTTCTTTTCCTAGCTACAAGGAAAATTACAATGATTGTCAAAGTATTTGAAGAGTCATTACTCAAACGTACCTATCTAGTATAAGAACAAAGAAAAACCCGCAAGAGATTATTAAGGAACATTACAAAGTACCCCAATATTTTGATATTTTCCAGGACTTCCCCGTTCTGCCTACTTAGGTACTACTGCGCGGTCGGTCTGGTGCCTTCTACTTTCCCCTGGACGACATGGCGCTCTATGGACACGTTAAGGTGGTACCCCAACCAAAAGTGGCGCCCTCAGAGGTTTTTATTAATAAATTGCTAATAGTAAAGGATTTTTATAAAACTTTACGGGGATTTTTTAGGGCCCATAGGGCGCTTGTACACTACACTGAATTTTACCGTCCCGGAAAAAAACGGATGATTGTATTTTAATAGTAAATCATTTAAAATAGTACGAATTTATTTATTTCGTGTAGTTTCAATGTTTCAAACCCTAAACTACACGAATAAAATAAATTCTATAATTTATTATTAAAATACAAGCATCCGTTTTTTTCCGGGACGGTAAAATTCAGTGTAGTGCACAAGCGCCCTATGTCTAGTATTTTTAAAAGGTATCGCTACATTATTTTATTTATAGTCATTCGTAGAAGTAGATAGCAAATGTGTCAAAAACGGTAACTTTTAAGAGTTTTGCTATCTACGTCTAGCAGTGACTACGAGGTAATGTAATGATACCGTCTAAAAATACTTGACTAATGGGCCCTAAAAATTCCCTGTAAAGTTTCATTAAAATGTTGTAATAGAATTACAGTATTAAATAAAATTCAGCGCGCCACTTTCCTTTCACACGCGACAGCCAGAAAAGCCGCCATCTGAAGCTGGATGAAATTACCTTTGCGCCCTTTTTCCTCTTATTTTCATCATAAAGGGTCCCACACACTTTCAGTCCTTACAGTGCTTGATTGAACAGGCCGCCTGCCCTTTTTAGGGTTTCCGTACCAAAATGGTAAAAAAAATATTTTTATAAAAAAATAAAACCGCCTTCTAAAAAACCACATCAAAAAAGTAAGAAATAATTCCTCACCAAATAAATAACGTAAGTACTTTGAAGTCGGGCGTGAAACATGTACAATTTTTTGTTGTTTTTGTTAAAACCCGCCCGACTTCAAAGTACTTACGTTATTTATTTGGTGAGGAATTATTTCTTACTTTTTTGATGTGGTTTTTTAGAAGGCGGTTTTATTTTTTTATAAAAATAATTTTTATTTCACTCTTTTTAGTGCATCGTGCAGGCAATTTGCGTGTTTTGTGGTAAATAGGTATGTGATCAAACTCAAAACCTCCTTTTTCGAAGTCGGTTAAAATACCTTGAGGTATCCCCTTTTTAACAAAACAAGAATCATCTAAATCGGTTTATAAACAAAGGAGTTATGCCTAAAGATAAGTATTAAATTCACATAAAGTGGTAACGAAAACGACAGTATTTTCAAGATTTCCTGAAAACTACTGAACCGATTTCAAAATTTCAAAAAATGGGACCAACTTGGAAACCAACCTGATGTAATAACGTTTGAACCATTTCAATCGGTTCAGCCGTCTTCGAGTAATCGGTGGACATACACAAAAAAAAAAAAAAAAACATACATACAGACGAATAGAGAACCTCCTCCTTTTTGATTTAGAAGTCGGTTAAAAAAAAAAAAACATACATACAGACGAATAGAGAACCTCCTCCTTTTTGATTTAGAAGTCGGTTAAAAAGAAACCCTTATGGTGAGACTCAGTCTGTCTGTCACAACTGGTCATCTCGAGAACTACTAATGCTATCAACTTGAAATTTGGAATAGTTTTAGATGACGTTTGCCCAACTATTTTGCAAATAAGAGAGAAATAAAAATATTTATATTTTTTTAGCGACAGAGACTGAAAGGGGGTCTTAAAAATTCGAAGTGGGGCTACTAGGGCATATGAGGTATCATATAAAAGAGCGCTGCTTGCACATTCTTAATTTTTTTTCTTTTTTTTTTCCTTATCTCCGAAGTTTGCAAAGAGAAAAATCTGAAATAATTTTATGTGATAGAAGTTTATGTAAAGATTACAGGAAAAATAAAACGATGTCTCTAAATAGTAAACTTTTTCAGAAATCATCAACAAAAATTATATTAGTTCCACTATTCGTCAAATGCCTTGACGAATCTAGCCTGGCCAATGAAAACATTCTTACGTTATATTTATTTAAATTTATGATGGTACGAAACCCTCGGCGTGCGAGTCCGACCCTTTCTTGACCGGTTTTTTTATTTTTGTATATCACCGCCACACGAGCCACAAACGCCGCTACTTGAAGCTAGAATAAGACACAATAATGGCGACTACTTAAAATGCTCAATAATTTTTATTTCCATATGGTTAAGTAGGTACCTCAATCGGAAGACGCGACTATTATACTACAAAAGATTGCTACCTAATGAGGATTTTCCATGGTACAGTCTTCATTAGGTACGTAATTTTCCGGCCATTACTGATAGGGTTTCGAAACGAGGTGAGGGTCTTAAAGATGGCATGGAATCTCTACTTAAATAAGCTAAGTAGCCAGATTTATCCATACTAAACTAATATTAAAAAGAGAAAAGATTAATATTTTTGTTTAACGAATAAACTCAAAAACAACTGCATCGATTTAAAAAATTCTTTTACTTCGAACTAACACTAATAAACGAAATGGTTAGCCTTTTTGTCGTTGGAATGAAAACAGGAAAAAAATTATAAAACTTATCGCGCTTGCAAACATTTAACACGTTCACTGCGAGGGATGGCACAAAAAGCCCAATGCGTGGCCGTAGCCCTGTCCTGTGCGGCAGCGAAAATAGTACAAATTAATATCTTTATAAAATCCAAATAGACATATTTACACACAAATTTATGTACTACAAAATTGGTCTTACCTGTAGGAAATTCGTTACAGGTATTAATAACAAATAACTAATAAATAATTTACAAAATACTTTCGAAGATACAGAAATGGGCCGAAACAGATAAAATATTATTGACAATGATTGACAATGATTGACAAACAAAAACACAAAACAATGTCATGCAACGACATGACATTCAAAATAATATTTTTCAGGACGACGACGTCGTGTGGTTTAGTCATGGAACAACATACAAATTTAAACGCATAAAAATTTGACAAATAGTTTCGAATTATATAAAAGGAGGTTATAAAAATTATACCGGGAAAATATAGAATAAAAAATAACGTGAAATAGATTCGTAGCGACGCGACGCAACGCAACAGACCTCTCCCACACTGAATAACTTTTTTTTTCATTTCAGTGCGGGAAAGGGTCCAATAGACCTTCGACCACTTGCACGTCCCATCCGCACTGAGTATGTACCAATGTTAACGGGCTCTGACTTGCCGCACACGAACAGTGATAGACGATTGTTTTTATTACCTAGATTGTTTGTATATTTTACCGACTTCAAAAAAGCTGGAGCATCTCAATTCATCGGTATGTGTATGTGCCACGATTTCTCGAAGACGTCTAGACCGTTGTGATTTTTTTTTTTTTGTAACAAAGGATATACATGCCAGGTGGTCCAACATGGTCACCAGGTTAGGATCTGATCAGGTCAGATTTTATAGGCATACTTGAAGCGATTTGTGCACTTCTTTCATTAAGGTTTCAGGTTTTTATTTTTCGATTCCGTTGGATGAGAAAACGTTTGTGCGATTTCCATACAACCATCTTTGGGCAAACGTATTCTCATCCGACAGTATAGTAATCGTGTCCCATCCCTAATGTAGTTCAAGTCGGTCAATTCAGTGCGGCGGAAGATCTAAAATACGCCGTATTTTTTATATTTTTACTTTCTGAACTAGCGGATCCTCGCGGTTTCACCCGCGTGGTACCCGTTCCCGTAGGAATATCGGGATAAAATATATCCTATGTCACTCGGGAAGAATGTAGCTTTCTAATGGTCAAAGAATTGAAATCGGTCCATTAGTTTCGGAGGCTATTCGATGCAAACAAACAATCAAATCTTGCCTCTTTATAATATTAGTAAAGATGTGTAACCGAGGCTTAGCTAGAAACATATTGCATAACAGATGTAGATTGCTTAGGTATAAATCTATAATATGCAGCACGGTAAACCTCCACGAAAAAAAAAAACAGTTTTTATTTTCTTGCGCGGTGGGGCACAATGGACCTAATGCCGCACTGAAGTTCAAGTAGGTTACTATGGACCTATTAACGCACCAGAATAACAAACATGTAAATCAGTCTCGCAGCCAACGTGTTAAATGATGAATAGTTTTCTATGATTTACGGTAAAACCGCTACGATAGGAGCCGATGCGTTGATATTAAATAAAAAATGCTTTTATTGCTTTGCTAATCATAAATAATGTCCGAATCTGGTCCTTGACATTGGCTACGTGACCGGCCGGGGGTATACGTCTCTCGTTTTTTATATTAACGCAAGTAAAAAATATAGCAGTATTCGTACAAAGTAACACATCGGTATGTTATGCAATAGATAGGCTCAAGGGATTATTAAAGGAAAATAAATAAGAGTAACAATATGATTAGAAACGGTTAAGTAATAATAACAGCAGCACTGATATTTACAAGTATATTTTAAGGCGAGGAATCCCGACCGAAATAGGCACGCTAACGCTTGCTCGGTCGCGCTCTATACACTTCGCGCGGACCCAGCGGCAGCCGGCAGTGAACTGTGAACTCGCGAGCGCCCCGCGAATCGAAAATCACTTAAAATTCAATTAAAAATTAAATAATAAGAAAATTTAATTTATGACGGCCGGAATCCCTCGGCTATTCAAAGACAATTATTTTCATATGTCTTTCATTAACTAATATGATATTTGAATTATTATTAGACGGATGTTTGGGATTTTATTTGACACAGTAAAATATCACCAATCGAAAAAAAACGGCCGGAAGCACTAGATAAATAACTGTAAAATAATATATATTTTTTCCAAATTTTAAGTACTTGTGATTTGCGAGTAATCCATAATTTAAAATACCCTATTTTGGGGAATGGGCGCCTTAACGCGCCTGATTGAAAATATAGTGTTGCAAACAGACATTTTATTTTGTAAGTAGAATTGGTGCAAAGAATGAGCGATTTTCTGAGAGGCCATTTAAAAAAAAAAAGCTTCCAATTGCTTCACTAGATGGCGTTGAATAAGTATGTACATGTCTATGGTATATTTTGGTATGAAACATATTTAAATTAATTACTTTTTAAAACCCAAAGGAAACTAATAATATATTAAATAAGTACTACTGTGAGGAACAGAAACGAAATAGGTAAATTTAAAGATTTAGGTAAATAAATAACATCTGTCTGACGTTCCGTTTTACGTAAAAAAGTCGCGTCAAAGTAAAATTTATAACGTTCCGTTCCTTCTAACTGCATAGGTGGGACAGCGCCATCTAGTGACTAAGCTTTCAGAAAATCGCCCATTGTAAAAAGTTAAGGCGCATCAGTAAGCACTGCAGCAAAATAATGCAATGACCACGGTCTCTAGGCGCTACTCGGAAAAAGTATGGACTTTTTGATATAAAACTATAGAATGGTTACAGTTGTTAGAAATCTGGTAATAAGATATATATTTCTTCATACCTTTATCTAGATTCGTATAGTTCCAGAAACACGATATTATAATGTTGCCTCGACAGTTTTTCTTTTCGAAAAGACCTCTAAAAATACGATATTTCAAGATTATTCTTAAATGGGGTTATACTATTTAGGATCGTGTAGAAGCATTTAAAAAAAATCCGTATAGTTTTTATACGACGTGATTTGGTGTTTTTTTTTGCCTAATCTGCAAAATTGGTCCCGCTCCCGCTCCTCGTTTTCTCATTGCTATTATCTCGCTTCAACATAATTTTTTCGAGTATCGCCTTAGGCTGACACGCATCTAGCGCCGCCAATCGGTTTCATTTTATTTCTTCTAATTAAACCCAATTTCTAAAAAAAGGATCAGTCAAGGTCTTGTGAATAACGTCTAATATTTATTGAATAACTTTTACACAGTTTAGAAAATATTCAAAAAGTTTTAAAACGAGGTTATGTTAAAAGTGGCCACTTTTGGTTCAAACCCATTTTTAAACTAAGTATTGAATGCATTTTGTAATGGTGTAAAGTATTTATTTTTAATATTAGACGTTATTAACAATACCTTGACTGTTTCCTATTTTTGGAAATTGGGCTAATTTAGAAGAAATAAAATAAAGTCGATTGGCGGCGCTAGTTGGCTCTTGTGAGCCCCTTAAAAAGGTACGATCAAGATATAAAAAAGGTTTAATAAAACAGAATTGGATCTTCATGGAAACAGGATAAACCGTTGTGGCTCCTACTTCCTACAACCAATTCCACTAAATAACTTAGGTACAGTCGCCAACACGTCAGGTTACTACAAACTGTCAAATTTCTTCAAATAAAATTCAACCTTATGTGAGTCAACACATGAGAGATCAGTTTCAATTAATAAATTTTGTCATTTTGTAGTAACCCGACGTGCTGGTGACTGTACCTGAACGTGAGAAATTCTAAAAAGTGTAGAATGTAATAAGTTTTGTAAGCCAATGAAAATGCGAATTTGTCTAACCAAATAGGGTAAGCCACATTAAGTATGGCACTCCAATATTGTTCATTAACACAGGCAATCCCAACTAAGGACCTTCTTAAAACTAACTTCTAACCGGCACTCAAAACAGCAATGAAATCACAAACCAGATCCAAAAACTAGCAAATGCCTTGCTCATACTAGTAGCACAGTCTATATATTTTACGCTGTGCTAGTAGCTAGACCAAACTCTAACAAACCACCTAATACACACACATAAACATTCATCCACATAAAGCTATTATACGAGAATAACAAGCCATACATTTATTTACTTTACAAAATTCTAACACTTGGAATTTAAAGGGGACAGTGATATTTTAATTGTCATTTCAATGTCGTTTAAATTAGCAACCCATGTAGTGGCCTACGGGTAACAAGAGCTCGCTCATGTCAGTATCTCAGAAAAGCCATCAGAAGATTTATTGTCTCCATTTTTAGCAACAACGCGTCTACACTACACCGTAATTGAAGTCATGTGATTTTGGGTACTAAATATGGATATCGATAGATGATGGAAATGAGAAAGAAAACAAATTTTAGTACGGTTACTTAGTCCCATCGTGCAGTCAACATGGCTACTTAAGCCGACACAAGATCCTCAAAACAAGGTTAGCCGGAAAGTTTTATGATTTCGTCAATTCGAACACTCTATGTGTTCGAATTTTCTCGAGTACTCTCGATGCAAACACTTGAACTCTGCCAGCTTTATAGGCCGAACAACGAGAGTCGACTGAAGTTTCTGAAAGTAATTTATTCAAAATACTTGAAAATAAATGCTTGTTTTTACCATTTCTCGCCAGACACTTGGTAATACTTAGAAATTTAGTATACGTAGAGCATGATTAGGCCCGGACGCTAGAAAAGAGAAAAATGGAAAAAAGATCATAAGGACACCTGGTACAAAGGGCGCGCAAAAGAAATCACGGGCGTTGCTAGTAATGTAAGTACTTGCGGGAGAAATACCTATATAGCAGGAAAATTGTGATATTATAAAATCTACATAAACTGCATAAGTAATTGTACAGAAGAATAAAATTTTCTCTTCAAAGGGAGATTAACTTCCTTTTCTCCCTCAGGCTATTTCCAAATCTATGTAGGGCAGATGTACCCTTTGTGGCCACTTTAAGGATTTTTTGACTTTTAAGCACTAAGTACTAAATGGTCTTAGGTATTTAAGACACAAATTATACCTTAAATGATAGATAATTTATCTACCTTTAAAGGTAAATATTTCAAATTAAAAAAAGTTAAATAGTTTTTTGAATAAAACACAAAATGTGTGAGAGGTGCCAAATGTACCGGTTTTGGCCACTTATTCATAGTTAAACTTTTGTAAGTATAGCGAAAAATCAAAACCAATCCCGGGTTAAATTAATATATTCGAATGCGCTAGAAACCATTCAATTGAAAAACAACCATTTAATTGTAAAATACAAAGGCTTTTAACGTATTTCATCAAAAACAAATTTCTTAAAATTTTCATACAAAACATTTTTAAAAACAGAAAATGGAATTTATTGAAAAAAAACGTATGACATAAGGAATACGTAAGGAATAAGGAATTGCCTTTAGCAAAAATGACGAAAAGTTGTTTAGAAAACTTTTAGAGCAAAAAGTGGCCAAAACCGGTACAGTGGCCAAAACCGGGGCTTCTGCTATTCCTTCTGAAGCACGTGAACCGTTGGTCCGGCTACAGTTGCAGTCCTCAATATCTCATAATCCGCTTTGGGCCCACATCTTAGGTATTGGCCATTCTCCTTACCCATCCATAAAAAAGTCCATGTCCCAGCAGTGGGAACATTAAAATAGCTGATGGTGATGATGTATTCTTTAATTTTTACGTGGTCAATTTTCCTTAATTTATTTATTTCTGTCTTTTGAGGTTACCTTCTGTCTTTTATTTACTCCAGCACTATCATTTCCACATGTTTTGACTAGATCACCATTCATTAAAATACAAGGACTTAAACACTGTCACATAATACAATATACCCACTATTAATCTTCCCTAATGGAGTCACCATATAATATGTCCCATACAAAAGACATCAACGAGTGCCAAGAAATTTTTCCATAGTAAAACAATTCAAAACGTTATGTGACGCACATTTTAGGGAAGTAAATATCAAATCTACCTATTTATCAAAAAAAGAAACACTATTTCTTTAAGTAAACAAAAAAATAACAATTTTCATTTCGAAAAAACATTTTAGAACCATTAAACGTAGAGCTGTGTTGTTTGCGTAGATTGTTTAAACATTGTTGACTACTTTGAAGGTCAGATGGGCCAGGTTATGTTGGCCACTTAGTAGCTATGAATCAAAGAGCCGGTGTGCGCTTACGCAACATACATATATAAGCGAGAGAGAACCGTCGCCGGCGCAGTTTAAAGCTTCGATAGTTCGGGATAGCCGAGTTGAGACTCTCTCTCTTTAGTTTTTAACATTAAATTATTTCTTCTTAATTTTAATTTATTTTATTAATTCAAAATGTTTGTGCAATTGATGACTTTGGCGTTGTGCGCAGCCGGCGCTTATGCAGGAGCATTGCGTGAGTTAATTTTTTTTTAGATATTAACATTATTTATAAGTTTCACTTTAGAATTTAATTCTAAAAAAATTCTATCTACCTCTAAAATTATAAACTTAAAACTTACAGGTTAAAAATTAATTTGAATTTAATTGCACTTCGCATTACTTACCTACTTACTTACAACTTTTTTGAAAAAAAAAAACACATATTCTGGAATCTCCATAAAAATATACAAACTTGTCTACAAATGGCGTTACTCGTAAGTAGGTATTTGCTTATCAAATAATTTTTTTTTGTAAATAATGAATAAAAAAATAAAAAAAACTTTTTTGAAAACAAAACACATATTCTGCAATCTCCATGAAAATATACAAACTTGTCTACATATGACGTTACTCGTAAGTAGGTATTTGCTTATCAACATTTTGTACAAAACATTCATTACATTTCAATAATAAGTTGGGTCTTTTGAAAAACTTGCGGATGTTTATTTAAAACAGAAACCAAATCTCAATCCAAAATAAATTCATTGGAAGCACTGTAAAGTATTATCCTTCAGCAATCTTCAGGTGTAATACATTAATTGCAATTAGAATCCAGGACTCTGCAGCGGAATTCCGATGAAGTACTTAACCATCCGACCACCGAGGTCATAGCATTAGTATAAATCAAACTTTTTAATTAGTATTTGTTTATTTTACTAATTCATATTCTATAATTTGTTTCATACATAAATTAAAATTGGGACCAGAGTGCGTGTCAGATAACTCTGTCTGTGCGCGACGGGTTTTTGGCGCTAGTTAGGTAGGTACATTACATTTTTTGTTATAAGGTTTTATGTAAAAGATTAGTATTCGATTTCGACTCCGCGCAGCCATAAGCTAATATTACAGGGTTCAACCAAATTGATTCACTTGGTGAAAAGGCGCAGAAATACAGGCGCACATTGACATTGAATTATTCACTTTTAAGTTTACATCGTTCAATTTGGTTGCTTCATCCAAATTGAAAGGCAAAAGTGAACCATGTATTTCCGCTATTATCTGACGCGCACTCTACTTTAGACTTTTCAAGTGCAACTTTTTAATATCTACATATTATGTGTTTCCGTTCAAAACTCTACTGAAGCATCAAAAACAGTTTACCTATATCAATAACGCGTTTTCCGTAAATAATCATAAGTTTTTAGTAAAAATTTCATGTAAACAAAATATTTGAAATGTCTTTAACTCAGCGCCTGTTACACAATGTCCAGTTAGGAGATACTTGCCAGTTTATTTGACAGTTTTGTAATGGACTATCAGTCAAGTAACAGTTAATTAGAACTTACTTAGACATTGTGAAACAGGCCCAAACTTGTGAATTATAAAAATAATAAACTTTAATATTGGGTGCACGTGTTTATCAAGGCTGACGAGATGATAACTTGAATCTCTCAGTAAAGTTTACTTTTACTAGTTTTCGCTTTTTGACTGGCATTGAAATGGAATGCAATGATGCAAGAATTCGCGAAGACATTCAAAAATATTGGAAATATTTTGTTTTAGAAGGTAATAAATCGTATAACCTTACGATTTATTTAGCCAATTAACACATGAGACAAACTATCTTGAGATTTTAAATTATTTTTATGCATTCACAATGCAATTCTGTAATTATAGGAAAAACAAACAACAAACAACACAAACTATCTTACTAAAAATATTAAAGTATAAATATCGGCTATTCAATTGTATCACGCTGCTTAGGTATTAAGTTTTGAATATCTCAAATGCCCGAATACTCGTACGCTACTTATCTTTGGGAGCGTCTCAAACATCGCCCTGTCACTTTAAATGTCAAACGTATGAAAGAGATGCTATGATGTTTGAGACGCTCCCAAAGATGATTTGCGTTCGAGAATTCGGGCGAAAGGGTATTAAGTACTTTCTTTCAATGTAAAATAGCATAGTAAGTAGTAATATCTCTTAGATTTAATCTAAGTTAATTCAAATTGGACCTTTTTCTTGCATTGACAATATCAGTATGGAAATCCATACTATACTAATATTATACATGTGAAAGTGAGTTTGTTTGTTTGCTTGTCCGTCTTTCACGTCAAAACGGAGCAACGGATCGATATGGTTTTTGGTATGGGGATAGTTTGGGAGCTGGAGATGAAATCAAATCAGAACGTTTATTTGCTCAACATTGTGCAGTACATAGGGGTGGTCAACAAAGATATTAAGACGAACAACAAATGTTCTACCCTAATTTTGTGGGCATACAAATGTCAAATTATATTACTAGCGGATCCTCACGGATTTACCCGCGTGGTATCCATTCCTGTGGGGAATATCAGGATAAAATATAGCCTATGTCACTCGGGAAGAATGTAGCTTTCTAATGGTGAAAGAATTTTCAAAATCGGTCCAGTAGTTTCGCAGCCTATTCGATGCAAACAAACAAACAAACAATCAAATCTTTCCTCTTTATAATTAAAGAATGTAATTATAATATCTCAATATAAAATTAACAAAAATTAGGAGAGTGACATGTTACTTTTTATGTCGGAAAAACATCACATTCCCGCGAGATAACGTCGCGTCGTGTAGTCCACGCGGGCGAAGCCGCGGACGGAAGGTTATTAGTTAAATAATAATAATATTAATAATTTATGATAAGAAGAGAATCAATATAAATAAATCAAAGGAGATTCACATTTTCATGACTGGCTAACTAACCTATTAAACTTAATTTCATACCTACATGAACTAAAAAATACCCTTGTAAAACTTTTAAGAGTAAACTTGTCAAATTAGCATATCCGTCACGTGCACTAAACATGTCAAAAATTTCGATCAACTTACTTGTATGATTAACCTAATTTTATATTCAAACAATTTAGTCGTAAAACTTGTTAAGCACGTACACAGATCACCTGTATGTGTACGTAATACATCAGCATGCGATTAGGTATGCTAATCTCCATAATTTTGAATTCATTGACATGCAAAATTCGGTGGATTAAATTAGTTATATAACAAGTTTTTTTAGAGTTCCGTTTTTCTAATGGGATAATGGAAACATCATAGGATCACATCATAAGATCACATCATAAGGTTTGTAAATTATACGCGGGAATATTATTTTGATTCAAAACCTAGATACATACATAGTTTTATAGTGATTTTATACATACATACATATACTTACGCCTGTTTCCCACGAGGGTATAGCCTAAGAACTATCCGATATTTTTGTAAAATGTCTTAAATACCTAAGACCAATTAGTACTTAGTGCTTAAAAGTCAAAAAATCCTTAAAGTGGCCACAAAGGGTACCTCTGCCCTACTTCTTTTTCGGGATCATAGAATTTGAAAAAGGCCATTGGCCACGTAGCTCAGTTGTTAAAGCACTCGCGCGGACAGTGAACGGTCGTTGTGGGTTCGAGTCCCATCGAAGCAAGTTGTGAGATGGGTTGATTTTTCTAATAAGTAGGGCAGGCGTACCGGTTTTGGCCACTTTAAGGATTTTTTCAAATAACAGGCCCAATTTTTGTAAACGGCCATTAAATATAATTTTAAGAGACTACATTTTGGAATCCAACTTATTCTCGCATTGGAAGGTGTCAAAAAAAAGGTCATACCCCGAAAATGGTGCAATTTTACAGCAAATATGCTATCACCAATTTTATAATGAACATGTGTTCACGATATCTAAGCACCAAAGTCGAAATCCATAAAGATATAAAACGGGAAACTACTTAATACTTTAGGAAGAAGTCGGTTGTTTCTGATAGCATTTTTAACATAGGTGTAATGCCAATTTGAGTTTAAGTAGAGAGTTTTTTTAAAGATTATTTGTTTTTCTTTTACATTATATAGGGGGATTATATACTTTTACGAAAGATAATTAATAAATGTATTCAAATGTAAAGTGAATAAGTAATACCTACTTATACCATTTTTGCCCATTTTTTATAGATTTTTTTATAGCTTTGTACCTATTTTTTTTTGTCGCCGTCATAAATATTGGTGGATTACTAATGAATTATTAATTAAACTAGATAATCTAATTTTCTATGTTAAGAAATTAATGAAATAGAATTATTGTTGAGTCTCCATAGAGCGAATTAGTTCGGCTCTCGGGGTAGTAGGCAGAAGACTATGTATTGCCACTCGCTATGATCCTTGCACATTTCTTTCGCTTCATTCACATCCATCAATCTATTGAATAATACATGCTCGGCGATTTTTGTCACTGTGTACACCAGAACCTCCTATTTGGTCCGTGTAGGTTTTTCTGGGACGCCCTTGCGCAACCGATCCTTCCACATTCGCACAATATATCTCTTTCGTGATTCGCCTTTCATTTTATTTTTATTTTATACCAACTACCTATTGTGCATAATCCTACTCCTACTTAATATTATAAATTAATGTGAAAGTTTAGAAGTTTGTTACTCAATCACGTCAAAACGGCTGAACGGATTTGGCTGAAATTTGGGACACAGATACTTTGTAGCCTGGAGAGGAACATAGGCTACTTTTTATCCCGGAAAAATATCACAATCCCGTGGAATAACGTTGTGTAGTCCACGCGGGCGAAGCCGCGGGCGGAAAGCTAGTTATGTATAAGTATAGACGATTTAATCAGTGCCTTGGCGGAGGGAACTTTTCGATGGCTAAAGAAACCGATGCGAGCGACAAAAACAGATATTAAACTTTTATGAAATTTTTTGTTCTTACAGAATCACGAAATTCAGCAAGATCTTTAACGAAACATTCAAACGGGATATTTTTATCCTCCTCTGCGGTCTAGTGGTTCACACAACCGATTTCAGACCAAGAGGTCTCGGGTTCGATTCCCAGTGGTTGGTGGTAGGACTTGTTATAAGTCCGCCTGGCTAGCTACCACCATCTTATCTAAATCTGACGCCATAACAACGATGTTTTCAGTATTCTTGTGTTCCGGCAGTTAGAGATAAGATAGCCAGTTGCTCAGTAAGTGAGGATTACGGGAGTAGTGCGCTTCTACCTTCAGCCCTATCACCACTTAACATCAGGTGTGATGAAGGCTAGTCGTGGGCCACACTGGAGCGACCGCGGGGCGCGGAGGCGACCTGCGGATCCGCAGGACGCGCGAACACGTACTATTCCCACCGCCCCGGCGCCGCCGGTCGCGGCAACCGCCGGACGCGCCATTTGTTTTTCCCGCTCAACGCGGACGCAAGACGCGCCGCTCCAGTGTGGCCCACGACTAAGTGCTACCCCGTTGTGGATAAAAAGAAATATATAAGTATTTTAGTATGAAACCGTGGGTCAATTCCATAGACCGGATTCAGTGTGGATATGGTATAGGCAGTGTTGGCACGGGGCGGTCTAATCCTACTAATATTATAAATGTGAAAGTTTGGATGTTTGGATGTTTGGATGTTTGGATGTTTGGATGTTTGTTACTCAATCACGCCAAAACGGCTGAACGGATTTGGCTGAAATTTGGAACACAGATACTTTGTAGCCTGGAGAGGAACATAGGCTACTTTTTATCCCGGAAAAATAACAAATTCCCGCGGGATAACGTCGTGTAGTCCACGCGGGCGAAGCCGCGGGCGGAAAGCTAGTCAGACATAATTTATGGGTGCAATGCTTGGCTTTGACCATGAAACCTTTGACTGGACCACTGCTGTCGTAACTTTACTCTTCTAGTTCTGCTGGTTTTTATGGGTAAATATGAATAATGAGGAGGAAAACTAACTTTTTATCACGACAGTGAGCGTAGGTGTTATTGGGGGGTGTTTTGTTGATTGGTTGTTATTGTGAAATAACAGCTGTGAAAATCAATGAATTATTTCGACCACAGAGTACATTATTATCCCACAGATAAGGTAGAAAGTGGACCCCCAATCACAAAACGCCATCTACAAAAAGCTTTGCCTATTTCTCCCCATTATTATGTGATGCGTTATCAGAGTCGATATTGATAACAATCATGATATAATAAAGGAAACATGCTAATAAACGAGTTGTCAAATACAGTGGGCTAATTTAACGGGTTTGGTAAACCCTTAGGGCAAAATTAATAAATATTAGACACCATCACATCGTCATCATCATCATCATCATGTCAGCCGAACGACGCCCACTACTGGGCATAGGCCTCCCCCAAGGATCTCCACAACGATCGGTCTTGCGCTGCCCGCATCCAGCGGCGCACCGCGACCTTGACCAGATCGTCGGTCCACCTTGTAGGGGGCCTGCCCACGGAACGTCGTCCGGCACGCGGTCGCCATTCGAGAACCTTTCCGCCCCAACGGCCATCGGTTCTCCGCGCTATGTGTCCCGCCCACTGCCACTTCAATGATGCTATCCTTCGAGCGATGTCGGTTGTTTTAGTTCTCCTGCGGATCTCATCATTTCTGATTCGATCGATACACCATCACATACATCGTTCCAATACCAAACCTCGGTAGCTTAAACACTAGTGTTAGGGAAAACAACGGCGGGTATTACGCCACATACACCCAGACCCGAGGAAATATTGAAAAGTTCATTGTCAATATTTACCCGACCGCGAATCGAACCCGGGACCTCCACAGGTAGCGGCACCTTGAAAACCGGTGCGTACACCACTTGGTCACGGAGGTCGTGATAATGATGATTTGAGCTTCAGACCGCAATTTTATCCCTGTTTATTAGTTAGTTAGTTTTATATCTATTAGAATAAATATTTGATTGCGTTACATACCTACTTGACATGTTTTTAACATATTATGGACACTAGGTACCTACTATTTACATTAAGTTTGATGCTTTAAACTAATTTAGTTTTCTGATTTGCAATGATAACCAAAACACAAAACTACCTATTTTTCCTTCTTGTGAGAAAAACATGTCCGAAGGAAAAAGCCAACGATACCTTACATTATTATATATTTTAATGTAGGTACTTTCGAAACAGGTAAATCTTGATCTATTTAACACTAGCGAGGCGTCTCGTCGATTAGGCGTATTGTAAGCCGCTTATTTTTCGGTGATAGTTGATACCTAAATATAATGTGTCACTCTGAGATATTACTTAGTCATATTTTTAAGTTATTATGTACCTACTATATCCAATAGTTAGGCTATTCTAGTTTTTCATTTATTATTGTATCTATTTGTGAAGACCTGTAAATGGCTTTATGTTTATATTTAAGCTTTTTGATGTATTAGGTTAAGCAGTTGGTCTTCCAGTAAATCTATACTAACATTATATAGATGAAGAGTTTGTTTGTTTGTGTGAACGCGCTAATCACAGAAACTACTGGACCGAATTTAAAAATTCTTTTTGAGTTGGATAGTCCATTTATCGAGGAAGGCGATATTTTATCCCGATATTCCCACGGGAACGGGTACCACGCGAGTAAAACCGTGAGGAACCGCAAGTAAAGGCCCGCTTCAGGCCAACGAGAATCAGATTGTTTTACATGATTGTCTGTAATATCAATATTAATGAAAACCTGAATTTCAAATTAAGATGCAGCAAACTTCAGGACTTACACTAGTGACTATGTTACTCAAAAACACGATTGCATAAAATTTTCTCGATAGAAAAAAATCGCGAAGTTGCCTCCAAATCACTATAATTAACACGATAAACTGCTAGTATTCGAGTAAGACATTAAAACAACGCTTGGAACTTTTTAGTATAATAACACTATTTTTTGGAATAACCTTCAAATATACTTAAAAAAAAGAATTTCCTTCATTTCTGCATTCTGGACCGGCCGAATGGTGCCGGAGAATTATATATTAAATGCTGCCTTATGTCTTATAGAAATAAGGCAGCATTTACTTTGCAGTTGGCCGTTGCAGTTATTACTTTTGCTTTTGGCCTAAGTAGTGCGCGCCCTTAAATAAAGAGTCTATAGAGATAATTAATTAGTTCCAACAAATAGTGACAAGGCAAAGACCGTCGTAAAATTGCTAAAGGAAATATCCTTTAGAAACCTCCCAAAGAGATTATGAATGCAGGTCAGGGAATGCGATGATTAATTACCTACTGCACAATGCTCGTCACTATCACTGGAGTTCAGTGTCAACGGACAACTTTATGCATTCAAATAAATCATGATGACTAATTGATGTTCTAAGACTAGTCCTCTCGTCCGCGAGAAAAATTTGTAGTGTGAAAAATGGTGTGTTGAGAAAACCTACCTTTTGATCATTGCCTTTTGGTGTCTAATACTTCTGTTCTCAACTGCATAGGTACCTACGCTGCAGTTTGTTTTTAAAATTAATAACATACTAGAGATTGTACAACGTTGCATAGTTTGTGTAAACAATGTTTGTAGATTCAAATTAAAGTTTTGTAATTTACTTGAGTCTACTGTGTAACGATAACTAGACTTTCAATATTTAGGTCTACTGTTAGTTTATGTCTACTTGACATATAATCATAACAGATATGACATATCTAATTTGAGATATTTTTTCATTTTATTTTTTCATAATCGTCACTTAGCCACTAATGTTATATAAGCCGGCACTAATACCGAACAAGATGATTCTTACCGATTAGATGGATAAATATAAAGTTTATTTGATACGACACGACACACACTAAAGAGAAAAGAAAGAAATGGCAAACAAATAGACTAATTAGGCCATCAACACAAAACGACAAAAAGATTATAGACCGGTATGCACAAATGTGTAGGAGCAAGAAGGGTCAAGGCTCGATGTATGTAGCCCGAATATTTTATCCCAATTTCAATTAACTTTTTTCGAGCTTTCACCCAAAGAGTTAAGTCCAGTACGACCTCTAAAGATCGAAAGGCCGGCATTGACATACCTGGTGTTGTTTGACGAGTAGTTAGCTAACCGGCTGCGGCACGTGGCCGGTTAGCGGTTGCCCAACGAGTGGTGAGCACCAAACAAACGGCAGATGGCCAAGTTCAAGTCAAAAGTGGCCGGTTTGCCTTGCGTTGTGTGGCTGGTATCGCCGGCGCCGGCGCAGTCTAGGTTGAGAGGACGAGAGCTGTTGTGTAACTTGGCATTTATCAAGAGCGGTTAGAATCGTCGATCAACAATAGTATTAGATGCAGGCTCACGAACTAAATCAAGACTTTCTATTTCACCTTTAAACGGGGAAAAAAAGGTTAATAATGTTACGATCTTATGTCATAAATGATAGGAACTACTTATAAATATACGATATGTGGGCGTATATCGCTCGGCCACAGTACCTATATATATAAGCTAAAGCATATACCTATATATTATATACTGTCATGTGGCTCGGCCATGTTTGTCACTCCAAACTATGTACATACTCGTAGGTACCTATATAGACTTACCTACCTAAAGTGTCATTGTTGATCAAAGGTTAGAATACGACGATTTGTGTTAGCGTTTAATGGGAACCCATTGTTGAAACAATAAGAAAAACAAATAATAGTGTCCTGCGTCTATTGTGTGTGTCCTGTGGAAGCTGTTAAGTAATAAAATACTTACCTTTTGTTTTGCTGATAAATTTTATTGCCTACATGACAATATTTATTATGCTCGTAGGTGCAATTAACAATCAAAATGAGTGTTTTATTGCAGTGCATTTTAATTTGCATAACTGCTTATTTAATTTTACTGCTATGTATTAGATTTGCGAACCGATGGCGTACCTACTTAGCGTCATTGACGTTATACGTGTTGTTAAACCAACTTAATTTAAATGAAATTGATTTGATTTTGACTAAAAAGTCTTAACTACGTACTTTTTAATTGTTGTCAATCAATACTTATGTCTTAACTCGTAATAACTTATGACGTATTCTAAACTTAAGAAATCTTCAACATGCCATAAATAATTGTGGGTAAAAGTATCCTTCTTTTTAAACCTTAATTAATAATTAATTCACTGATAAAATAATCAACCCAAAAGCAGCATAGTAGGTAGGGCAGAGGTACCCTTTGTGGCCACTTTAAGTATTTTTTGACTTTTAAGCACTAAGTACTAAATGGTCTTAGGTATTTAAGACACAAATTATATCTTAAATTATAGATTCCTTATGTCATAAGATTTTTTTTCAATAAATTCCATTGTCTGTTTGAAAAAATGTTTTGTATGAAAATTTTAAAAATTTTGTTTTGGATGAAATACTTTATAAACCTTTGTTTTTTACAATTAAATTGTTGTTTCAAAAGTTGGTTCAAACTTATAAAAATAAAATAGTTTTTTATATATTACACACAATGTGTGAGAGGTGCCAAATGTACGGGTTTTGGCCACTTACTGATAGTTAAACTTTTGTAAGTATTGCGAAAAATCAAAACCAAACCCAGGTAAAATCAATATATTCTAATGCGCTAGAAACCAGTCAATTGCAAAACAACAATTTAATTGTAAAAAACAAAGGTTTATAAAGTATTTCATCCAAAACAAATTGCTTAAAATTTTCATACAAAACATTTTTTCAAACAGAAAATGGAATTTATTGAAAAAAAATCTTATGACATAAGGAATTCTAACGGTTGTTATTATTACCTTAAAATAACTTATTTTAATTGCCTTTATTAAAAATGGCTAGAAGTTGTTTAGAAAACTTTTAGAGCAAACAGTGGCCAAAACCGGTACAGTGGCCAAAACCGGTACGCCTGCCCTACCTACGTAACATTCGCGTTAACAAAACTTCAATATTTAGGTTTTATTTGTCGGGTCCAAAAATAAATGATAGCAATTCTAGAAGTGCTTTTTAAAATAAGAAGTTGAATTTTAGCAGTTGTAAATTGTGCAGAAACCTTTCTTCTGACAACTTGCTAAAAGCACACCCAAGGTGACATGTTAAGCTTGTAGTTAGGTACCTAGTACCTACTTATATTTGTACTACTGACTATCATGCAGATCATGGCCAAATTAACGACTTTCAACTTTTTTTTATCCACAACGGGGTAGCACTTAGCCTTCATCACACCTGATGATAAGTGGTGATAAGGATGAAGGTGGAAGCGCACTACTTCCGGAATCCTCAATCACTGAGGAACTGGCTATCTTATCTCTAACTGCAGGTACACAATAATACAGAAAACATCATTGTTATGGCGTCAGACTTAGATAAGATGGTGGTTAGCCAGGCGGACTAAGAACAAGTCCTACCACCAACCAAACCGAATACAATATGTACCCCCACTGGGAATCGAACCCGGGACCTCTGGGTCTGAGATTCGTGGTATGAACCACTAGACCACAGAGGCGGTTAAAACTGTACCATATGCACTATTAGTCGTGAGCCACACTGGAGCGACCGCGGGGCGCGAAGGCGACCTGCGGATCCGCAGGACACGCGAACACGTACTATTCCCTCGGACGGTCGCGGCGACCGCTGGACGCGCCAGTGTGGCCCCTCCCGTCCGTCTCAATATATTTGTTTTTCCCGCTCAACGCGGACGCAAGACGCGCCGCTAAAGTGTGGCCCACGACTTAGGATTGCACTGCGTTTTGGAGTGTTACCGATTGTAGACACTGAATCCTTGCACAACCGTGTAGTGACTGGCACTGCAGTCGCGGATGACTCTTGGCCAACTGCTGACGGGATGTGAGTTGTTATTGCCTCCGACAAATGCACGCTTTGCAAGGGAAGTGATTGCCATGTGCAATGAATGTCTTCGAAATAGCAGCTACACGGAAATAGGTACTACAACAGAAGAAATCTATACAAATAAATAAAATTGGAGTGTCTGTTTGTAACATTAAAATAACCGCTTTTTAACTACATGCATATGATTATATATACGGTACACATACCAAAACGTATTTTTTTACAATTTTTGTCTGTCTGTCTGTCTGCCGTCTGTCTGTCTGTCTGTTTGTTCCGGCTAATCTCTGAAACGGCTGGACCGATTTTGACGGGACTTTCACTGGCAGGTAGCTAATGTAATAAGGAGTAACTTAGGCTACTTTTTATCCCGGAAAAATATCACATTCCCTCGGGATAGCGTAGTGTAGTTTATTATCAATGCGTAAGTTTGTGGGTATACTATGGATGTATGGATGTTTGTTAGTCTTTCACGCAAAAACTACTAAAAGGATCTGGGTCTGGAATAAAACATAGGGTATTTTTATCCCGATATTCCCACGGGAACAGGAACCACGCGGGTGAAACCGCGGGCGGTCGCTAGTTAGTTATAAAAAAATCAGGTATTAAGTTACCTCGGCACCAGGCTGGGTTTTATAATAAGAGCCACTAGAGCAACGCAGAGCCATAAAAAATTTTTAAAGGAATAAAAAAAATCGAATTAGTCATGTAAAGCGATTGTGTATTGTGTATGAGGTTTAAATATGAAATTGTATTACAATGGAAGTATGATTTATAGCTCTACACATTCAATTTTGTGTCTAGACTTAAATGATAGATTAAAGGAATAAAAATTATCCATTTGAGTAAGGTTATTGCGTATTGTGAGGTCAAAATATGAAAGTCTTTTTCAATCCTATGATTTAATAGCTCTACACATTCAATTTTGTGTCTAGACTTAAACGCTTGGCTTATGGGCACCTTGTTATTATTAGGTACTTACCTAATTCATTTGTAATTGAAAAAAAAAATACTACTTGTCCATCAATCTTTTAAATAATGATTAATGAGATGAGATGGATGAATGAGAGCAGCCACTGATCGTGCTAGATGGCGTACCTACTCTTGGAGAGGCCTATGTCCAGCAGTTTACGTTAATAGGCTGATGATGAATGAAATACCACTATCATTGTAACAAATATCTACATGCCCTAGTAATTGTTATCCTATTAAAAAGCTCTGCAATAAACGTAGCAAGCAGCGGAGACACTTGTCCTTTGTCAAAAAATACACGTAAATCTGATACTTAGATAGGTACTAAACATTTACCTAACCTGCTTTATTAATAAAAAAATTTGCTAGTTTACTTAATAATTTGATTGAGTTTGAGTTAGATACAAAATATCTAACTCTAAATACCTATATACATTCCAATAGATACCGCATACCTACCTACATCGCGATTTTAACAAAAACAGTCAAGTAGGTACCTACCTGCTGAAGCTGAAACAAGAACCGCTTTGTTTCGGACCAAACGAAAAAACGATCAAAAGAAGAATCTACTTAGATAAATCAATAAGTAAGTTTTTTGTAAAAACTTCATTTTTATGACAAGCTTTTAGTTGATTGTACTTTAATATTGTACCTATTGTCATTCAAACCAAACCTGTATATGCCAAGTTTCAGCTCAATCGGACATGGGAAGTGGGTCAAACACTTGGCTAAATTCAGCATCTAATTAAGCATACATTGTGATCACGCACAATTGTGATGACCACATCTACTGTGTTCCACAGTTTATTGAAACGAAGGTTTCCCATGCAAAATTAAGTAAATTAAAACTAGTCCTACCTTACTAGAAAATAGTGTCCGTAATCCAGGGGGCTGGTCGCTGTCTTGCCGGCGCGCGCGCGTCTGGCCAAGTAGGTCTTCACCCAACCCCGAGGGGAAACTCTTATAGCTAACACTCTTAAAACTACACAATGCCCTAATAGACAGCTAAAACTTTCCCGGCGCTTTTCAAAGCGAACACACACGGGTTACAAGTCCGTACCCCGACCGGAGCCCTAGTAGGTGCAAAACGAAATCTCGGTCCCCAATATGGGTAGGTAACTTGCGCGGCACGTCGCTACAGAAACACGCGAACTTGTCTCACGGCTGCTTACGGCCAACTGCCTGCACGCGGCCCGAGCGCATTGCGTGTCGCCCGTGACCTTGACAATGACAACGCACCGCTCGCAGCGCGGCGCGAACATCCCCCCGTCCCGGACAGTAGCAAACTGTCCGCCAACTCAATCTAAGGGCAGGCGAGAGAGGGTAGCGATCGCTCGCTTCAAAACAGAGTCCCCCACCAGGACCTCGGCAAACCTGGGCACACCATCCGACCCCGGATGAAGCTGAACAATGCGTCCTAAACGCCAGCGGAGGGGCGGCAGGTTTGGATCCTTTACCAACACGAGGTCTCCTGTCTTGGGTGGGGTCGTCCTATCCGACCACTTAACGCGTTGCTGCAAAATGTGCAAATACTCCAGATGCCAACGGCGCCAAAAACTCTGCGTAAGCTGCTGGAGCAATTCAAATCGCGAGAGCCGTCCGGAGGGCACTTCGGAATAAGGATATTCCGGCAAGGCGTTAAGCGGTCTGCCAATCAAAAAATGGCCCGGCGTAAGGGCCTCTAAATCATTCGCGTCCGAAGACAACGGACATAACGGACGCGAGTTGAGGACCGCCTCAACCTTACAAAATACGGTCGCGAGTTCCTCAAACGTGAGGACCGTCTCCCCAATAACGCGACGAAGGTGAGTTTTAGCGGCCTTTACAGTTGCTTCAAAAATCCCTCCCCAGTGGGGGCAGGATGGCGGGGAGTACTGCCATCGTACCCCTCTGCGAGAGAGTGTGGATCCGATCTCAAAATTATTCCTATCCAAAAATTCACAAACTTCCTTTAAATACCTATCGGTGCCCTTGAAATTGGTTCCACAATCGGACCTGATTAACGACGGCATTCCGCGGCGAGACACAAAACGATTCAACGTGGCTACAAAGGCTTCTGTGGTGAGGGCACTAACCACCTCCAGGTGGACCGCTTTAGTGGCCAAACAAACAAATACACACAAGTAAGCCTTTTCCGTTCTAGCATTACGAAGCCGCGATGTCTTAACGGTAAATGGCCCCGCAAAATCCGTTCCAACTCCTGAGAAGGGCATCGATTCGTTCACTCGATCGGCAGGCAAATCACCCATCTGGGGCTGCATCGTATCGGCGCGCAAACGATAACACGGGAGACAACGAAAAATAACGGATCGGATTATTCTCCGCGCTGACAAAATCCAGAACTCTCGTTGGAGGAGCGCGGTCAAAGCATTACAACCGGCATGAGCATTCTTTACATGTCGGTCTGTAATCAACAGTCTAACTAACGGTCCATCCTTGGGGAGCAACAAAGGGTGGCGTGATCCGTACGGCAGGTTGGCATGTCTGAGCCTACCACCGACACGCAGCAATCCGGTACTGTCCAAGAAGGGATTCAACCGCACCAAGGGTCCCTTCAACTTGGGCTTACTTGAGCGCAGGGCTTTCAGCTCCGGTTCAAACTCTCGCTGTTGCGTCACTCGCAACCAATGCAACAGAGCGTCTTGCCGCTCTTGTGGGGCGAGGACCGGAGACAACGATTTCTCCTGAGGCTGGCGACAATTTCGCACAAAGCGCCTCATCCAAGCAGTCACGCCGAGCAACTTATCAAGAGAACTGTAGCGGTCTAACAAAAACTCCATCTGCGGAGCCGCCACCGTCTCCACGGCGTGAACACGCATGCCTAGGTCTGGGACTCTGGCCACAGCCGGGGTGGCAGGCCATGAGCGCTCAGGCCGTAACAACCATGATGGACTCCACCATAGGTGGTGGTCCACTAACTCAGGCGCCTCGCAGCCGCGGGAGGCACAATCTGCGGGGTTCAATTCGCCCGGTACGTGGCGCCAAATCAACGGGGCCTTTGAAGTCTGAATTTGTGAGACCCGGTTGGCCACAAAAACCTCAAGGGTGTGGACTGAACTCTTCAGCCAACAAAGGACGACCTGGCTGTCAGACCACGCAAATATCGACTCCAAGTCGACACCGTTTCCCAAGGTGTCGGCAACATGATTGAGTAGCCGTACTAAGAGAGTGGCGCCGGACAACTCCAACTTCGGAATGGTTAGCCTAGTCCGAAGGGGGGCGACCTTACTCTTGGCCGTAACTAAGTGTACGGCGACAACGCCTGCTGCATCCACCGTTCGGATGTAAACGGCTGCCGCGTATCCGCTTTCGGACGCGTCACAAAAGCCGTGCAGGGAGGCTTTAAACTTTCCCGAAGGCAGCATTTGCCTCGGTATACAAACCCGATTGACGTCGGGTAGGGATGACACGAACCTCACCCACTCTCGTAGGAGGCTACCAGAGAGGGGCTCATCCCATGACAATTCCGCAGCCCAGAGCTCCTGTAGGAAGCACTTCATCGAAAACACTACAGGGCTGAGCCAACCGTTCGGATCAAAGGTACGGGCTACAGTAGACAGCACCGTGCGTTTAGTCCAGACCTTTGGGTCTGGCAGTTCCAATCTATATGTGAACAAATCCGGGACTGGTCGATACTGGACTCCCAAAACAGACAGCATGTCTGGAGTCTCCGGATTTTCAAAGAGGAGCGGCTCTTGCTGGTGGTCCTTAGGCAAATCTGCCAAGAGGTCCGGTGAGTTAGACAGCCACTTCCGCAACTCATAGCCACCAGCCCTCAAGAGCGCAATCAGCTCATCACGTAAGACGAGAGCCTCATCTAAGCTCGAGGCCCCCGTGCAGATATCGTCGACAAATAAGGCCCCCCCCTCAATAAGAGCAGATGCCCGGGGATAGCGTAGCCGTTCGCGCTCTGCGAGCTCCATAAGCGAACGGATCGCCACAAAGGGGCTCGACCGCAAACCATAAGTGTTGGTGTTCAGCTCGTAAGCCAACATCGGATCCTGGGGATCCTCACGCCAAAGGATGAGCTGGTATCGTCTATCCTCCGGGTGAATCACGGTCTGTCTGAACATCATGCGGATATCGGCCACAAAGACGACAGCGTGCCGGCGGAAGTTGGTCAAAACATCACAGACATCGTGATGCAACTTCGGCCCCGCATGCAGACACTGATTCAACGACACTCCGGTTGACGTGGGCGCTGATCCATCAAAGACCACGCGGATCTTCCCATTGGAAGTCTTCAAAACAGCGTGGTGTGGCAGGAAGTAATGTTCCACATTACGCCAGTCCAACTGCGAGATGGACATGTGCCCAAGGTCCAAATACTCCCGCATGAAGTCTATATACTTCTCCTTGAATGCGGGATCCCTGGCCATCCTACGCTCCATGGACAACAATCTCTTCTCGGCCATCGGCCGGGAGCTCCCTAAAGGAGGGCGAACCGCCAAGAAGGGCAAGCGGGTAATCAAGCGACCCGAGAGGAGGCGCCCAGTGTTGTTCTGGTAGAACAATTCGCACTCCTCCGCTAACGGATCCAACCGCTTGGCAGTGGGAGGTTCCTCCACCTCCCAAAACTTTTGGAGAACGTCGGACAAAGTAGAACCGACAATGGTCTGGCGGTCTACCGACGGGGTCTCTGGTGTCTGTGGTACCTTTCCCATCACCACATGACCCAGCGACGAGGACAAGGCGACAAGATCGGCTGTCTGCAAAACTCGCTTGCTTCCACACAGTACACGACCGAGGACATCCGCACCAATCAACAAGTGTATTGGGCCCGGTCGGTGGAAGGAAGGATCAGCCAAAGCCAGTCCAGACGTCAGCTCAATCGTGGATGGCGGCACTCGCACTTGCGGGAGTGGTCCAACCACCTTATCAAAAACTATCGCCGAAGCACCGATCTTCGGCCTTGGCGTGAAGTGGGGGGAGAAGGAGAACTCAACTCGACCAATCGGATCAGGGATCCGCGAGTCTCCCACCCCCCGTACCGCTTCGTGATGCGGCACAAGCAAAAGACCCAGCTGTCGGACAAGCCACCTGGACATTATGCACCCCTGGGCACCTGAGTCCAAAAGGGCACGCACCGTGACAACATTGCCCTTAGGTCCCCAAACATTCACGGAGGCTGTTGGCAACAGCACAAGCTCCGGAGGGGTGGTTGGGTCCGACAGGGGCGCCATTAAAAATTTTGGGGGGGTACTTGTCCCCCTCGCGCCTGAGTCGGCGTGCCAAATGTGGGACGCTCGTACCGGGCGAGCGGGTCCCAATCGGGTACATACTGGCCCCGACCAACAGCACTCCTAGGTGCAGGGTAATACCCGTGTGGGGCGTGCCTCGGTACATAGTACCCCAAACGAGGCCTCTCCATTAGGGGGGGGGAGTAGCAGATAGGGCCCGTGCCCATCGCCACCGTGGCGTACTCTTGTGGTACCCCCCTACCCCCGCCCGTGGCGGGGGCGTCTCTCCTATAGTTCCCCCTCTCCGGGGGGGACTGAACGGGGGGGCTAAGCCCCGCCGAATCTCTAGGGGACCGGTTCCGGGCTGCCGGGCCCCCGCCCGTGCGCGAGGAATTCGAACCCCGGTCGCTCCCGGCGTCCTTGCGGTCCAAACAAAGGAGGGGGTGATGCCTCCCTCCGCAAAGACGACAATCCTCGGTCTGGGGACACGCCGACTGCATGTGTCCCCCCAAACACCTGTAGCACCATTGGCGCTGTCTAGCAACGGCCCTCCGTCCCTCTGGGCGGAGGCCTCTAAATTTGGCACATTCGTGCACCACGTGCCTATCTCCCCTGCAATACCTGCACCGCTCACTCGGTGCGGGGGGAGGGGACTGCTGGAAGGCAGCATAGCGATTGGTCGGGCGACGGGGCTGTTCCCTCGCCGCCACCATACGACCAACACCTGGAACCGGGGCGGGCTCCAGGTGGTCCGTCACCCTACATTCGTCCTCCAAAAAACGAAGGAGGTCCGCGAAGGGCGGGAGATACGAGGCGCTGTCGCCTCCGTACCTCTGCTCGAAACGCCCCTTCATTTCAGCGGGCAATTTGGCGAGGACTATGTGCAGCAGTACAAAGGACCACTGATCCACCGGCAGGTCCAATCGCCTTAGGGAGTTGACCGCTGACAGTAGCGGGTTCAGCAACTCCCTCCGTAACAGGTGTACCCGCGTGATTCGCGGGAGGGCCAAAATCGTGGCCACGTGGGTGTCCGCCAGTAACCGGACATTCTGGTACCTGCTAACCAGAAGCTGGCGAGCCACCTGGTAGTTGTCGTCGCTGATGAGCAGGTGCTGGATTACCGAGCTGGCCTCTCCTCGCAGGGAGGAGCGCAAATAGGCCAACTTCTCACTAGGGGATAAGTCCCGTCGTGAATCCACCAAACTGTCAAACAAATTAATGAAGCCCATCCAGGCTGACAGATCCCCATTAAAAGTGGGAATCTCCAAGGTAGGCAATCGGCCTAGCAACGCCGTCGGGGTAGGTTTGACCTCCCCGCTCAAAACCGGCTCCCCCTTCCGAACAGCCAGGGCCCTCTCAGCCGCCTCCGTGAACTGGTCAGCCAGCTCATAGGCCTGGGCTACATCCTGCTCCAGCTGTTCCGACACGGCATCATCAGCTGGGGGGTTCTCTAAATAATACGCGCGACACTCCATGGCGTGGCGCTCCAGGTCTTGCAGCCGAGCTGCCAGCCCGCCATACCGAGCTAGCAACGCGCCTACCCGGTCGGCTCGGTCTATTAATGTGACCGCACAAGCAAGCCAACGCAAAGCTCCTTGGATGCCAGCCCTGGATACGGCGGTCGGATTCGTAGGAGCCATTTATATTCCGTTTAATAAACAAGCAAACAAAGAAATATAAAGGTGGTAAACATCAACAAAAAACAATAGAAATAGGTCGCGTCACGATAATATAAAACACAATTAAAATTCGGACGACATACACGGACCCTACTATTTTCATAAATTATTAACAACTTACCAATTTCAAGGGCTAACAATATAACGGTATAAACAAAACGTATAGGATTAACGGTATGGCATACCTCGCAAATCAACTACTAAACCGTTATCAACAAACAAAAACAAAACTATTTTTAATAATAATACTCGTAATTTAATACTACTAATAATTAAAACTAGTTCCACTTTTTTAACTAGGCAAGCGGACTCGGAACAAACACTAGTATGTGGTACTAATAAACAACACTTTCGAACGAAACTATTCGTCAAATAAATCCGAACACACAAAAAAAAATATACACATCTAGGCGAGTAAACTCGTATCAAATCACTAGTATGTGGTACTAATAAACACACTTTCGAACGAACTATTCGTCAAATAAATCCGGACACACCAAAAAAAAATATACACATCTAGGCGAGTAAACTCGTATCAAAACACTAGTATGTGACAACAATTATATAAGTGTCTATCTATTATCGGATCCACCAAGTGAGAAACATTCGCTTCGAGAATTTACTAGAACAATTTCTTAGTACTTCAATCGTCTCGGCATACCCTCGAGATTTCAACAAAAAAAAATAATTTTTAGGTACGCTTTTTAGGTACGCTTTTTATTTTTACTATGAAATTTTATGTACCTAGTTAATTTTAATATGAAAATTAACTAATTATATCAACTAGGTACGCTCTGCTACCAAAAATATGATCACGCACAATTGTGATGACCACATCTACTGTGTTCCACAGTTTATTGAAACGAAGGTTTCCCATGCAAAATTAAGTAAATTAAAACTAGTCCTACCTTACTAGAAAATAGTGTCCGTAATCCAGGGGGCTGGTCGCTGTCTTGCCGGCGCGCGCGCGTCTGGCCAAGTAGGTCTTCACCCAACCCCGAGGGGAAACTCTTATAGCTAACACTCTTAAAACTACACAATGCCCTAATAGACAGCTAAAACTTTCCCGGCGCTTTTCAAAGCGAACACACACGGGTTACAAGTCCGTACCCCGACCGGAGCCCTAGTAGGTGCAAAACGAAATCTCGGTCCCCAATATGGGTAGGTAACTTGCGCGGCACGTCGCTACAGAAACACGCGAACTTGTCTCACGGCTGCTTACGGCCAACTGCCTGCACGCGGCCCGAGCGCATTGCGTGTCGCCCGTGACCTTGACAATGACAACGCACCGCTCGCAGCGCGGCGCGAACACATTGCTTTCTTTGAGCTCATTTGTAGCAAGTGATGCAATCAAAACAAGCAATGTATGCTTAATTAGATTCTGAATTTAGCCAAGTGTAATAAGCCCTAAATTTAGCTTGCAAGATTTGTCCCCCACTAACTAACTAACTAACATGGCAAGTTAAATAAATGCTTGTAAAAAGGCTCGTTTGCTAATAAGTTAATCAGGCTACAAATGTAAATTCTAGTAGATATCCTTAAAAATCTACAACTCGAAACTCATGCTAGCTGGCTCACAGTTCAACTTACTTACGATCTTATTTAAATTTTTACTTTTTTGCATTCACAATGCAATTTTTATTATTGAGAGATAGAAAATGAAATATTTAAAAAAACCACCCGTCTCACAAGTTGGGACTCGCAACAACACAATGGGACTAGAACCCACGACCTTTCGCTGTCCATTCATCTGGACTTATTCTAATATTTCATTTTCATTTTTTTTATTACTTATGCCTCTTTCTTGTTTCAGCGCCCTACTTTTCGGCGTGCTCCGCATCAGACCCCAACCTGAACCATTGCATAGAGAAGGTGATCACGGCCGGGGGCCCCAGCTTCGTGGACGGCATCCCAGCGCTGGGCGTGGCGCCGCTGGACCCGCTGAACCTGGGCAAAGTCATCGTCAACAACCCAGCCCTGAAGCTCACGTTCACCGATACCGTCGTCACTGGCTTGAAAGGGTTCAGGCTTAATTCGTACAAGTAAGTTTTTGGTTGCTTGGCTAGTAGATACAGCACTATACCTTCTCATCCCGTGAGTGTTGGAAGCTCTGGATAGAATTTAAATGTAAGGAGTTAGTAAAAATGACGTAGGTACTTTTGATAGTATCTAGCGTATCGACAATATTTTTTGACAATATTTGCCCTTTATAGAGCAATCTAAAATTCATCTCGGATTGGTAGTTAGGTACCAACTATGTACCTACCTACAGGATTTTCGTTGGATAAAAATGCTATAGATTCTGTAATAATGGTAAGTGTTTTATAGTGTACTGGACTCTTCTACTGCCCATAAAGAACATTCTATCCACCAATTTAACTTATGACTCTCCTGAATTATTATGATTATACTCATAATAACACTAACTACCTACATCTGATAATATACCACTACAAGGTTTGCAAATAAGGTAATAAATGATAATCATAATCTATGTTCGTAGAATGAACGCCGCGAAGAACAAGGCCACTATAGACTTCACGGCCAACGTGACGTTGAAGGCACACTACGAGATCGACGGGCAGATACTCATCCTGCCCATCAGGGGAAGTGGACCAGCCAAGATCAGGATAAGTAAGTATTAATCACTCACTACGAAAGGATATTTTTGACGATAAACGAATACATACCTATCTTTAACAGCACAGGTGAATATAGACTCGTGAAAAAGTAACATCAAATGTGAATGTCGTAGGCAGATAGTTGAATCCGCCGGATAGTTTGAGTATGGCAGCATACCTACCCCTCGGAGGTCCTGTAGAACACGCGATAAGTTAGAAAATATCGTGGTTATTTTTTTTGTGACTCCCGTCAACTTATGGAAAGAATAGCTTACGGAAAAAAATATCGGCCAAGGCGTTTAATTAAATGGCGGATTCAACCATTTGGCTGCGACATGAACATGATTACACGACCCTATGTCACGAGTTTTATAAATTTTACCACAGTCTAATAAATGTAGGTAGACTGTGCTACTTACTACCGAGTAGGTACTGGTAGCGCTCAGTTTTATTTGGCGATCATGCGCTCGACTCTATAGCCTAGTAGGTAGGTACATAATTTATTCATCAGTGTCTATCTATAGCTACTAAAACAAGAATAATCTAGAAAAAAAACGCAATGTAGAGTGATGCACATTTGAATTCAACTATGATTTCTTTTAGTTCTAACATCAAGGAGATCTAGTTATCTACAAACATAGTATCACACACTGCCTACATATAAAAAAAAACTACCTAAGTATGTCTTTTATTCACGAATTCTAATTGCTAAAGAAGGTTGATCTTATGTACTTAACTGAAACTACCTTAGTAGTCCTCTTGATACACTGTGAGTAATCTTCATGAAAATCATCACCAAACATCGATTTACGGTCACAGAATAATAATCAATCCACAGATAGGGATAGGCATGATCCAGATAGTTGCTATGCAACGTTTGTTATTAACATAGAATTAATGCCAGTTGCCTGGGTGTTGCTAAGTGTTGCCTAGCAACTAATCTGGATCATGCCTATCTCTATCTGTGGATAGATTAGTAATTCTTGCCGTAAATCATTGCAGTGAGTGACCGCAAAGTAATATGATGTTTTGTCTTCAGCGAACCTGAACATCGTGATCAAGTATGACTTCGACACGAAGGACGGCCACTGGGTGGTGACCAACTACAAGGATAACTACAAGATGGACCGCGCCTACTTCAAGTTCAGCAACCTCTTCGGTGGGAACAAGGAACTAGGTGAGGAGAAAATAATATGATCATCTTAAAATAAAATAAAACCCAAACTGAACACACACATTCGTACAACAGTCCTTTGTCCAAGATTCCAAATAGGTATTTTAACCTGATGAATCATAACCCCCTGAAACAATCAGCCCCCTGATTCACACCGGTGGGAACGGAATCAGATTGGAATTCTGTACTTTGTCTCTGTCTATTCTATAGTGCGTGACAGAGAGAGTAGGTAATATAATTTTCGTATACCGGTAACGGCATGTTGGACTAAGTCAGACACAGGCCTGTCTCTCGCTGCGCCCAGCCCTCCCGCCAAGCCTAATAGGCTTCGCGTCAGGGCTGGGCGGTTCTAACCCCTGTCCCGCCCCCTGACGACGGACAGAAGGAGAGAGTCTCTTTTCAATCCCCCATAAGGTTACCCACTCACGGTGGGCTGGCTAGATGGGGCGGTCGTGAGCCCACCACCACTACCAACTAAACCCCTCACAACTTACTTGCTCTCCGCCGTCAGTTCCAAGTATCTACCTAGGCTGTACTTACTGAAAACACAAAATTTACGGACACTTTAAAAGAATCACTCCACTTACAAAACTACTAACCAAGCCTAACTCACTATACCATTCCAGCGGAGACTACACACAGATTCACGAACGAGAACTGGGAGATAATCATACAGGAGATCGCCCCCCCGGCCATCAAGAGCATCATCAGGAGCTGCGTGGAGGTCGTCAACAAGTTCTTCGGAGCAGTACCAGCCCCTGAACTGCTCTTGTGAACGGTCTGCACTATACTACATTTTACTTTACATCATCTGAATGCGCCTGCCACTATAACACAACATGAACCTACCATCATAAGTCATATCTCGATCATAAAATCATCTAAGTATTATCATTTTGTTTGCAAAAGTAGGAAATAGTATAGTATAGGTACACCTTCTTCATCCTATCTTGTTTTTCCACCCATTCCCCTTTTCTCCTAGCAATTTATTTCTTCTTTCACCAAAGGTTGCCGGGTCTGTTTTCTATTTCTTATTGTGTCTTCTTGTAATTGTATTTCTTTCTTTTTGTGCAATAAAGCTTTTTTTTATTTAAATAGTAGAAGCTGCAAGTTGTTGTTGCACCTAATTTATTTAAAAAAACTAGCTGGTCGGCTAAAATGCCTGCTCAGAGTGCTCAGTTCAAGTCAATACTACAAATACAGATCACTGGCGAAGTACCTACCTGCGCAGCGCATATATTTTTAATTTTAGCTTAAACCGTCACTGTCGACGCACTAACAAGTTGATATTATTAATCTGCAATAAGCATTATTCACACATAAATTATAAAACACAGCTTAGTAAGTGATGGTATAAGCTAAAATTAAAAATATATGCGCTGCGCAGGTACTTCGCCAGCGTTCTTTTTACGTGACGCGATCTGTACTTACTTAGTATCAAATCAAGAAGTCAGCATTCAAAACACTTCTTAAATGAAGCTACCCTTGTGTAGATAAAACACGTGTGCAGCACACGTTAGAAAAGGCTAAATGACTTGAGCACACACACAGTATGCAAATAGATGTTCAAATCACACGTGTCTAAAACGAGGATAGGTATAGGTATAGTCTCCCATTTAATGTAGAGTTTTGAATGCTGAATGGCCCATAACATAAGAAGTTTCATGAAAACTCATTTCTGTTACTTTTTACGATAATATACAAGGAAATCTGAACAATTTAAGTAAACAAAGTCGCAGTCGTAACTCAGTAACTTCCTATTCACCGCAAACCGTTTAAATTGGCATCTTACGATCTTCCAATCCGGCTCCAAGGACCGAAATAAACCCCTTTGCAGATATACGGGCACTTGCCTTATTTTCATACAACCATGCTCACTTTATGATCATTTAAATAAAACTGTCAGTATACAATGTGGAGACGACAGTGCGACAAGAATTTTAGGGGATGAAAGTGTCTATACGAACAACTTTACTTCGAGGCCAGCCACGCGATTTCGATGGATACTTTCATCCCCTAAAAATTATGTCGCATTGTCGTCTCCACATTGTAGGTATACTTAGGTACTTACCTATTATATACAATTTCTGTAGGTATCAAATACGTGTTGGATATTAATGTTTGTTTTTCAGATAAGTAGGTAATCATTTGAAATAAATTAGAAAGGAAAGTGTCTTCCTATTCGCAAACTTCCAAAAATGTAAAACATTAGGTACCTAGTTGAGTTTCATAACACAATTTATGGAACGTGATCATAAACTTTCCATATTTTCCCGCTGTGGGGAAATGGGGAAGTGTTCGTTATTATTTGAGGCATTTATTCGAAAGACGAGTTATTATATGCATTTTGTATTATAATAGTGGTAGTGTATAGAAATAACGAGGAGATTATCAATAAGTACCCCGAGTGTAGATACCTAAGTTTGCCAATGTGCAAACGTTACTATCGCGTGTACGTTAAAAATTCAATTCTCGATCTATGTTCTTTATAATTAGGTACAATCTATCTGTCAAAATTACCTAAACAAAAGCCATCTTCTACTATCTCACTCGTTGCACTTGTAAGTTGTAACCAAGCAGCCGAGACCTAATAGCGGGCCATGCCTAAACTCAATCGCGATAGTACCTATGCGTTAGTATTACTTATATTATCTGTGGTATTACTAACTTACACTCAGCCCTCTGCAATAGAGACTGATTTGTGAAGTTATAGCATGTTTGTCCTACTAATATTATAAATGCGAAAGTTTGTGAGTATGGATGTATATTAAATAATAATAAAAATCTTTATTTTACTCTTCCACAATTGTACGATGCACGTATATGCGGTTTATTTTGTTAGTAGATAAAATTGTAACTGACGCGGCGTAGCATTGACCTGCTACTACACGCCGACGACTACCGGGATGACGGTGCACTTTAAGACACACTTTTTTTAAGTGCACTTTTTTTTAGTGTTCGATTAGATTCCTTGACAACAACTCATGCGTTTCTTTTCTTAGCACTCATCTGCATTCTGCATATCAACCTGCATCTGATACCTTGCATCACTGCATTTCATTTATTACATTTTGCATCAAACATTTTTTTGTCCTTCGCGACAGGACAACAATCTTTTTACAATTTTAGAACTAATTAGGTACCTACTTACTTAATTTAAAAATATTGTCCGTTACAAAGATTATGAGAGAATGGTGCCTGAGATACCAGACCAGCGCAGCAGGGCACGAACTGTCGGAAACTACACTTTTCGAATCCGTGAGGAAAGTTTTCGAAGATTCAAGAAACGTCGCATTCGTAAACTTTGACATTACCTACTACTCGGATGGATGTTTGTTACTCTTTCACGTAAAAAACTACAGAACGGATCTAGATGAAATTTGCAACGGAGTTAGATTATATATAGGCTAGAATAACACATAGGATACTTTTCATCCCGATATTCCCACGAGAACGGGAACCATGGAACCACGGGGGTGAAACCGCGGGCAACCGCTAGTATGAAAATAAAGGAAGTGCCTGTTTTTTCTGAAAACGAGTGTATATTGTGGATGGATACTTAAGTATATTTAATTTATCTAACGTTTAATTGCTTGTTCGCAGGCGAGACCCTCCACAGAGTCATCAATGAGAACTGGGAGCCAGTGATCAGAGACATAGCTCCAGTCGCCTTCGAACAAATCATCAGGGCATGCGTCGAGGAATGCAAGAAGTTCTTCTCAGTTGTCCCAGCGAAAGAACTTCTGCTTCCCTGAACATGCACAATTTTGGCTTAGTCTAAACCACTCACTCATTTAATTTATTATCTTTTTTATACTTTGCTTCCGTTTTGTATCAACTTTACAGTAGGTATAGGTACCTAAAAATCTATCCAGATTCAACATCAATCGCAATCGCTTTTACCCCCTGTACACACTGGGCGCTCGGCGAGCGTTTGGTGAGCGTACGCGAGATATTTTGTATGAGAATCTGTAGATCTGCTACTGCCCGCTAGAGGCGCTGTACAGATTTGCATACAAAATGCAGCGCCAACGCTAACGCTAACGCCCAGTGTGTACCAGCTCTTAGTTTGACATCCATCACTTGTTGTTGAAGAAAGTTGTCAAAATTATTTATATAAGATGGTGTAAAACAAACTGCAAATAGAGCAGGAGGTGTTCAGGTCAAGTGAATATGACATAAAAAAATAGAAAAAAATACCTATCCCAATTTTTTTTATATTATATTTTACAAAAAATTCTAATATTATTTTTTGATATCAATTCAATATGTACAATACCAAACGTTTTAATAAAATTATTTCATTTTACGATGAAAACAAGTAATTTCAGAGCGCACGCGGTCTGGGCGCCGCGGTCATCAACCCCGGCGGTCCAACAGCTGATCGGCCAGCCGCTATAGCGATACTCCTACCGCGCTATTGTATGCGCCCAATAGCTTCCGGACTATCGTTTACCTGTCTCGTGGTTGCTCGTGGTTAAATAAGTAATTTTGTTTTTACGTTCAGGATTATGTTAATTATTGAATTGATATCCATAGATAATATTAGTTTTATTTTTTTTATTAAATAAAAAAAAAAAGAATTTTTTTTCCTATTTTATTTTCGATCTAAACACTTAACCTGACCACCCCCTGCTCGTTTTGCAGTTTGTTTCAAAACATCTTATATATTACTGCAGCAATGGCCGTACAATATCTTTCAAACTGAATGCGATTGCGATTGATGTTGAGTTAGACAATTACCCCCTGTTCTAATTATTGAACAGGAGTCCTACCGGCTAACTTTCCGAACTTCGGCTAATCTGCCCGGGCTTCAACTTAAAACAGATAAATCAAAGTACGGAATTTCGTATTTTAGGTAGTAGGTACTAGGTATTTGCCGAAGTTATTTGGAAGATAAGTACATCGATGTTCCTGTGACATCATGAATCGGGGTTCACCATTTTGGCATTTGGGCTCGATCGCCGGCTCGATTTATCTGTAGGTATCTATTAATTTGAAGCCCGGCAGACTTGGCGAATTTCGGACTTACAGTTCATTTGATCACAAACACCCAGAACTAAATACTTCTTTACTTCATTTGCTTTTAATTGTTTTTTTACTGAAATAGTCATTGAGTTAATAATCTTTTACCTCAATAGAAATAGTAAGAGATTTCATCTTGTCTCAGTGTATTAATCTAGCTAGACCAGTATGTAATGTGAAGATTCCCGCCGCTCGAAATTATACTAAACTAAAAATTAAACTTTAATTTTACAAATGAAATAGGCGCCCAATTTCGGCGCTTTTGCCATAGTATGAATTTGGCATACAAAAATACAGTAATTTAGTACTTGAGTGGGTTAAATGAGTTATTATTTTGAAAAAGTTTGAGTATTATACCTACTTTGTTTATATTCATTAATTTCATTAGCTTTGATATTGTATCATTATGTACTAAATTATCAAATATAAAAATGTATAAGTAAGTAATGTTGTATGATACTATTGCATTGCATAGATACTTACTATAATTATTTTATTCTTCATGACAATATTGTGATTTATTTAATGGTATTAGTTTTAGATGATGTGATATTTATTGTTGCTAAGAATTAGGTTAAGGACTGATTTAGTTTTAATTTATTATAATAAACACTTTAATATTTTACACAACTGAGTTTGTTTTTAAACTTTTCTATAAGTACTAATATTTTAAAGAGGAAAGATTTAATTGTTTGTTTGCATTGAATAGGCTCCGAAACAACTGGACCGATTTTTATAAAATGTTTACAATCATTCGCTGTCGTAAACATTATAATATATTTTTTCCTCAATAAGAATTTGCATGTAATAAACTGCGACTTTAATTAAATAATTACAAAATTGTTAAAAGTAAATGAAACAAATTAATTTTACTTTTTTGCATTCACAATGCAAAATGCTAAATGGACCTTTTAAATAAAAAAGTATGTAGGTACCTACTTAAATGTTAATATTAAATAAATTAATAAATCAAAAATGTGTTATTTATTTTTTGTTTTACTTAGTCTTAATATTCATTTAAAACATATGTAAATTCAAACAAAGCTTCAAATAAATTCAACAAAATGCTTTAAAAAATAAATCATAGGTGATGCATTTGTATGATAATTTGTTATCCTATTTGGACATTAGGATGTATTCGACATTTGTATTGCTCCCTATCTTGCTGCTATCGTTGCATCCCTACTTTAAACCTCAAAATAAACACAATTAAAAGAATATAACATTTATTTAAATGGCAATGATTTAAATGCTTCCCAAACATCAACAGTAAAAAAATATTTAACAGTAAGACTCTTATATGTATACTAAAATATATAGCAAACAGGCACTGTTAATAACTTATAAGAATAATATTGTATATCTAAAACACGCTTATCAGACAAATGCAATGTTAATTCTTAAATATAAAACCATATTTGACTTTTATTTCACTTCATGTAGATTACGGAGTAGTTGGCAGATCATACTCCTTAGCGAGGGCACATAGCATGACGGCCTCCATCAACAGGCACACTAGCTCCTGTAATATTACTCGCTAAGTCACTTGCAAGAAAAGCTATTGTAGCCGCCACTTCATCAGGCTTCCCTGGCCTTCCCAAAGCATGTGTATCTTTGGTCCTTTCCAAGAATGCTGCATACTGTTCCTCAGTCAGCCCTCCACGTCTCTGTAACTCAGTTAAGATCACCCCTGGGTTGACACAGTTAACTCTTACACCTTTGGGAGCTAATTCTAAAGCAACACATCTCGTTAGTTGATCTACAGATGCCTTGGATATGTTGTACGCTAGGACACCAGGGAAAGATCTAATACCATTCACGCTAGACACGTTTACAATGTTACCTTTCGTTTTCAGAAGATGTGGGACAGCTAGCATGGTAAGATAGTAAATTGCACGAACATTCGTGTTCATCAGTCTGTCATATTGAGCTAGCGAGGTGTTTTCAATGGTTCCAGTCTCTATAATACCGGCATTGTTAACCAAAACATCCAACTGACCGTAGTGATCGATGGTACTTTTCACAATTTTTTCGATGTCATTTTCTTTGGTTAGATCGGCTTGAACAACGTATGTAGGCGTCGCTTTCTCGCAGTCTTTGCTAATTTTCTGCAAATTGTCGACATTCCTGCCGGTCAGGGACAGCTTTGCACCGAGTTTCGATAAAAATACAGCTGTTGCCGCACCAATACCGGAACTCGCACCGGTCACGATAACTACTTTACCGGCGAAATTCATTTCAACTTTATTAGTTTACCAAGTTTGCGAACTGTAGGTAGAGTAGAATATTCTGTTCGCCGCCGGTGACACAAATTATATAGCCGGTGATACACTTATTTATAGCTTGATATTACGTAATTTTTTGATAAATCGGCTCGAAAAACAACAAGTGTTGTTTACTTGATAAAAATAAGTTTGTTTCTCTTTAGCTCTTGACGAAATGAAAAAAAAACGTCATAAAAATTAAATATTATCACAGATAATATAATGAAAGTCTTCAAAATAATTAAGATTTAAATTAAGCTACAAATAAGCTAGAATAAAAAAATAACTGTTCTTTTACTAGTTTTACTATATGGAATTTGTCTGTTTAAATGTTTAAATCACAAATGGGCGATTTTCTGAAAGCTCAGCCACTAGATGGCGCTGTCCCACCTATGCAGTTAGAAGGAACGGAACGTTATAAATTTTACTTTGACGCGACTTTTTTACGTAAAACGGAACGTCAGACAGATGTTATTTATTTACCTAAATCTTTAAATTTACCTATTTAGTTTCCGTTCCTCACAGTAGTACTTATTTAATATATTATAAGTTTCCTTTGAGTTTTTAAAAAGTAATTAATTTAAATATGTTTCATACCAAAATATACCATAGACATGTACATACTTATTCAACGCCATCTAGTGAAGCAATTGGAAGCTTTTTTTTTTTTTAAATGGCCTCTGAGAAAATCGCTCATTGTAAATTGTAAATCACAAATTATTTGTAAATGAAAACGGTCGAGAGTGAGTCAACTGTCAGCAGGCGTTGGAATCACCCATAGAATAGGTCAAAACTTAGTGGCCGGTAGCCCCGATACCCATTCATTGGCTATAATTAAGACTGCCATTTTGTTGGGGTGCCCCCATTGGCTAAAATTAAGGCTGTCACTTTTTTCAAGAATTTCAAGATGACGTTTATTTAGTTTGTGTTTTTTTACTCATTTTGGTTTTCTAGTATTCTTTAGATGTTTTTCCACTTTTTCTCAGATATTTCTTTACAGAAATATGGATACATTATTCGAAGATGCCTTCGGTACACGTAAGTAAATCTATTTACGTAGTTTTATGTATCAATTATTTATAACATTAACCTAAATTTGAGTTTTGTTGTTTTAGGTAATTCCAAGAGGCAACTTTGTATTTCTTAAAACAAACCAAAACAAAAGAAAATACAGTTCACAACTTAACCGGAGTAAAGAAGATTCGGTTTCTCAGAAAGTTATGAAATTTATCAAAGGCTAAAGAGTCGCAATAGTTTTTACAAGTGCGTTATGCCTGGCACCACGGAGGCCTCTTTAACCAAAGTTAAACTGTGGGAAAACTGCTACCCTTCCACACCCATATGTGCTCATCCAGGAAAAGCTCCCTCCTGGCCTTGAACTTCCCAGATCATTATGGAGATCTTTAAATAGACTCCGTACCCAAGTTGGTCGAAGTAAAGACAACCTGTCCAGGTGGGGCTTCACCAGTAACACGGATCTCGCGTGCAGGTGTGGTTACACTCCACAGACCATGGCCCACCTCATTGATTGCTCTGCATGCATGCCCGGACACCTGCACGCGTGAGGACCTCATGTTGGCTGCAGATAATGCGGTGAGAGTGGCACAGTTTTGGGCCAACAACATATGATTTTGTACTTGTCAAGGACATGTTGAAGAAGAAGTTATGAATGAAAGGTAGGTAATGTTTGTTTATTCTTTTTATATGAATGTAAGTAGGTACCTATGTGTAATTAATTATTGATTAGTTTTGTTAAAAAATATACATTTTCAATATACATTTAGAAGTGATATCATATGGTGATAATGATAAAGCACAGTAGATTACTTGGGATTAAATTTAATAATCAGTTGTCACATTTAACAAGTTTCAATTTAGTGAAGTTGTTAATACCAAGTCAAAAGAAAATAACAGTGTAAGTAATTCAATAACTTTGTCAAAACAGTTAAAATGCCTTATCATCGAATTCATATTTCTGATTCTGACAAACAGAACAGAATTATAACAAATGTACTGGTGGGATAATATATGATTGTTGTCGGTACGAATGATGGTTTATTGTGATTGTCTTATGACTAGGTATGTTATAACTGTTACTGCTACCTACTATCTTAGATCTTACTTAATTATATATACTACCTCTCATCAGTCTATGTACAAAGCTTATCTACTTAATAACAGTTATTAACTATAAACATTGATTATCTATAACTTGTGCATAGCGGCACAACAAACAAAATGTGCTTTATATGAAATATGAAATATACACACTACTCTT
The DNA here is from genome assembly GCA_949710035.1 of Crambus lathoniellus. Taxonomy (NCBI): domain Eukaryota; kingdom Metazoa; phylum Arthropoda; class Insecta; order Lepidoptera; family Crambidae; genus Crambus; species Crambus lathoniellus. The sequence continues at coordinate 28,345,179 of OX453310.1, forward strand.
ACTTGATTTACAAACTTTTCAGTTCAACTATCACTTATTTGTTTATAAAATGTTATGGCAGATTATAGTAACAATATGTAGAATCTATACTAACCAAATCTAATCTTTTCAGATAACTTGAGACTCAACGAGGTTCGTGGAGTGCTGCGAAGATGCCCGTGTCTGCCTATTCTTGCGGTTATAAGTTATCAAATCAGAATTATGGTGCAAATTACTGCTGTTAGTTGCTATATTGATTACTTACTGCATTAAATGTTTAACTATTAGAATTAGGTTATTGCGTCTTGCATTGAAACTAAAGTGATATTAACAGTGAATAATGAAATGGTAGATACTAAATAAAACTACTAGGAAAAATAGCATTAGCATTTGTGCATAATAAATATTTGCAAGCAGTTTAATTTTTCTTGTAGCTGATAAAGTATTTATATTTCTTAGTTTATCTATAAAGTCAATTTAGTAAGTAATTTCATTACTCTCATTCTTTGTCTTGTATAAATCTCAACTTTTACTTATGTACTTTGTATTTGATAAAATTATAATGTCAAGTAGTAAATGCCTTCTTTCATCAAATGTGTTTTTTATTTGAGCAGAATTTAAAATAGTATATAACTAGGGTTGTACCAAACGTCGATGATTTGCACAACTATCGATAACGAATCAAGGGTCGATAGTTCTGGCAGCACTATGTTGTCAAAATCTAATCGGGTCATTCACTAACAAACGGCCGCTATAAGCATGAAGTTTGACTTAATACTCTGAGGTAACTGGAGCTCTCACCCTGAATAAAAAAGTGTCGCCAGCAAATTTGACATTTATGTATGTAGTGGCTGTCAGCTGTCTCATATGACCATACGTATTTTTTTAAAGTGTAGGTGAGACGGAAGACAGCCACTGTGTTATTTGTGGTATTCAAAAAATTGTTCGTACTGCACTCTCCAGTTACCTCAGTATTTAGTCTTAAGCTTTTTGGCTATAAGGCTTGATTCCTATCTGTACTAGTCTATATAATTTGTGACTGTCAGTCACTACAACAACTGTCACTGTCAAAATCAAATTGTCAAAACTTAAGGCAAAGATATATTATCATGCAGCTTTATAGTTTAAAAATAAAACTAATTTAAATAAGAAGTATTAATGAGCTTATCGTTTGCATCATAGATGTATTATGTTTGCTTCCAAACAAGATATGTGTTCAAAATTTATAAATGTTTCTCACTGGTTTCTTTCCGTACGCGCCACCACATGGAACTAAAAATATTATTCTGTGATTATGCCATGGGAATAAGGCTTATTTTTGCGACCGACCACGAGCGCTACTTGGAAAAAATATGGACTTTTTGGTAACTATAGGACGGTTAGAGTTGTAACAAATCTAGTACCTAATAAGATATGTATTTCTTTTTCCCTTTATCTAGAATCGTATATTTTCCATAAAGTTAATATACCTTAGCGGAATAGAGGAACAACCACGAGCTGTCAAGCGAAACCGAAATTGGATCGCATTTGTGTGTTTAAAATTGTTTATGTATGCGTGTCAGTGATGTACATCATGTCGCTTTTCAGATTAATATCGATATCGACAATATTAAATAGTTACAGTAATAAATAAATATATATTGGACACGATCACATTCATTGTTCCAATACTAAGGTATAGTAGCTTAAGCACTAGTATTATGGAAATTAGAAACAACGGGGGGGCTACCGCGTAACTTTATGGGTATGAACTTCATACGTTTTTGGGAACTTTAAGTAATTTTTTAAAGAAAATAGCCGCTATCAGTTCCTAGTTTTGTGATGTCGGGAATAACGATAACTAGCTAGCAACGTTCAACAGAACAAAGCTTGTTCTGTTGAACGTTGCTAGCTAGCTATCATTATACCCGAAGTCACAAAACAAACAACTTATAGTAGCAATTTTTTTTATAAAATTGACTTGAAGTTCAACGTATGAAGTTCATATCCATAAAGTTATACGGTAGACCCCCTGGGGGGCTACCGGCTAAAAAATATAGATATGGACATGGGTTTCAACTGTCATTTGAATTTCTTATTTTGATAGATTTTTGCGGCTTTGTTCTGTTGAACGTTGCTAGCTAGCTATCGTTATACCCGAGCGACGTCACAAAACAAGGAACTGATAGTAGCTATTTTCTTTATAAAATTGACTTCAAATTTCACAAAACGTATGAAGTTCATATTATTATCCATAAAGTTATATGTACCCCCCAGGGATCGAACCCGGGACCTCTAGAGATAGCGGCACCTTGAAACCGGTGCGTACACCACTCGGCCACGGAGGTGTCTAATAATAATATCACTACATAGTATAAAACAAAGTCGCTTTCTCTTTCCCTATGTCCCTTTGTATGCTTAAATCTTTGAAACTACGCAACGGATTTTGATGCGTTTTTTTTTAATAGATAGAGTGATTCAAGAGGAAGGTTTATATGTACTTTTTATCCCGATATTCCCACGGGAACGGGAACCACGCGGGTGAAACCGCGGGCGGCCGCTAGTATTAATATATAGTAATATTATTAATATTACTAAAATTCCCATCTTGGGAAGGGATTTTGCATGGCTAAAACTACGATTCTGCGGTGAAGTATGCATATTTAAGAAAAACTCCGAAGAGATTTTAAATCATTTATTATACACTAGCGACCCGGCCATGCTTCGCACAATCCTTTGAACAATTTGTTGGTGCTTCCACAGTGATAGTACGTTTCACTTCTCGCGTTTGGAAATACTTTTCATCAAAATGCTTACTGCATAATAATCAATTTAGGCCAGTTAGTTTCTGGTATCCAAGTTAGTAAGTAATCTGAAAGATAATGAGCGATTTTCTGAGGCCATTTAAAAAAAAAGCTTCCAATTGCTTCACTAGATGGCGTTGAATAATTATGTACATGTCTATGGTATATTTTGGTATGAAACAAATTTAAATTAATTACTTTTTAAAAACCCAAAGGAAACTAATAATATATTAAATAAGTACTACTGTGAGGAACAGAAACGAAATAGGTAAATTTAAAGATTTAGGTAAATAAATAACATCTGTCTGACGTTCCGTTTTACGTAAAAAAGTCGCGTCAAGGTAAAATTTATAACGTTCCGTTCCTTCTAACTGCATAGGTGGGACAGCGCCATCTAGTGACTGAGCTTTCAGAAAATCGCCCATTATATTACTAATGATAGTATATATAGGTACCTATTCTAACAGTCAAAAACTGATACCTATGGATCAGTTAAGTATCTTAAATGGAATTACATTCCCAGGTAATTCATATCTAAACGTCTTACAGGTACTTTAATTACAGTACCTACCTAATACATATTCATTTTATACCGCGTGATAGACAGTGGACACGAAATATCGATAACTTGATGCAGCCCTAGTGTAAAACGAAAATTATTTCTTTACACAAAATATTCGAAAATTCTGCATTATGTGTAATCAATATTTGCTTGTTACATAAATAAATGTTTGTTGAAGAGCATTATCACACTTCTTGCTTTAAATTCGAAGCGCATTGGCAAAAATAAACCTTAGGAAGGGAGCTGTCGGTTTGGAATAATTTACCTGTGAACTGAACATTTTGCGGGATTATTTCATTGTGTTGTACAACAATCAATAACTGAGCAAGTCACCATGTTTCCATACCAATATTGGCTAAAAATATCTAAGATTGCACGTAAAATCCGAAAAAATTAAAATACCTAAATTCTCAGCGTGCTGATAAGTGCTGACGAACTGTCAAACAGTAGCCAAAAACGGTTCTGTTACGTTGCATCACGCATCTCCTTTTATCTCACAGTGTTGTTGCTAGTGACATCCCGCTCGCTCAGCCCTTTGTTTCTCTATTCCGATAGGTATATTAACTTTACGATATTTTCAGAAACACGATTTTATGATTTTGGCTCGACACACATATTTTCGAAAAGACCTCTAAAAATATGAAATGTTGAGATTACATATTAAACTATTGGAAACTGGTTTACATTTGGAAACATATACAGTGGAAAGTGGACACCAATAATATTTAGGATCGTGTGCTCGTGATCGTAGTTTTTGAATACGAAGTGATTTTGTGTTTTTTTTTTGCCTAATCTACAAAATCGGTCTCGCTTCGCGCGCGTCGTTTTCTCATTGGTATCTCGCTTCAACATAATTTTTCCGAGTATCGCCTTAACCACGACGATCAGCACCACAGAACAGGGGGGCTACCGCGTAACTTTATGGATATGAACTTCATACGTTTTTTGAAACTTTTAGTCAATTTTAGAGAAAAAATAGCCACTATCAGTTTTTAATTTTATGGCGTCAGGTATAACGATAGCTAGCTAACAACGTTTAACAGAACAAAGCATCAAAAATCTATCAAAATAAGGAATTCAAATGACACTTGAAGCCCATACCCATATCCAGATTTTTTAGCCGGTAGCCCCCCTGATTCAGGGGGGCTACCACGTAACTTTATGGATATGAACTTCATACGTTTTTGGGAACTTTAAGTCGATTTTATAAAGAAAATAGCCGCTATCAGTTCCTTGTTTTGTGACGTCGGGTATAACGTTAACTAGCTAGCAACGTTCAACAGAACAAAGCAGCAAAAATCTATCAGAATAAGGAATTCAAATGACAGTTGAAGCCCATACCCATATCCAGATTACTTAGCCGGTAGCCCCCCTGTTCTGTGATCAGCAATATTTAATTCACCCTCTGACAAATGCCAATAGTTACAGTGCCACAACCTTTTCTGTGCCGGTGACAGCGGCGCTACGTACGTTTTTCTTTTTTTTGTAGTAATTTAACCGGCCCTGACTTCTAAGAACTTCAGCCGCCAGCAGCGCTATGGTTGGACATCAACTTGACAGCAAAATGACATTAAAAAAAATCACGTAATGCCCCCAGTACACGTTGGCCGATCATGGTCGGCGACCATGACCAATACATCGTACATTGACACTTTTGAAAGAACCTTTTTAAACTTGTTCGTTCAAAAGTGTCAATGTACGATGTATTGGTCATGGTCGCCGACCATGATCGGCCAACCTGTACTGGGGGCATTAGTTTCACATTTTAGGTAGGTGAGACGGAAGACAGCCACTGTGTAATTTGTGGTGGACAAAAAATTGTTCGTACTACACTCTCCAGTTACCTCAGTATTAAGTCGAGCTTCATGGTCGAGCTCCATGTGACCCAGGGATGTCATGTGGCATGCTTGGCAGATTATTCCAAAGAGTAAACTTTATGTAGGGTACCTACTTTACTCTTTGCACAAATCTCGCGTCCTGCCTGATTAACAATTTGACGTAAACATGTAAGTAAATCAGTCCGTAATGTAATGAAACCAAAAAAAATACAGTTTAGGCCTATATAGTATTAAATTTTAGTGTTTTAATGGCTATAGTGAGTTTCGTAACGTTATTCAGTTTTTAGGCTTTCATAATGTATGTACCACTCTTACCTCTACTACCCATCTGGTTTTTAGAAAGAAGTTATCCATATTCACATCGGTCAAGCAGGTGTCCAAGTAGCAAATGCTTGTTGGGAACTGTACTGCCTGGAGCATGCAATCCGACCCGACGGCATACTCGCCTTCAACGATGTCGACCAAAGCAGTGGGACTTTCTTTAGCTCAACTGGCGCAGGAAAAGTGGTGCCCAGGGTTGTTATGATAGATTTGGAACCGACTCCAATCGGTAAAAATTTCTGTAACTCTAGCTTTATTATTATGCTTTGGCTATTAAATAAATACTTTCTCATTAGCTGTCAATGCTGAATTAAATCAATAGCTACCTACTAGAGTGCTATCGCTACTTGTCTATTACGAACACCCGAAACAATTATTTTATTTTGTACAGTATCTTCATGAGAACTTTGACTCTAAGTAAATAATGTCTAAAAATATATTATACCTATACCTAGATGAGATAAGGACTGGAGCTTATCGCCAACTGTTTCATCCGACCACTTTGATCACTGGAAAAGAAGATGCTGCGAGCAATTTCGCACGCGGCTATTTTGGTGTCGGGAGGGAAATGATTGACCTGGCCCTCAACCGCATCAGGATAGTAGCTGAAGACTGTCACCACCTTCAAGGCTTCATCATAGTCCGCTCGTTTGGTGGTGGAACTGGGTCCGGCTTTACTGCACTATTGCTCGAAGGTCTTAGTAAAGACTATGGAAAATTATCAAAGATTGAATTTGCTATTTATCCTTCGCCGAAAATATCGCCTATTATAGTAGAGCCCTACAATGCTGTCCTAACGACTCACGCGTGCATGAACACCGAAGACGTGTGCTTTATATTTGATAACGAAGCCTTGTACGATATTTTAGCTCGATTGTTAGATGTACCAAGGCCTACGTATACTAATTTAAACAGACTAATAGCTCAGGTAACAGAATTCTTGCTTAATATTTATGTTAATAAAGGCAGGCAATATAATTTACGTCATTTTCAGGTGATATCATGTATGACCGCTTCTCTGAGATTTGAAGGTTCACTGAATGTCGAATTAGTGGAGTTTAGAACTAATCTCATTCCATACCCAAGGATCCATTTTCCACTAGTGACCTTCGCTCCGTTCATACCACCAACGAGAGCAATGCATGATTCCCTGACGACCCAACAACTTCTGATGTCTTGCTTTGAACCTTCAAATCAAATGGTGAAATGCGATCCTAGAACTGGAAGCTACATGTCATGCTGCTTACTATTCAGGGGAGACGTTAACACTAACGACATAAACTCTGCTATTAATCAAATCAAAAGTATGAGAAACATTCGTTTTGTTTCATGGTCTCCGACTGGTTTCAAAGTGAGTGGATGAAGTACCTACCTATACTTACTTACGAAGTACTTTAATAAGAATTTGATTAAAAAAATATAATATTCTTCTCTTCATATTTTTTAGATTGGTGTAAATAGTCAGCCTCCAATGACAGTACCTGGTGGAGACCTAGCAGCCTTACAAAGAGCTGTGGTGATGGTCTCAAATAGTTCGGCAGTCCGCACCGCATGGGAACGCCTCTGCAAGAAATTCTCGTTGATGTACGCCAAACGTGCCTTTGTGCACCATTATGTAGGCGAGGGTCTAGAAGAGGGCGAATTCAAAAATGCTCTAAATAATGTAAAAGCTCTGAGTAATGATTATAAAGAAATGGAAGATTAATCCCGTCGTTGTCTTTAGTGAACAAACAATCAAAGCTATTGTTAGTAGTCTTTGAAAACTATCGTTGTTTTGTGTGATCTATACAGTTTTGTACAATTTTTATCTTAAAATGTAATATACAAAGCAGAATATTTGTATTGTGTATCTATTATATAAACTACAACTCTTTCCTGTCAAATATTGAGCAATCGCTAAAGGACTCGACGAAACTCTTTTTTTCTTTTATTAATAGCAAAAGGTCTGGTCCTACAGTGCCTGAAAACGTCAAATTCAATCAAAAAACTGCCACGTGTGCCGAAGAGGCAGCCGAGCTTTTCTCCGAGTACTTTTCTTCTGTTTTTGAACCTGACAACCAAGTACCTCCCTTGTCCTAAGCTGAAAACGTTGTTAGCAGTCCACTCTTCTCGATACATGTAACTGAGGACGCCATATTGGAGAGGCTTACATCCCTTGATTCCAACAAAGGAGCTGGACCTGATGGCATCCCCCCTTGCTTTATCAAGCAATATGCAAAGGCTCTTGTAAAGCCACTCTACTTAATTTTTAATAAGTCCTTGCTCGATGGGGTATTTCCCGATGTATGGAAGAAAGCACACGTAGTGCCAATACATAAGGCTGGTGATAAAAGCGACTGCACAAATTATAGGCCAATAAGTATATTATCTTGCTTTGCTAAAATCTTGGAATCCCTGGTTTACGATCACCTGTACCATCACCTTATCCCTCATATCTATCAACAACAACATGGCTTCGTCAAGGGTAAGTCAACAGTTACCAACTTACTAGAATACACTAATTTTATTTGTAGAGTGTTTAATAACCATGGTCAAGTAGACTCTATCTATACAGACTTCCGTAAAGCTTTTGATAGAGTCAATCATAGACTGTTGACATGCAAGCTGGAATCGATGGGTGTGAATGGTTCTCTTTTACGATGGCTTAAATGTTACATTTCCAACCGTAGTCAACTGGTTGCCTTAAAGGGTCACTGCTCTCAACCAGTCCCTGTCGTTTCCGGCGTACCTCAGGGATCGAATCTGGGACCTCTTATGTTTGTGCTCTACATTAACGACCTAATCCCGAAACTGAAAAACGTCTCCTTGCTGTATGCCGACGACCTCAAAATTTTTGGTCAAATTAACAATGTCCGTGACTGTATAACGTTGCAGAAAGATCTTGAATGCGTCTTTGAATGGTGTAAAAATAATGGCATGAGCCTTAACATCCAAAAGTGCTCTGACATGTCATTCACTCGGAAAAGAAATCCGATCTTATTTGACTACACAATCGACAGTACATCACTTGAGCGGAAAGAGGTGATTCGGGACCTGGGGGTGTTATTTGACGCGGAACTAAGATTCAATCACCATGTTGAAGCAATATCTAGGCGATCGAATAAACTTCTAGGCTTTATATGTAGGAACACGAAAGAGTTCAAATCCCCAAAAGCCTTACTTACGCTTTACAAATCTTTAATACTTAGTCAGCTTGAGTATGCATCGCCTGTCTGGTCGCCGCAGTACAGCGTACATATAGACAGATTAGAATCTACTCAAAGGCGTCTACTTAAAATACTGACACTTAGATTTGGTCTCAAACGCGAATTGACATCATATGCCGATCGACTTGAGTACTTTAGGATAAGGAGTCTCGAGAGTCGTCGTAAATTACATGACCTGTCTTACTTACACAAAATTTTAAATGGCTCAATTTGTACTACCCTTTTGTCGGATATTCATATAAATGTTCCTAACAGATCCTCGAGGCGTAAGCGTCCCTTCAGTATCCCTTTCTGTAACAACAATGTTTCGTTTCACAATCCCATCTACAGAATGTGTCGAGACTACAACACCATAGTCGACAAGCATACCGTTGTACCTGACATCTACGATACTTCTCTTAATAAATGGAAGTCGGGACTGATTAGATTATTATAAATTATCATTAGTGTGTGTGTCCTTACTTTTCATTCTTTTTTAATTCTATATTAATAATGCTTAATGTATAACGCTTGTATTTTTTTTTATTAATTATTTCAATTATTTATTTTTTTTAATTATTTTTAATACTATTGCTATTTTTTTTAATGTAATTTAATTAATGCGCATTTTGGAAGTCACGCCTGACATGCTGCGTACACATGCTTTTGGAGTTGCAGCCTACCGTTTTGTATTATTTTCATTACTCTATACTCTAGAATGTGATTGTTGTAACTCTGTATTGTGTGCCTATATAAATAAACAAATAAACTCCTGGGGGGCTACCGGCTAAGAAATATGGATATGGGTATGGGCTTCAACTGTCATTTGAATTCCTTATTTTGATAGATTTTTGCTGCTTTGTTCTGTTGAACGTTGCTAGCTAGTTATCGTTATACCTGACGTCACAAAACAAGGAACTGATAGCGGCTATTTTCTTTATAAAATTGACTTAAAGTTCCAAAAAACGTATGAAGCTCATACCCATAAAGTTACGCGGTAGCCCCCCTGCACTTAATAAAATGAAATATGTGACTAAAATCTTTTCCGGCTTCCGGCCAACCTAGACTATGTTAGAAATTTAGCACTTGATAAAGCAGGCGTCTGGCCGTCGTCGTCAGTGAAAACTAATATCATAACCCAAATATTTACAAACTCCGAAAATTAATGGAGGACTTCCTAATACCTACTTCTAGTTTTTGATAAGAACATTCAAACAGTAAGGCGGTTATCACATTCAGAGCCCGTGGTCCTACTGCGTGGTCCTATTAGTAGTACCACGGGCAAATTTTTGTGTCCCTAGTTCTATCAGTAGGACTATGGGCACCTAGCATTACCCGTAATCCTATTAGTAGTACCACGGGCATTTTTACTTGTACATGGTTCTATCGATAGGACTATGGACAAGTAACAGTGCCCGTAGTTCAACTAGGAGTAGGAGTAGTAAGAACTTCTTTTTCTGGTTCTACTGTATTTACCTTAAAAGAGTATTTTTTTTAATTTTGAATCATTGTGTCACGTTGACATTCATGTTATGACATTGTAATTCTTGATGCTAGATCAAGGGAAAAGGGAAGTCTCGCAATGGATTTTATTAAACGGAAGGGAGTACTGTGCTGCTATATGCTGGACACCAGTATTATAAGTTGAGGCCTTATAAAAAAAGAAGGGGCAGTTTGGAGGTGCCCTAATATTATAAAAAAGAAAAATGTGCAGGTACAGTCACTATAAAGGTAACTCATTTTCATATTGGCTTCTCTACAGGATTATGCAAACAATGACTTTTGAACTTATTTAGATATGACTTCTGAACTTATTTAGATCATGACCAGAAAATATTTGACCATTCCCCGTACAGTTTTATAAAAATCCTTTTCTATTAGCAACTTATTAAATAAAAACCTCTGAGGGTGCCACTTTCGGTCAGGGTACGGCCTTAAGTCATAGGACCTCAGAACCAGTAACATTTTACAATATTGACGTTGATTAGATGAGTAGGACTATTGCCCATAAAAAATAATGTTTTTATTACAGTCCTACTGATAGAACAACGAACAAAAAAAAATGCCTGTGGTACTACCAGTAGGACCATTGCCCATACAAAATAATCATATTTTTGTTATAGTCCTACTGATAAAACTACGGGCAAAAAAAACTGCCCGTGGTACTACTAATAGGACCACGCAGTAGGACCACGGGCTCTGAATGGGTTATCACACTGCACCGGACACCGCTCCGTTTTGCGGTGCTGCGGTTCTTAACTTTGGCTGTAGAATCTTGATTTGCATACAAAACGGCATGGTATAGTATAACACACTCACGCGCCGTATCTCCGTCCGGAGCTGCGGTGCGCCCGACGGCAAAGAGCATGTAATCACTACGTTTACCCGACGGTACCGCACTTCCGTACGGGGAGATGCGTTGGGGTCCGGTCCGCAGGGTATGCCACACTGAGCAAAGAGCATGTAGAGTGTGTGTCAGATAACTCTGCACGTGCCTGGCGCGTTTTTGGCGCTAGTTACAGTGCATTTTTTTTATCTAATGTTATAGAAAAGATTAGTATTCGATTTTTACCGCGCGCAGACTTATCTGACGAGCACTCTAATCACTACGTTCACTGAGCTCCGTCCGCAGTACAGCACAGATTATTATACTAGTTAAAACAGTACAGTGCCACAACCTTTTCTGTTCCGGTGACAGCAGCGCTACGTACGTTTTTTCTTTTTTTTGTAGCAATTTAACCGGCCCTGACTTCTAAGAACTTCAGCCGCCAGCAGCGCTATGTTTGGACCAAGGAATTTATAAGTACTACGTACAACAGGAAGGTGCACTGCTGCTAAAAAACGGTCCTAATGAGATAGTCAGAACGAGGTCAGTTTATCTCACTCTATTCCATTACGACCTGGCCACGAACATGCGCGACGGGCGGCGGGCGGCGACGAGCGAATTGCGGAATCATTGCGCGCTCGCGACAGACGTCTAATCAAATAAGTCAATGAGACGCACCAACTGATGCGCAATTCGCTCGTCGCCACCGCCGTCGCGCATGTTCGTGTCTAGGCCGTTAGGGTGACCATAAGTTTTAAAAGAAAAGACTTGTTTTTTTACAATTTGTTATAATTGGTTAAAATTATAAATGCGAAAGTGGTTTTCGGTTGTGCTTTCACGCTTCGTGTAGTGAACCGATTTTGATGAAGTTCGATCCATGAATAAATTGTCATAAGATTGAATATAGGATATTTTATTTTTAAAATACGATAGCATTCGAATATTTACGTAATACGGAGATGTATTAAACAACACACTAGATTAACAATACTAACAACTTGGATGTTCGTGGCATCACGTAAGGGCCCGTGCAGCGTATACGGTCGCACCGACTCGCAGCGACATCCGGCGTGCCTGCGACTGGTGACCTCTGATAAACAGTCAGTGCCACCGACGCCGACGTCGGTAATAATTATTCTCTACTTATAAACCTAATTCTCCGGCCCCATTTGGCCATTCCCACTGGCAGCACTCATTCACGAGCATGACGAATGAGCCAGCCATCGCTTCGCTTAACCATATTTTAGGGAACGTAACGACCCGCCTCACACGGTCACACGCCACCACCGCATTAGAAATAAAAACAAAAAAAACACATTTCAGGCCAGCAGAGAAGAGCAGACCCATTTCCACTGGCAGCACTCGTTCACGAGCATGACGCATAAGCTAGCCATCGCTTCGCCACTTTTTGGGCTGAATTAAATTTAAAATTTAAAAGGCAAATTGCCCTACTGCGCTCTTTTGTTGATTTTTTTAAAAACAGCTAGGTAAGCTAACTATTTTTGTACTCTTTTTGAAAGCTTATGAAACTAGTTAGTCATTTTACTTATTTGTACGCCAACTTCCATACAGTTTTTTTCCAATAATTTAGGGCGAAGTTGGAGAAAAATGCAAAAAATAAAAATTATTGTTACTAAAAATCTTTTATTTCTGAGATTATGTAAGTTTTTTTTTTAAATGATCACTAATTATTCAGCTTTCAGAAAAGTATTGATTCAATGTTAAGAGTAGAGTAGTTTATTCACAATCAATGATTTTTGGTAACAATCCAGAAAAATTTTAAGAAATCGAAGAACCGTCACAGCTCGGTAACCATCTAGTTTTGACCCCTGGTTCACTGGACTTAATTTGTTGCTAATGACCTCTAGTATAACCCCTTTCAAGAAATAGGTCGAGTTTCCCCGTCAGCCTGTATAATAGTACCAAGGTATATGGTTAGAAACACACTTATGCAGTGTGGCGCGACTCTTTCTGTCTCTGTCGTGTCCATACTAAGTGCATGAAACAGACATTCTGGCGTCGCGCCACACCACAGAAGTGTGTTTCCGACTTTAAACTAGTAGGGATGCCAGAAAATATGTGCCAGTAAATAAAAGAAATAAATCATAATAATAGTTTATTGTTACACAGATGTTTAACAAAACATGATTAGGTACCTATACATTACTGAATAAAATTGTAAGATACGAATCAGACAATAATTTTAGGTATAAACGTTTTATAGAATCAAATGAAAAGGAAATTTGTTGTCACCCTAATTGTTCTATAGTAAGAACTCGTGTCATTTTCAATAAATTCTATCTCACCTGTGAAAAGAAATATTGCAACCAGCAAATGTTTCATTTCCACAGCCCATAATTATTAACGCAACACCTTTTCACGATATTGCAAAAAACACCACCACCACAAATTATATAGACTAGTACAGATAGGAATCAAGCCTTATAGCGGCCGTTTGTTAGTGAATGACGCGCCCCCATAAGAAATTGACAGCATAGTGCTGTCAAAACTATCGACGCCCTTGATACGTTATCGATAATGGTATCGATATTTAATTACATACATCCCTAGTGATAGATTTTTTAGAATTGACAAAATAAAAAAAACTCATTTATTTGATAAAACAGGCATTTATTACATTATAATTTTATATTAAATACAAAGTACTGAAGTGAAAGTTAAGATTTATACAAGGCAAAGAATGAGAGTAATTAAATTATTACTTACTAAATTGACTTTATGAATAAACCAAGAAATATAAACACTTTAACAACCAATAAAAGAAAAATTAAACTGCTTGCAAATAGTTTTTACATACAAACGCTATTGCTAATTTTCCTTGTAGTTAATCAGTATAGCTGCCATTTCATTATTTACTGTTAATAGGTATCACTTTCAATGCAAAACACAATAACTAACTCCTAAAGCCCCCAGTACAGGATGGCCGATCATGTTGACCAACCATGATGGGCCATCGTGTACAGAGCCAGTTTGCATGTGATTGCCGTCTGCGAGCAACGCAAACCGCCCCTGTACACGATAGCCCATCATGGTCGGCCAACATGATCGGCCATCTTGTACTGGGTGCTTAATAGTTAAACATTGAATACAGTATGAAATAAATATAATTACTAACAGCAGTAATTTAGACTATAAGTCTGTTTTGATAATTTATAACCGCAAGAATAGGCAGGCACAGGCATCTTCGCAGCACTCCATTGACGTCGTTGACACTCAACTTATCTGAAAAGATTAGATTTGGTTAGTATAGATTCTACATATTGTTACTATAATCTGCCATAACATTTTATAAACAAATAAGTGATAGCTGATCAGTTTGTAAATCAAGAAAGAGTACTTGTGTGGCTAAAGTACATTGCTTATTGTGCCGGTATGTACCTACACACGGCAGCACATCTGACTATACATGTTGACCTTGAGACCGCCTGTATGCCTTATGTAATAAAAGCTGTTATCGCAGTTCAACTGTTTAACTTGATGTGCTGTTGAATGTACTTATAATTAAGTTATAGATATCAACGTTTCTAGATAATAGTTAATAAGTAGATAAGCTTTGTACACACGGTGGCACATCAGACTATACATGTTGACCTTGAGACCGCCTTTATGCCCTACGTAATAAAAGCTGTTATCGCAGTTCAACTGTTTAACCTGATATGCTGTCGAGTGTACATGGACTGAGTGGATGTGTATAGTATAAATTATATACTTAATTAAGATCTAAGATAGTAGCAGTAATAACATAGATGTAAGACAATCACAATAAACCGTCATTCGTACCGACAACAACCATTTCTTTTCCTACTGGTTTATTTGTCATAATTCTGTTCTGCTTGTCACAAATATGAATTTGCTGATAAGTCAGTTTTAAATGTTTTGACAAATTTATTGAATCACTGTACCTAATTTTCTCTTGACTTAGTATTAACAACTTCCCTAAATTGAAACTAGTTAAATGTAACAACTGATTATATGCATTTAATCCCAAGTAATCTACTGTGCTTTATCATTATCACCATATGATATCAAGATATATAAGACAAATAGACATGTTCATGCACACAAATATTTGTCTTGTTCAGGAATCGAACCCGAGACCTCTGGCGCAGAAGGCAGGTAGATTACCCCTGCGCCAAATCGGTCGTCAAAATTGTTAATCAATACTTTACTAGCGGATTCTCGCGGTTTCACCCGCGTGATACCCGTTCCCGTGGGAATATCGGGATAAAATACAGCCTATGTCAATCACGGATAATGTAGAATTCTAAAAGTATAAGAATTATTGAAACCAGTCCAGTAGTTTGAGTTTATTAATTACATACATACAAATCGTTCCTCTTTATAATATTAGTATAGAAGTATAGATTGGTTACTAGAGTGGCTTATCTTGTAATTAGATTGATGTGTGTTGTTTGATATATTTGGATGTGTAGTAAAGCATAGGACTCATTATTTATTACAATATTTTTTAAACCAATAGATTCTCATCATAACAGATAATAATTTTCTAATACTCACCATCAGGCTCACCGTCGTTTAATAAGCTTTCTCGCCTAGTATCAGCTTGAAAGCTTTTCAAGCATGTCCGGAACGTCGATCCTTGGTCGCAAATTAGGACCATAGGATTGAGCCCGGTTTGTGCTAAAGCCTCGACAACATCCTGTAAAACAAATACAAGTTTTCAATTACACATACAATGCTGAAGTATTTAACACTTTCAAGAAAGATATATATCATACATACTCTTAAAATGTTCTTCAGAATAGCTGCAGGTGTAGTACCTTCGCAGAAATAAAAGGCCACCATTTGCCTCCAAGATGATAAAATCCCCCTAACCATAAATACCAAACTATGATCACATAGTTTCTTTTGACACCCATTTCCGAAATTAACAAACCCACATACTGCTTCCTGTGCTTCCACAAATGTGAGATGGGATGACAATGCCATCTCATCAAAAACAATGGCACACGCCTTCTTCTTTTCATCCCATGATGCAACACTATTTCTCAACTGGGTCAAAATGTTAGCATTGAGTCCAGGAGCCATACAAAATTGGTGGGTGAATAACGTTAGAGTGCGTCTTGAAGGCAATATAAATAATTTATAAAGAAGCTTGTAGCCTTTAGGGCTACGTTTCAGTAATGATAGAGCCAACAGTTTTTCATTTGTAGTAAAGCGTCGCCTCTTGATATGCTTATTAACAGCATTAATTTGCATATTCAAGAAAGCCTGGGTGTGGCAAGGTAGTTGCATCACCATAGCTTGAAACGATTTCTTCTCACTGAGTTTGTTCGCTTTCCGAATCCTCTCCTCAAACTTCGTAATAAGCTTCCTTTTCGAGTTAATTATCTTCAGGCACTTTCTGTACATTTTCTTGTATTGTGGTGTCAATCTCTGTACAGATTTCACGATTCTGGTTCTCCTAGGTGTTGATTTTGGATCTGCAGCAAACATTTACAGATATAACTTAAAACAAATAACACATACATAAGATGCTCAAAGTTACTAAACAATAAAAAACATACCCTGGGAAATATGTGCAGATACCGACACTGGAGCAGGTGTGTCCAATGAAGATGTAGCACCTAAAAATTAAGCATAGAATAGTTATATCAAAAGTATCAATAAGCTTTAAATATTAATTATAAGTATATCTGATATTGATTATATTAATATGATATCAATATTTTTAAGAATTTGTAAAGTTAAATTAAAGGTATCTTTACTTATTACATTACATATATTTATTGCTAAACAATGAAAAACCTACCCTGGGAAATATGTGCAGATACCGACACTGGAGCAGGTGTCTGGGAAATGTGTGCAGATACTGACACTGGAGCAGGTGTCTGCGAAATATGTGCAGATACCGACACTGGAGCAGGTGTGTCCAATGAAGATGTAGCACCTAAAAATTAAGAACATAATATTATATCAAAAGTATCAATAAGCTTTAAATATTAATTACTAGCTTTCCGCCCGCGGCTTGGCCCGCGTGGACTACATGACGTTATCCCGCGGGAATATGATATTGTTCCGGGATAAAAAAGAGTATAATCTGATATTGATTATAATAATATGATATCAATATTTTTAAGAATTTGTAAAGTTAAATAGGTATCTATACTTATTACATTACATGTATTTATTACTAAACAATGAAAAACCTACCCTGGGAAATATGTGCAGATACCGACACTGGAGCAGGTGTGTCCAATGAAGATGTAGCATCTAAAAATTAAGAACATAATAAGTATCAATAAGCTTTAAATATTAATTACTAGCTTTCCGCCCGCGGCTTGGCCCGCGTGGACTACATGACGTTATCCCGCGGGAATATGATATTGTTCCGGGATAAAAAAGAGTATATCTGATATTGATTATAATAATATGATATCAATATTTTTAAGAATTTGTAAAGTTAAATAGGTATCTATACTTATTACATTACATGTATTTATTACTAAACAATGAAAAACCTACCCTGGGAAATATGTGCAGATACCGACACTGGAGCAGGTGTCTGGGAAATATGTGCAGATACCGACACTGGAGCAGGTGTGTCCAATGAAGATGTAGCACCTAAAAATTAAGAACATAATATTATATCAAAAGTATCAATAAGCTTTAAACATTAATTACTAGCTTTCCGTCATGTAGTCCACGTGGCCCAAGCCGAGGGGACTACATGACGTTACCCCGCGAGAAAATGATATTTTTCCGGGATAAAAAAGGGATAAAAATAAAGCACTATTATATCAAATAGTCTCAATAAGTTATTAAAATTTTTACTTTTTTGCATTCTCAATGCAATTTTTATTATAAAAAAATTTAAAATGAAGTATTTTAGAAAAAATCGACCCGTCTCACAACAAGCTCCGAAGGACCTTTGTGACGGGTGCTAAATTTATTATTATTTTATTATTCTTTATCTGGGCTTTTGGGGATATCAGATGTAAGTACCTAATAATAATTGTATGTCAATAGAAAATACTTATCACGCTGAACAACTTCTCTTAAGACCCTATGATTGTATCTCTTATAGTTTAACTGGGCTGCTAGGGTTCCACATATTCTGGTATACCAGACCTTCGATATTTTTACGTCAATAGAAAATGTTCATCACGTTAAACAACTATTCTTAAGATGCTATGATTGTATCTCTTATAGTTTAACCTGGCTGCTAGGGTTCCACAACAGGTGTACCAGACCTTAAAAATTTGTACGTTAATAGAAAATGCTCATGATGTTTAACAATTTTCCTTAAGACGGTATTTTTATATCTCTCATAGCTTGGCTGGATTTCTATGGTTCCACATAAGGTAATTTCGATCTTCAAAATAAATTATAGCCTACATTATGTTGGCGAGGACCAATGTTATATTTTTTAGTAAACAAACAAACATACAAACAAACAATCAAATCTTTCCTCTTTATAATGTTAGTATAGACATAGATTGACAAATTATATAAAAGAATTAAGTTAAATATCTACACTACTTTATGAATACTATGATTATAATATACCTTGAAATTGATTGGTTGGCACATCAGGATCACTTGTTGCAGTATGAAGTTCCGTTGAGGAGAGAGAGTGAGAAGTCTGGGTATCTAAAAATATATTTGATATTACAACACAACAATTTAAGCACATCTTAGATTTCTGCGCGAACTGTTCATTTAAATAAAACAACAATCACCAAATGTGTTTAATAAAGCGTGAACATATCTGTTGAAAAGTTGTTTTATTTAACATAACAATTTCACACTCATTACTTTTAAAGATATATTGATCAAATTTCACATCTAACTACTATTGTAAATGAAGTATTAGAAAAAACGACCGACTCGTCTCACAACTACCTCCGATGGTACATGAACCCACAACCTTTTACTGTCCGGGCAAATAGTCTAACCACTGAGCACGGAGTCATTCGAATCTAACGACTACGTAGCTCTTCATTTTCAAAAATAAAAATTGCATTGTGAATGCAAAAACGTAAAAACATAATACACTGCTGACATGATTTTCTGATTAACAAATCAACTGCAGAGTATGAAGTATACAAAATTAAGTAAAGCAATGATAAATCAACTCATTTTATTGAAATGTAACTATTATTATTAGGTATTTATGAATGTTAGATAATTTGCTACTTTTTAAATCAACATCTTTTTTTATTGTTATTGATAGGTACACACTTGTCCGCATAAATCAACTCATTTTATTGTAATGAAACTATTATTATTAAGTATTTATGAATGATAGATAATTTGCTATTTTTTAAATCAACATCTTTTTTTTATTGTTATTGATAGGTAAGCGCTTGTCTGCTATCACGCCTCATGGTAAGCGTTGAGGTAATACACTGATTGTAAGTAATACCAATCCACATGTAAGCTAACAATCAACATGTAAGATAACCAATGTTGGAGTTACCAATGTTGGAGTTACCAATGGTCAATTTTGGTTTCTTATTCTGAACATAACTTCCATGGTCATGGTATGTGCAGAAAAGCGTGCGTTCATCAACTGTAAACATTTGAAAAGGTTGATTATCATTCATGACATTAAAATGTTATTATCTAATCAACACAAAAGAACATCATAAAATTTTATTATTAATATCATCTTTTGAACATAATTACCATAACAATGTTTTAATCATTTTCATGATCGAATGCAAATTTATGCCTAAAGCAAGGCGGCTTTGTATTGTGAGAAAATTAAAAAGTTTTTACTTAAGAAGTTACTAGGGCCATACACTTTAAAGAATTACACGAACAGTGCATATAAAATAAGTCAATTTATGAAAATAGTTTTCCTTAATATAAAATAATAAGTATCCTAAAAATGTACTTATACACTAGGTGTTATTGTTGATCGAAGACTTATACCAATCAGCTTACCCGAGTTGTAAGTCCTCTTTCGGCTAATAGTTTCATGTCCAGTTGGATTCCAATCTGGAACGTAAAAAAGATGGATTTACTCATAAATAAATGAAAAAGTTTGCAAGTTTTGCAATAAAAAACAAAAGTATCTATTGAATTATTTTGAATTATTGCTTACCTAATGAAATTGATTCAGTAGGTGTTCCTGAACTAATTTCATCGGCAGTAAACAGAGTGGGAACTGCCGAAATAGTTCTGTTGTTATTAGGACTAATGTATTGGGCCTCAAAATGAAGCTTACATACGCGTCTGTCTTGGCCAAAACGCAATCTTAATTCTGGACATTTTAAGTGCAAAACCTTTTGCCACTCCTCAAAAACATGTTTAATATTAGATACAGTAAACAATTTTACTGACGAGGACGTTGATGAGCATCCAGGGATGCAACACTTTTTTTTTGCCATGACCTGAAACGAAACAAAAATAAACTTGGCTAACCAATAACTTATAACAATAAATACAACCCAAAATCCACAAATATTTACCGAAATAAGGCCTGACAGACTCTGAAGCTGGAGATTTGATGAACTGCCTCGCGCCCGGCTCCTAGAAGCTGGAGATTTGAAGAAACTGCTGAACTGCCTCGCGCCCGGCTCCTTACAGCAACTGCAACCTGCAAACACAGATGAAGATCGGGAGGTGTGTAGAGATGATGATGAAGTTTGAAATCTGAAACAGTAAACAGTATCTGGTAAATTCTCATGAAGGAAAGTCGAAAAGTTGTCGTCAGAAATCGAATAAATAATCCGAAAATAACGACTGAATGTGTCAAAAAAATGTGACAGCTGGAATGACACTGCATAGACAATTGACTTGATTTCATAGAGAATATAGAAAACTCCTTAAAAAAAGGAAAGAAAATGGCGGCTTTAATAATAGCCAATGAAATTCACTTTGGGCACGCACACATTCACATACAAAATGGCGGTCTTAATTATAGCCAATGAATGGCTATCGGGGCTACCCACACATATGTAGTCACTAACTTTTGACCTAATCTATGGGTGATTCCAACGCCTGACCACCACAAGGCAAAATATTTACGCATAACCAACTTGACACAACGAAGACGGAAGATGTCATTCAGCTTGTCATGTTGCCACTTTAAAATTCTGAAATCTATCATTCAATTTTTTTCTAGTATAAGCCGTAAAAAACTTGAACGACCTGATACATTTTTATGCATAATACGCTAATACCTAAATTAATATACGATGTTTTCTATTGACTAAAAATAATACGAAGCGAAAATTTTACGAAATTTTATTTTCATAACGAAAGTTGTGTACCCAATGTGTACCATAAATCTACTAAACCTGTTATTTAAGAGTGCTGGCAATTTGAAAGAAAGGGATACCCTCACCTCGTTCTTGCGGTCTCAGCTGGACCGTTGACATTTTGTATTGAAATATAAACCTTATCTTTTCAAGTTTTAAGTGTATTTTTAAATACACAGAAATACGGAGTGCACCTTCCTGTTGTAATATAGGCTACGTTCCGTTTTGCGCCAACAGCGATAATATCACTGATATCGCGCTCACACATCGTTCCGATTTGTTGTGAGCGCGACAACGAAAGCAGTAATTACGTCACGGATGACGTCACTACCGCCGCCATTTTGAGATCACGGTGATATCGTTCTCAAGCGTTAGCACCATGAAGCTCGACTTAATACTGAGGTAACTGGAGAGTGCAGTACGAACAATTTTTTGAATACCACAAATAACACAGTGGCTGTCTTCCGTCTCACCTACACTTTAAAAAAATACGTATGGTCATATGAGACAGCTGACAGCCACTACATACATAAATGTCAAATTTGCTGGCGACACTTTTTTATTCAGGGTGAGAGCTCCAGTTACCTCAGAGTATTAAGTCAAACTTCATGGTTAGCACTGTGAGCGGTCTGTCATATTTGACGTTTTGTTGTCAAACGTCATTGTTTGTTGTGGTTTTGTTTGAGTAATCTCTGCGTTTTAGGTTTTATTTAGGTATTTTATTTGTTTATCCCGAAGCAGAAAGCCAGAAAAATGATAGTGCTTATTAAAGATGAGACGACGGGTAGAGACATTACTCTAAATTTAAGCACGGATCACTATCATCTATCATCATCGCTGTCCAATAAAACGTTTAGGTACTAATTGACGAATATCCATACTAAACCGGTGATTATTTACTTACAAATTCAAATCAAAACAACGCTCGCTCGCGATGCTTGCAAATAGCCGTTCCGAATTGAAATCGCGTCAACAGTGCTGTCAGCGCGATAATCAAATCGGAACAGCTTTTAGCGCTCACAGCGCCAACAGTACTATTGACTCAAAACGGAACACGGCCATAAATTCCTCCATCATGGATTTCCATCATGGATTTCTTCCGCCGACGAAGGCGGGTTCGGGTTTGAGCTTCCTGCTCCTTCCCCGGGCTTCATCTCATGAGGCTACTGCCCCACGGTGTTTGGAGCCGCTTTGCGCGGCCGTCCTCGGGACGGGTGGTATGCCCCGCCGGATGTTTGCGGCCCTCGGCGCGGTCAGCCAGCCGGGTGAGACCCCTTTGGGGGAGGCCCAGCTAGCGCCTGCGAGCGGGCGCGCAAACGGGGTATGGGCTATAATTTAGATAGGGGTGTTAGAAGGGATGTGAGGATTGGGTGAGGTGGGCTGGGGAAGTGGCGGGGGCACAATATCGCGGGGCAGCGCCCATTTCTTCGTGGCTCTGGTGTTGGTGGTAATGTTGGGGGAAGGAGCTGCTGAGTCATAAATTTCTAGCGGCGGTGGTCGTCGTCTGGGTGCGATGCCCTGCAGGTGTTTGTGGGGGCCATGATCGGCGCTGTCAAACATTCGACGCGCCAGCTGCCCCACGAAGTCCTGCAGCGGCTGGATGTTGAGGTCCCGCGCGATGACCTCGTTGCGGACGTAGCGCCCCGCTTGGGTGATGATGCGGAGCGCCACGTTTTGCTGGGCTTGCAGTCTCTTCCTCTGCGTCTGCGAGCAAAGAGAGTACCACGCCGGCGCTGCGTAAGTGAGTCGCGACCGGACGTGGGTCTTGAATATAGTGAGTTTCGCCCGCAGCGGGAGTCTGGAGCGAAGGACAGGGCGTAGGATGGCCCGCGCGGCGCGGGCAGACGATATGGCGTGATCCACCTGGGTGGCCATAGTCAGGCCGCGGTCGATGTGGCAGCCCAGGTATTTGATGGTAGGCTGCCAGGCGATCTCCTGCTCTTTCATCGCCAGCTTCGGTGGCATGATCCGCTGGGCCCCGATAAGGATTGCGGTAGTCTTGCCCACGTTAACCGCAATCCTCCAGTTGTCCAGCCAGGGCGGGAGCAGGTTTAGCTGTTCCTGCATTCTAGCAGCGGCGACCATGGGCCACGGGGAGGATGTGAAAAAGGCACTGTCATCTGCGAACAGCGCCAGCTCGACCCGTGGCTCCCCCTCATTCTGCTCATTGTTGACGGAGGGCATGTCGTTGGTATAGACGGCATAGAGCGTGGGCGAAAGGCAGCTGCCCTGAGGAACTCCCGCCAGTATGGGGCGCAGCTCGGACTCCTGGCTCTCCACCGCCACGTTGAAATGCCGGCCATCCAGGAACGAGGCCAGCAGTTGTACAAGGGCCGGGTGCACCTCGGTGTTGTTGGCCAGCTTGTAGATTAGACCGGGGTGCCATACCCGGTCGAAGGCCTTCTCGATGTCGAGAAAGGCGGCCACGGTGCACTTCTTGGCGTTTCTGTGATCAGCCATGTGGTGGAGCACGCGTGCCAGCTGGAGCGTGGTGGAGTGTCCGCTGCGGAAGCCGAATTGATCTTCCCTCAGAGGGATGGAGGGACGGAGGCGACGCAGCAGGAGGCGCTCGAACAGCTTGGCCACGTGGTCGAGCAAGGTAATGGGGCGGTGGTTGGCGGCCTGGCGACGGTCCTTACCCGGTTTGGGGATGGTTATTACCCGGCCCTTCTTCCATGCTTCCGGAAAGTATCTGGCCCGTAGTGCAGCGTTGAATAACCTGGCTAACACTGCCCAGCCTCTTCGGGGGAGCGCTGACAAGGCCATGGGCGGTAGGTTGTCGGGGCCTGGTGCCTTCTTCGGGTTTAGGTGGAGGGCAGCCTTTCTCACCTCTGCTGGCGAGATGAACGTGTCGCCCGGTAGTGGCGGTGGGGCGGCGGCCAGATACTCCGCCACTTCTCGCTCCACCGCGGTGTGATGTGAGGCTGCTCCGGGGGCCGCTGGATGTGGCGAGAATTGGGTGGCCAGGTGTTCAGCCAAGATACGGGCCCGGTCAAGGGCAGCGTACCTCCTCTGGCCGTCTGCGTCCATCAGCGGGTATGTAGGCTGTGGCGTCTTGGTGAGGCACCTGTTTAGTTGATGGAGGCTCGGAGGGTGCTCGGCTGCTTGGTCTATTGTAGCCTCCCATGTCGATCCACGCCAGGCACTGATCGCATCGTGGAGCTCTTTGGTGCTGGTATTTAGGCACGCCTTAAGACGGGGGCACCTTGTCTGGGACCACAGTCGTCGGAGCCTCTTCTTCTCCTGAAGCTTTACCTTGAGGTAGCGGGGGAGGGCGTCTCGGCGTTGAGTTGGCGGTCTGATCCTCGTGTGGGAGGCCTTTACCTCAGTCATTTTGTGGATGAGGGTCTCGATGGCGGTGTCTATCTCCTCTTTTGTAGTGAGAGGGCCAGGCAGGCTCACATCCTCCATCGACTTCCTGTAGGCCTCCCAGTCGGTCTTGTGCCTCGGACGCATGGGGGCCACGAGATCGGGTGCGGTGGCCAAGGTGATGAGGAGTGGTAGGTGCGGTGTGTCTACTTCGTACAGTACCTCGACGTTTGTGCTGGCGACACCGCGGGCGAGGGCTATGTCGATGGTGCTAGGCTGTTGGTCATCATTGGGCGGATAGTGCGTAGGTGCTTCTGGCCCCAGCACCTCGATTTCCATGTCGGAGGTCGCCTCCAGCAGACGGCGGCCATCAGTGGACGTGGTGCTGGACCCCCACGCTGGGTGCTTCGCGTTGAGGTCCCCTGCCAGCAGGGTGGGGGTCTGGTCCGCGAATACGGCGGCGAGGTCAGGGGGGTGTATACCTGTTTGCGGCGGACGGTAGGCTGCATAGATGTTGTGTTCGGAGCCGCCAGCGTGCACCCTCACGCCAATAGACCTGAGGCTGATGAACTCGGGCCATGGGAGCTCCTCGTGGACGATGTCCCTCCTGACTAGGACCGCCGTGCCTCTGAACGCGCGGCCCTGTGGTGAAATCTCGTCCCGCCTGTAGGTGTGGTAATTCGGTAGTTTGAGCTGTGTTCTACTGGTGAGGAGTGTCTCACCCAGGAGGACGATATGAATGTCCTGCGACTGGGTGAGGAGGCGGAGCTGGTTGGTCTTGTTGGTTATTCCTCCCGGGTTCCAGTACATTATACGTAATGTACTGGATGGAAGGCAGAGGCGAGCTTGGTGATCTCCTGTTGGATGGCTTGGAGGGGATCCACCCCCTGTTGTATGCTCGCCAGCAGCGCCATTAGTACACTGAGTAGCGCATGGATGGTCTGCGGCTGGCCGGGTGGCTGGTTGAGCGGGCGAAGTGGGCCCTGTTGTTGGTTCTGGTGTGCGGTGCTGGTTCCCTGTCTCGGCTGCTGGTGCTGAGTTTGCATGTGAATAGGTTGAGGCTGTTGTTGTTGTTGGTGCTCCCTGAAGGGAGGTGGGGGTTGTGGCAGTCGGCCAGCGCCAGCGCCTGTCGGCCTCGTAGCTCCCAGGGGAGGGATGGATGGTGGGGCTCTCAGAGCGGTTGGGGGTACTTGTGACCCCCCCGTCGGAAAAACCGACTGTGCTGTTGGTGTTGAGGCCGCGGCGGGAGCGGGTACCGCCCGCGACATGTTGCGTTGGCGGCGTCGGCGGCCACCGCGGGGGCGCCTGCGGGTGGCGGGGGCGGGTGCCCCACGCTCGGTGGGTGGGTTAGCCGGCGGCGCTAAGGTAGCTCCAGCCAGCGTGTCGCGCATATCAGCGCTTGGCGGTGCGGTGGCGTTCGCCTGGGGGCGGGGGCGGCTGGGGGCGCGCTCGGCCCCTCTCGGCATGGGAGGGGGAACGCTGGCCCCCATGCGCCTCGCCTCGCGCAGGAACACCCGGCACCGCCGGTCGCTGGCGGCGTGCGGTAGCGCGCAGTTAGCGCACGTGGGCGGGTCGGCCCTGTTGCGCTCGCACTGCGCTACGGGGTGGTCACCAGCGCAGCGCACGCATCTCTGCGGGCGGTGACAGTTGGCGGATGAGTGGCCAAACGCCTGGCAGCGGTGGCACTGGGCGGGCCCCTTCCGAGGGCGCCAGGCCTCCACAATCACACCGGGCATGTACAGGAGCTCAGTGATGGCGTAGAGGCGGGTCAATTCGGCGGGCTCCAGGTGCTCCAGCTGCACGTGGAACAGGCAGCCGGGGCGGCCTTGTTTACCGGCTATCGCCCGGCAGTGGTTTGCGAGGAAGCCATGCTCCTCGAGTGCGGCCTTAATTTGTTCTGGCGGGGTATCGGCGGGCAGGCCCCTGATGGCGACCTTAGTAGGGCGGTCCTGGGGCGGCGAGTAACAATACCACGCTATGTTGTGATCTGCCTCAGCCGCTACGGTCAGGTATGCTTGCACACACCTATATTCCTCCGGTGACTTCGCCAGGAAGCGAACACCCTTCCCGAAGGGGCGCGCGTTGGGCGTGTGGCCAAGTTTGGCCGTCAGTGTTTTGAAGTGGTCGGTCCAGTTAGGTAGCGACTCGACCACTATAGGCGGGTACCCTTTCGGGCGTGGCTCGGTTGATTGCGGCTGGGCTTCGGGTTGGGAGCTTGTCGACGGGGTGGGAGGTGGGGGCGGCGCCGGGGTCTCCAATGCCTGGACATAGGACCGCGCCGGCGCGCTCTCACTCATCTCCAATTCGACGTAGGACGTCGAATCTGTGTTGGAGAGCGGGAGAGGGCATGGTTGCTCCTCCATCCCGCCCTCAATGTCTCCGACAGGTTTGTTTCTCGGTGAGGGAGTCGCGGCGTAGGTGTGGTCGTGAGGTTTGGGGGGCGATGGCCCTAAACGGGGACGTTTCTCGTCTCCCCCAATGTCATCAGTGAGGCGGCGGCGGGGGTCGCGGGGGTGCTCTCCGAGGGGTGAGTGCGGGGGCGAGGGTTGCCCAGCAACCCTACTCCCGGACGTTCCCACGGAGGACGAGCGCAGGCGCGCCGTTGTAGTGGGTGCGCACATAGCCGCGGACACACTCGCGGGAGGGTCGCCTCCACCGCGATCCGGCGGTTGTTTACGCTGCGGTAAATGTTTGTCACTATTCATGATAAATAGTCAAGGTTCTCACACTTTTACAGCACTAACTTTGGTTAGATGATTTTTGTTGGGAAGGGTGAGGGTAGAATTTTTTTTTTTTTTAACAAAGTTAATGCGGGTTTGTTGAAGGGATGATGCAGTGTTGGGTTATTGGGAGGGGTGGATTAGAATTGGTAACGGAATGAGAGTACACTGGTAAATTTTTCAATAAAAATTTTTAGTATAGCCCTCGGATTTTCGTCAAACACAAACACAGTTTTCACAACACAAAGCGTCACTGGCGCGAACACGAAAACACTGAATATGGTTTAACGATACTAGGAATGGCAGAACACTACTGCGGAGCTAGGCTCGACGCGATAGCACTGATAAATTCCTTGGTTTGGACATCAACTTGACAGCAGAATGGTATTAAAAAAACACGCTAGAGCGCTCGCCAGATAAGTTTGCGCGCGGTCGAATTTGAAACTAATTTCAAATTTGGCAGGTCGCCATGGTATTTGTTGTGACAGGCGAAATGAGTGTGTCAAGTGTCATTGTGTTTTATTAGTTTATTTAGTAATCGTCATGCCAAAAGTTATCAAAAGTGCTGGAAGAGAGATTGTTTTACAGGTGAAATGTGCTTGCGAAATAAAACAGGACAATAACAGGCTACTTAAACCATTTGCTAAAGTGCAGGCGCGGACTGCTTCTTTGACAGGTCATTTTTAGGGTGACCATTATATGATATTTTGCTTTCGCTTGGGGTATTTTAGTTACCGTCAATGCAACGGTCAACGCAACATGAGACTTGAATACAATTTGAGACAAAACTTCCGCGGCATATATTATTGCATGTGATATCATTACTACTATAGCAATACTGACAGTTTCTTTCCAAAGTTGTTAAGTGTGAACGTCATTTTGCTGTCAAGAAGAAACTTGGACACAGCAAGTGGCATTTATTGAGAAATTGCCGCTGAATTTTTATTCCAATATATTTCTGAATTACATAATTATGCCTCACAACTCTGGTTATTGGTAAAAAACTGCAATGATTCATATCGATTTAATAATCCCATCTTGTGAGACACTTTACCAAGGATAATTTGAGAGCATGTTTGACATTTTTGGCATAGTTTTACCATATTTAAATTAAATTTTCTCACAGATAGAAGTATTTTTTTTATTGGAAGGTAAATTGAGACTGAGTCTCAAATTAGGTGCATAGTCTCAAATAAACAGCAAGTCTCAAATTACCTTCAAATACCTATTTAACTGGGTGTAGGTAATCATTATTTTAGCAAGGTTTGTTTTTTGTTCAAGGTTAACAGTATATGGCAACGCGTCCGGGTAGACGGAGAGCTCCTGGAGCGAAACCTTATAGAAATTACCAGTGTTTTTATAGAAATAATATATGAGTTGAATATACCTAGTCAATTGTTCAGCTAAGTGCCAAACACATAATAATATATCGAAAAAATCTTAAGTAATTATCTCAAAAAAAACTAAGTTGTTAAGAAAACTGAGAATGAGAGCACAAAAACATGTGGTTAATTTGAGACATGTCTCAAGTTACCCGCATTCTCTATTATGTAAAACAGCTTTTTTGTTTTTTGACAATTTTTGGACGATTTTATTTTTGGTTTTATTTTATTTTGTTTATATTTGACATATTCTAACCATTTAAAATTAAAAACCAGGTTTTGCAAATGAAAATTTGTTTTTTATAATTTCTCGAGTTGTATTCAACATATTTACAAAATTATTAGTGGAAATTCAATATTTCGTTATTTTTAGTGTCTCATGTTAAAAGCAGTGAAATGTTACATGAGATACTATGAGTTTGTTATACTGTCTCATGATTGCAACAATTGACATGTTTTCATTTTTAACAAGGTACCTTAAATCGAAAACCATTTCGAGATTTTTCAATTTCTAACACTGTACATATTTTTTCGGATTTTTAAATCACTTATTTATTGAAATATTCGGAAAAAAGCCCCATTTATCTTGATGAAGGAACATTATAATGACATTCCTTTGCATAACATAAAAAAGCGCCTCTCATTAAAAAAAAAGTCGCTGCCAAGATGAGTAATGAGTACAAAAATTATACCCGCCTCTTTCACTCAATTCTGTCATGCCCGGAGAGTGACAGAGATGGGTATAAACTGCAGATGTCAAGTTAGTTGTAGTGATACTCTTCGCTAAACCTAACCTGTTTTGTTTATTGACATATTTTGACATATAAAGAACTATGGACTTGCGATATCAGTAAAAATAATATTGTGCCTTTTCTACTCCTACAGAAGGAATATCATTAACTTTACTAAACTAACAAATGAAAATTTGAAGGTGGCTGAATTATTTGTTATGGCAGACATTCGCAACCTTCCCAAAGTTGACATGATGATGTTATTGGAATATGCGTGAACACGGCTCATTTAACGTTGCGGAAATAAGGGGAGCTGAAGTTTTATTTTCATCGAGAGATGCCTACGTAGAAACTTCAAACTTCTGTAGGCTATGTGGAAGTAAAACGAGAGCAAGCTATGTGTACCATCAAGGGCAGAGTAATTCCTGAACACAAAGTTCGATTAAAAATGTATATAGTTATAGCAGTTATTGATGAGAGTAAAGACACTTTAGTGTACACACATACACAAGTATGCTTTATAAACCACATAGCCAGACAAATAGCACGTTTGAGAAATTCTCCAGTGATGTTGTTTCGTTCAGTAGTTACTCTGCCCGCCATTACATGTGTGGTGTGAGATATCAAGTCAGGCTACAGTTTAGTATTTAAGTACCTACTTATTTTTGTTATTTAAAATAGAAGTATGTCGCACCTTCAGAATTAGACAGACCCAATCCGAAATTCCATTTTTTTATCATAAACTTACATGATTATCACAATTTTAAGCATTGTTTGTAAAATTCTAATACTTTCAGAATGTCAGCGACAAAGAAAATGTGGAACCACCACCGGAGGAATATCATGATTGCTTAAACAGTTTAAACAAAAACCAAGTAAGTAATTCAGGTATTTACTAACCTCTGGTTACTTAATTTATCTGCTACAAACAAAATCTCCGTTATCCTGTAGACTCTGTCTGTAAATACAACTATTTTGAGGCTTTTTGTAAAAAAAAAATCCTTGTAAGACTTAAAACAATTAAAATTAATTTTCAGAATACACAGAAGACTCACTTGAATCTTCCAATTTATATTATAAACTTAAGACACTCTCTGTATAAATCGTATAAAGTTGGTTTACAATTAAACGATTTTAATATAGTTTTAGTTGACGTACATTTAATAAAATCAATTATATTTCAGGTACAAACAGTAAACAAAGTCGAGGGATTTAATTCAGTATTAGATATCAATACTGAATTAAATGCCTGTTTTACAATGTCCTATTAGGAGATACGTTACAGTTTAATTGACAGTTTTGTATGGACTATCTGTCAAGTAACAGCTAATGAGAACTTACTTAGAGATTGTGAAATAGGCCCATAGAGTCTACAAAATCTGACAAAGGATCTCTACCAGATGAAATAAAAATTCAAGAAAATAAAGAAATACGTGATTCAACGTCTAGGTCAAGTAGTTCTTCTTCGTGTTCGAGTTGATCAACATCAACGTCTTCTAGTTCCAGTACCACTTCTTGCGAAAATGATGTAAATACCTCTCCAATAATACACGGGCCATCAACATCGAAAGCAACGGATTTAACTACAACCAAAACTAGAAAGAATTATCACCAGTCACCTATCAATTCAAATGAAAGCGACGCTAATTTAAGTGAGTAAGATCCAAGTTATACCACCGATAGGTCTCTTGTAAAAACCAGCACGCGTTCATTAAGTTCTAGAACTAGTTCTTCAGATTCTTCCAACAAAAATTCTAACGCCATCTGATAGGACAAGTTCTGTTAAATTAGGTGAAGAATCTACCAGAAGATCGAGGAAACGTACTCAGGATTCTTCGAAATGGAAGCAAAATGTAGCAAAAGTTTTGAGAAACTCCGGAAAGGCTTATGTTTCTTGTTCATCCAAAAAAGAAGTAACAGTCCGATCAATCAAAGGCATATAAATGTAAACTCAATGTCCCGAAAATATTGGTAATACTGATAGAAATACATCATTCGAAACAAACTGGTCTAAAATTATGATGATTGTTATAATAATTAAGTAATATTAATATTATTCCTTATTCATCCATAAGGAAGGCCAGTGCCCCAGCAGTGGGGACATTAAATGGCTGATGATGATGATGAATACTTACTTTTACTTCTAAAAAACAATTTATTATGTTATTAACTACAATTTATTATATTAAAGACACTGACAGTGTTAAAGATGTTATGACTTATTATTAAATAAATTTTTGAAGAACACTATTAAAGTGCAAAAGTGCTGAATTTTGAGCACATTTTTGAGTCGATTTTTAAGTATAATTTAGAGTAAAACATAACGTTCCTGATCGATAGAGGCTGTGTGTTAAAAAATAATGATTATAGATATTGTTATTATGAGTAAAGTTTTCTAATAAAAATATTTACTATTATTATGCTTTTTTACTCAACATAAAGTACCCATATATCAGTTTAAAATTTATGATTACAGAGACGTATTCAGATTTAAAACAAAACTGAACGAAAATATTTAGAATTAGAGACACCTATGCCAAAAAAAGTCTTTTTAGAAAACTGCAATGTTAGTCAAACAAAGACCCAAAATAAGCACTATTTTTAAATTAATTAAATTAAAATATGAATATCTATTACTTTAATAATAATTCATGTTCACAGTGTGGATAAATAAGTTAACTTTGAAATATAATTAAAAGTATTGGGATATTTTTATACCACAGCTGATTATCTCTAAATCAAAACAATAATTTATAGACTGTGAACCTTTAATCGACGTTTGCCTAAAACTCGCTTTTTTGGAATAAGCCTCTTTAATTCTGAAGGTGCGATGTGTTTGATATATTTAAAAAGTAGTCGTGTTTTGTCTGTTTAATAAAATACAATTTCATTTTGATATGCGTTTATTTCAATCTTTATCTACTTCCTGATCTAGGAATCTACCTTTCTAAACTACTAAAAACTAGAAATTGTCTGTACATTGAATATATTCCAGA
The DNA here is from genome assembly GCA_949710035.1 of Crambus lathoniellus. Lineage (NCBI taxonomy): Eukaryota > Metazoa > Arthropoda > Insecta > Lepidoptera > Crambidae > Crambus > Crambus lathoniellus. The sequence continues at coordinate 28,377,564 of OX453310.1, forward strand.
AAAAACAGTTGGATTAGAGACAACTGGGACATAACCAATGCAAAAAAAAACAACACCTTTTTCTTGTGTATTTGGGAAGGGATTTAAATGTCCTGCCTGATGTTGATGGAAATGTTGGATCATTTTAACATTTTGAAGTCTTCTTGGTACTTGGGGTTTTAGTCGAGGTCTTGTGACTTTATTCTCCATCCAATCCCTGTTTAGTACACACTACCACATGGTACTTTATTTTTATATAAAGCAGCACACCACTGTGAACGTGTGGATATGGGCACCTAAAAAATCAAAACTGTATTATTGCAGCCAGGAACTACACATAAAATTAAGGGATCTAATTATTATTTTTTTTTTTCCACAACGGGTTAGCACTTAGCCTTCATCACACCTGATGTTAAGTGGTGATAAGGCTGAATGTTGAAGCGCACTACTCCCGGAATCCCCAATCACTGAGGGACTGGCTATCTTATCTCTTACTGTCGGAACACAAAATTCACGAACAGTTTTTTCCATTTTGAAATAATTTCAATTCAATTCAATTCAATTCAAATTTATTTGCATACCATAAAGTGGTTCATAAATTTTACGAGTTATGAAGAGAAATAACATCAAATAAAACGAGAAACCGTAACAACAACAAACAACAAACGTCATTAGTGTCACGTTGACTTGACGACGTCAGAATGTATTTTTTAAATAATTTGCAAAGGTATGTCCGCCAACCTGCCTTCTTCCTGGACTTAGGCTCTTTTTGAATGAGTAAGTTTTCAAATTAATTTTACGATGACTAAAAATAAAAATTTTGGAAAAGGAAAAAATACGAGTCACCTGTTTTTAAATGTTATTTCTAAATAGCAAATAAAAACACACAATAAATTTTATGAAATGTTGTCAATTGAAGGTAAATTGAGACAACGACAAAAAAAATAAAAAAAACTGTAGCATACTATTTTGTCCACGCGTGTGATGTGCTTCTTCATCCTGAATCATAGACTCAAATTTATATTAAACTTTGATAGGAGAGAGTTTTTTTTGACGTTTCATCGTTAGTTCAAAAATTTGTACTAGATGGCGCTACCTCACTATAGCGACCTAACTTTTTCTAAAGAAGTAAACGAAAAAATACAGTGCCACAAGCTTTTCTGTTCCGGTGACAGCCGTGACATAGGAGCCACTTGCAATACGAAATCAACTGACAAAATGGACTGCCGTATGAAAACTGTTTTAGTTCCAAAGATAATCACCGGAACAGAAAAGCATAGAAAATATCAAAGAAAATAGTCTGTCTGTAGTAAGGCGTACATTAGACGGTCATGCAACCATCAGTCAATTCCATCACTCATGACGTCATGACTATCTAGACTAGAGTGTGTGTCAGATAACTCTGCGCGTGACTGGCGCGTCTTGGCGCTAGTTACAGTGCATTTTTTTGTTCTTATGGTATAGAAAAGATTAGTATTCGATTTTTACCGCGCGCAGACTTACTGACGAGCACTCTAATCGGTATAGAGGAACTACGGGCGGCGTTATGAATGGTTCATTTTGATTGGTTAAAAGAATCGTGACTGATATCAAACTGACAGCAAAACCTACCGTCTAATGGGCGCCTAATAGGTAGACTAATAGCAAAGACGTTAAGTATAGTGCGACAAGCATATCTGTTCCGGTGATACCTAATCTTTGGAACTAAAATATTTTAATACATCAGTCCACTTTTACAGCTAATTTTGTATTGCAAGTGGCTCCTCTGTCACGGTTGTCACCGGAACAGACAGGCATGTGGGACTATAGTACTATTATATTCTGTGACAAAGAGCTTAGACTAAATACTGAGGTAACTGGAGCGAGTAGTACTAAAACTTTTTTGTGGCACTGTGGCTGTCTTCCGTCTCACCTACACTTTGAAACAAAACGTATGGTCTTAAGAGACAACAGACAGCCACTAAATAAAGGGCCACTACAGTGCCACAACCTTTTCTGTGCCGGTGACAGCGGCGCTACGTACGCTTTTCTTTTTTTTGTAGTAATTTAACCGGCCCTGAGTTCTAAGAACTTCAGCCGCCAGCAGCACTATGGTTGGACATCAACTTGACAGCAAAATGACATTAAAAAAAATAACGTTAGTTTCACATTTTGGCCACCGGCACAGCAAAGGTTGTGGCACTGTACGTACTACAGTGGCACAATCTTTTCTTTTCCGGTGACAACGGTGCTATGTACTTCTTTCTTTTTTCTGTAGAAATTTAACCAGCCCTGACTTCTAAGACCTTCAGCCGCCAGCAGCGCTATGGTTGGACATCGACTTGACAGCACAATGACATAAAAAAAAAACACGCTAGTTTCACATTTTGGCCACCGGAACAGAAAAGATTGTGGCACTGTAAATGTCAAATTAGACAAAGAGTACATTATTATCCCAAAGAGTCGGTAGAAAGTGGACTCCAATCCATGCTCCAATCACAAAAATGGCATCTACAAAAAGCTTTGTACGTTTCTCCCCATTAACGGAGTATTCAATGCCAGGTTTCAATCAAATTATCAAGAAAAACGAATATGCTCACAAAACACCACCAACACCAACGCATGGAAGCAAAGCAATCCGCAGATCTGACAGAAGAAAAACTTTACCACAGACAGATTAATTTGACAGTACAACCGACCGACACAAAAGTCTTTTTTAGGCTCCATGAACTAATCCTTTGCCATAATATGCTGAAAAAAGTAGGTTGTGTTAGGGTTACAGCGCCATCTAGTGCATCGAAAAATAACTGCAGGAAACTCTCCCATTACTGCTGAAAACTGTCTCATGTTGTATGCATTTACGGTACTATTATTATCTACTCTATAGTTACTATAGTTACTTAATAAAATATTTCGAAATATATTTATTTTGTTGTTATTTAATTCCTAAGTTACTAACAATTATAATAAAGAATGTAAAATCTATCTGCTTATAAAAGTGTTTTTAATGTCTTACAGTTTTATATTGCTATTATAAATGGAAGTAAGTATCTAAATAAAATTTACTGTATTCTCAATGAGTCACACCAATGATTTTTGTTATCAGCATATCTAAAAAATATGTAACTCGAGAAAAAAGAATCTGTTTTTATTTTTTTCCTATCTTCAAAAATGACTGAGATATTAAACGTTAAAGTACGGCCTCCGAGGAAAATTTGGGTGAACCAATGGCATTAACGTATGACGTCACGTCGCACTTCCGTATACCTACATAGAATCCTTTGGCTATATAGTTAGTTGCGCTCTCACGGTTTCGTAATAAATTTATTTATTTTTCATAGTCGATCAATGAAATGTTTAAGTTATTTTGTATTGAGCCCATGTGAAAAAACACCTTCAAATAATGTTTTATTTTCGTGAATAATAAATTAAATCAACTTTCGTAATGGGCGGGATTCTGTCAATACATATAGCAACCGTCAAAACAAAATGTACTTACAACCTTAACTGACTTGGTAGTTAAATATGCATCCTAAAAACTGGCAGCCATTTCGATAATTTTATACTGCTAGTAGCGCCTCCACCACTGGGTCTGATAAGTTTGTGGGATAAATGTCTTTCGGTATCGACAGTAGGTGACAGTTTTAGAGTGCGCCTGCGCGCGGTCGAAATTGAATACTAATCATTTACCATAACTTTAGAACGAAGAAAATGTACTGTAACTAGCGTCAAAAACGCACGAGTTGCGGGAAGATTGCGCACAGACGAACTCTATGTAGGTACAGTTAGACGGAAATCACCCGCAACAGCCGCAAACGGAGATGTCAGTGCGACATGACGTCATCGCAATAGCGCGCAAGGAAAGCAAATTTTCAAAACCTGGTGAAACTTTACAACGCTGTATCTTTGGAAATCCTGGCCAGATTTCGATGAAACAAAAACTATTAGTACTTGCACAAGTTCGCGCATTAAATGCAGTAATTTTTATAGTCATATTTTGATGTGTTGGTGTGACTCATTATAGCAACCGGACAAAAGCCAGTTAGATTTTTTCCTCATCTACACGTGATGGGAAAATTATTTACAACTACTGGCAACATTAAATACGCCACCAGTCACAAATTATATAGACTAGTACAGGTGGCCTACCACAAGCTCTTATAGCAGTTATTTTTAAGTTGAGAGAGTGAGACGCCGCTATACGGCGTGTAGAGCGGCGTCTCACTCTCTCAACTTAAAAATAACTGCTATAAGAGCTTGTGGTAGGCCACCAGATAGGAATCAAGCCCTATAGCGGCCGTTTGTTAGTGAATGACAGCCTTCCCCGTTGATTTTGACAGCATAGTGCTGTCAATACTATCGACGCCCTTGATACGTTATCGATAAATGTGTAAATCATCGACATTTAGTAACAACCCTAGTGATGTTAATTTTTAAATAAATTCTGCAAGTAAAAAAACTCATTTGTTGATGAAAAAAGGCGTTTATTACTCTACATAGTTTATTTTATTTAATACAAAGTACATATTAAGATTTACTTATACAAGGCAAAGAATGAGAGTAATGAAATTATTACTCTTATTTACATTGAATTTATACATAAACTAAGAATATTAAACACTCAGTTGCAGAAAGCTCTCATCAAATCTATTGCTGCCACTTATTTTCTTGACAGCGAAAAAGTGACAGCAATAGATTTAGTGAAGCATTAACTTTAATGGAGCTTTCTGCAACTGGGTGCTAAACACTTTAATAGCCAATAAAAGAAAACTTAAACTGCTTGCAAATGTTTTTTACGCACAAACGCTATTGCTTTCAATGCAATACACAATAACTTAAAATAGTTAAACAATATAATACAGTATGTAATAATATAGCAACTAACAGTAGTAATTTGCACCATAATTATTCTGTTTTGATAATTTATTACCGCAGAAATAGGCAGACACGGGTATCTTCGCAGCACTCCATGAACCTCGTTGACACTCAAGTTATCTGAAAAGATTAGATTTTGTTACTAAGTATAGATTTTAGATATTGTTCTTACTGCCATAACATTTCATAAACAAATAAGTGAAAGCTGAATAGTTTGTAAATCAAGAAAGAGTAGTGTGGCTAAAGCACAATGTTTGTTGTGCCGGTATGCACATATTAAGTTATGGATAATCAACATTTCTAGATAATAGTAAATAAGTAGGTAAGCTTTGTGCATAGACTTATAAGATGTGTATAGTGTGTATAAGTAAGATCTAAGATAGTAGCAGTAACAGTTATAATAACACAGTCATAAGACAATCACAATAAACCATCATTCATACCGACACCACAATAATTTCTTATCCTGCCGGAACATTTGTTATAGTTCTGTTCCGTTTGTCAGAAATATGAATTTGCTGATAAGTCAGTTTTAAATGCTTCGACAAATTTATTGAATTACATTGTTGTACGGGACCGGCCGTTTATGAGCGGTAGCAGCCCCGGTGTACATAAACTGTGCGGAGACGGAGAGGTTCCGGACGGTGAAGAAAACCACTGGTTGTTGATGCTCGTTCGGGCAGAGTGACTTTATTGTTCTTCTTACAATATCTGGATGCGAATGAATCTTAATGCGAGGGCACGCGATATTTATAACGACTCTAATTGTTTCCGCGTATTTTCTCACAAAAGAATTCAAGGAATTTACTTACACGCGCGACGCTAAATTAGTTCTCGGAACTGTGGCAGTCTGCGTGTAAGGGAGTTCCGAGATGTGCCGCTAGAGGCGCGGTTGTGCTAGAAGAGCATATCCCGCGAGTGAGCGAGATAGCGAATCGGACCTTAGGTACGTCGAGGCAATACCGTATCGAGAGCCCTTTGCATTTTACAAATTATTTCAATATTATAAACGATCTATATACAACACAAATAAAACTTATCTAATTTATCTCAACCTAGCAGAGGGAGTAAAATACACACAAAAATATCATTTTATTATACAACGGTCAACTCAAGGAATTTTATATACATCTTATTTCTAAACATAATAAATCAGAATAATCTGTCCCGCACATATCTCCCGCCGTACATAAGCCCGGCGGCTTATGTAGTTCAATCCGGTGCGGGCGCCGTCGGTAGCACGATGAGCTTCTTCACAGGCCGTCGTAGCACGCCGCCTCGGGTACGCACGTCGACCACGCGCGTCACGCCGTCGGGTCCCGGGTGCAGCTCGGTGACTAGGCCTCTGGGCCACACGTTGCGGGGCAGGTTGCCGTCGGCGATGTGGACCACGTCGTCCACCCTGATGGCCGGCCCACGGCCGTGGGGCTCCCGCCGGTGTTGAAGCTCGGGCAGGTACTCGCGCACCCAGCGCGCCCAGAAGTGGTCGGCGAGGCGCTGTGCGCGGCGCCAGGTGGCGCGGCCGCTCAGGTCAGCGTCGGTGCAGGTGCCCGTCGGTGGTGTGCGCGCTGATCCCCCCAACGGGAAGTGGTTAGGGGTCAACGCCTCTTCGTCGGTAGCTTCGACGGACACGTGGGTGAGCGGGCGGCTGTTGACCACGTACTCAGTTTCGGCCAGTAGCGTGTGCAGGCATTCTTCAGTCGGTTGCTGGTCGGTTTCGTCTACGTAAACGGTGAGTTTCTTCAATTTGTCGGTCGGTACACTTGTTTTGTTCGTAGCGCGGCGATCTCTCTTCCAAACGAATCGTGTTGCGATTGCTTCACCCACAGCTGTTCGGCGCGACGGATAAAATCAGCGCTCAATGTTTTGAACGCGCACTCGTTCGTCAGTGGGCGTGGCTTCTGCTGGGCGGAGCTTATCTTGTTGTGATTCTTGTTAGCTCGCGATTGTAGATCGGCTTCCGCGCGCGGTTTTGTCCGTTTGTGCTGGACGCGTTGTTTTCTGGTTTTCAGCGCTTCGATGTATTGAAGTACTCGTGCGGTCGTGCGGATAAGTCGTTGCCATGAAGAAAAGCGTGTTATGTCGGGTAACGCTTTCGCGACGTCCGACGTTGCGGTGGCGACGGCGACAGGCGTTGCTATTAAAAACGCGTCAGGCGTTTTCTCTTCGACCGTCGTTGCTTCGAGTTTCGTCATTGTTTCTCGCGGCCATTCTTCTTCGGGTGGGACGGCGACCCGGTAAATGAACTTTGCGCTTCGTGCGGGTTCTCCCGCCGGTCGTTGCGCCACGGAAACTGTAAGGCGCTTCGGATGTCGATGCGGCGGCGGAAAGTTTCTTCATCGTCGGCGACCGCGGTGGCTTCGTGCTGGCTGAAGCGCACAGGTACCTCCGGTAGTGACTGACGGAGGTCGGGACCGCTGATCAGCTGGTCGTTGATCGATGTATCGGAGTAACGGGCGGCGGCTTCGGACGCTGGGCGAAGCTCGGCGGGCGATAGGTACCGGGTGCGGCCGGGGTCATTGACCGGCGGGCCCGGTTCGGTTTCGTAGCCTTTTCTCAGGAGCGCTTCTCTCGGTCGTTTTAGTGCGAGTTCTTCGGGCTTCGATGTCGGTTTCTTCGGTTGTATACAGCGCGATTCGGGTGTGAAGACTTGTTTCGTTGCTTCGTCGGTGTCGCGGTCTGTATCTTCGTTTCGAACTTCGTTTCGATCTTCGATTCGATTTTCGTTTACGGTGCGGACGTTCACGTGAGCGACGTAGTGTACACGTTGGTCGCGACTTCTGTTGGTGGCGCCGTGTAGAACCCAACCCAGCGGCGTAAGAGATGCCGCCGGTTGGTTTTCGCGCCCTCTTCTCACTTCTTCGGCTAACAATAAGTGCGAGTTGTCTTGGCCAATGAGTAGGGTCGGCGTGGCTCGCTCGTAGTATACGTGGGCTTCGATGTCACGTAGGTGCGGTGCGTTGACTACGTCGGTCTTCATTACGGTTTGTGGCGCCAGTTTCAACTTTTCGATCGTGCGGGCTTGAACGGTGAACACATTGTTGTTCCCTTGCAGCTGTAGAGTTACGCGTCGAGAGTTTCTGTCTTCTTCCCTCCCTGAGACTGTTTCGATGGC